>CM029563.1:20885590-20911843 GCA_017309665.1 Coelopa frigida
ATGGCGCAGTCAAGGACTCAGACTAAAACTCTTGGTGCCTCTTATAATTGTTGTTTTATTCTACGAAACAACGCAAAAACAAAAATGACGAGGAGCGAAATCCATGAAAAAAAGGACGAGTGCCAAAAACAAAAGGATTCTGCGGAATTGAGAAAGTGGAACAATAAAGTTGTTGCTATTGTTTCTGCTGTTTTTGTTTTTACTGTTATTATTTTAGTATCTGGTTTTTGTCGCCGCAACTTCATCCGCATGTGTTTAATGAGTTTCGTCCTTCGTTCTTTCGGCAGAAGAACAAGTGGAAAGACGAATAGAAGGAGAAAGAGAGATAGAAGAAGGGAGAAAGAGCAACGAAGTGTGGAGTGAACGGCTTTTGCCAATGTCCTGCGGCAACGAATGAAATAACAGAAGCAGTAACAAAATTAAAACAAAAAACGGAACAATAAAAATAAAAATAGCAACAACTAAAGACACAGTTGAGGTCACATTTATTTCTTCTATGGTGTCGTTATTTTGTTGTTGTTGTATGAATAACTAAATTTATTGTTTTTCGCAACAAAACTGTTTGTTGTTGTAGTCAATTGTTTTTTTTGGCCTGCACTGTTATTGTTGTTTTTGTTGTTGGATCAGAAATAATAATAAATAACTTCCAATAAATTAAGTCTCCAACTCACACTAACACAATCACATAAACAAACACCTTTGTCTTGTGTTGAATGAGTTTGCGATTTTTGTTATTCTATTTTTTGTTGTCCAGACCTCATTGTTTTTGTTGTTGTCCAAAACTCATTGCTTTTGTTATTGTTGTCATTCTGTTTCTCATTCAAAATTAATGTCTTCCTTTGGAATTAATTGTCTCAGTTAAAAATTGTTTTGTTCTTCTTTCTTTAATTTTTGGTTATTGTTATTTCTGTTTTATTTTATTTTTATTATCGTTTCGTTGTTCTCTGCTTGTCTGTCTAGCTGTCTGTTTGTCTTTCCGTCCGCTTGTCTTTTCGTCTATTTGTCAGAATATTCTGGAAAAGTCCGACACTTTGAGAAATTTCTTTTTTCTCTTGGTCCATTATTTCCATCTTCCCTCTCATCCCACTCCTCTACATCTCATCTGTGCTTATCTAACGTCTATCTGTCTGTCTGTCTCGCTGTCCACTCATCAGTTGGTTCCATCTTCCCTTCAGCTTCTATCATTCACCAAATTGTCCTTTATTTTCGTTCACCCTCTCTTTCTCTCTTATTCTCTCCCTCCAACCTGAGAGGCTGATCAACTTCATCTCTCGATTCGCACGAAGCCACCCGAGAGAAACGATTTTCGTCTGAACATCACCATCCTCGTTCTTTGTTTGCTGTTGTCCTGGTGTCACTTGTCCTTGTTCCGCACGATGCTATCGGTGTTCGTCTCATCTTTCGAGGAATCACTTGCTCCTTCTCCCTTACTCCACTTGTCCACTCACACTGCCTCTCCTTCTCTCGCTTTATTCCAATGATTGTTGTTCGCTCTGTTTCCTCCATTTCAGCTCAGGTTCTTCTTTCTTAGTTAAGTTCTTGTTCCACCACTTGTTGTTGTTATCATAGTTGTTGGTCTTATTATACAATGTACATGATGTTGTTGTTATTGCTCTTGTTGTTACTGTTATCCTTCATGTCCCTGTTGGTTTTGCGCTCGCAGTCGCAGTTGTTGCCGTAAACTTTCGCTAACTAAATAATTCATTAATATTTGAATTGATGTCGAGATTTTGCTCGTTTCATTTCGTTCTCATTCATTCGTTGCCATCTTCATTCTCATTACGATTTCATTTTGTTTTCTCTCCCTGACAGATGATGGTGATGTTGTTCTTATTATTCTTTTTTGTTTTTGTTGTTATTCTTGTTGCTTTAGTTGTTACTGTTCTTGTTTTCGGCTGTTGATTTTCATCCTCGAGTGGAGAACGAATCACGAGTCGTTAATTGAAATTTCATTCGCATTCATTACCAGCGGCACGAGTTCCCGATCTCCAATTGACATTGCGCCGAGAACCCTCAGCGCCCTTCGTGTCCTTTGCCACACACCGCCCCCCCTCTCGGCTCTCGAACTATTTCCCTAATTCCCAACTCAAACGAAAGGATGTCGCGTTCGCATCCTTTCGTTAATTGCTTTGATTGGAATCGTGTCGAGAGGACGTTCGAATTAAAACGAGCAGCGGGATGAAGGAGGGAATTCTTTCCGTCCTCGGCTGATCGTGTGGACGCAAAAGTTTCATTGATTGAAGAAAGTCGCGGACAAAAGATTGCTGCCGAAGTGGAAAATTTCGCGTGATTGCGATGGAGCTTTGGATTAATTCGAAGTGTTCGCTTCGCCTTTTCTTCGGTCTCGCAAAGCCCTTGGTGGCAAACTTTCAGTCAATCCCATCAGAAGTTCCTTGTCGTCTGGCTCTTAACGGTGTTCTTTTTAAGTTCTTATTTCTATTTCCTAATCTTAATCAAGATATTATTCCTTAATTCTCCTCCTCTTTGCATATTTTTATCTATTCACTATAAAATGTTCTACTTTTATTTTCTTATTGAAACATTTTCTGAATATATTTTTATTTGATTCAATTTGTTTATGTCGAGTATTGTTAGACTATTTTGCAGAATATTAATTAATTATATTTCTCATTATTTTCCAATTATTTCTTGTTTATATTTTAATTATTTTTATGATAATACTTAATACCTTTTTTAATATTTTTGTTAACATTTTGAATTGTTATATTTTTAGATTTTTATTAATAGTAGTGTTAATATTTTCGATTATAATTATTTTGTTATAATTTATTTTTCGAAATAATTTTGGAGGAACTTTACAAAAATAATTCGATAAATTTCAAATTTCTGTTTGATTATGTCTCCATTTATTTTTATTGGAATTTTCCTTGAATTTTCCCCAGGTCGATTTTCCGAAGAAAACGAGCACATGTCACTCATACGTCACGTTCTCCCATGTCAACGTCTGCACGAAAGTTTCCGTCGTGCTCCATCGAACCCACTTCGACTCCATACAAAGAACAATATTCTCTTCTACGAAAATTTCTTTCGTGTTTGATTCCGACAATTTCTTTCAATTCGACAAGCTCATGCCACCAGCCGTATTTTTCTTTCTAACGCGAATCAACATAATTTGTAAACCCTTCAGATCTATATTTCTTCGTATATTTCGTTCTCCTTTTCTTTGTCCTCCTTTCTTTGTTCTCGTTTTTTCTCCTCCTTTCATTGTTACCGTTTCTTCTCCTCCCTTTCTCTTCGCCGTCCAGCATGAACCATTCTTCTCCTCAAGTAGATTCTCTTCGATTGGAATCAAAACGTCCTCCCTCGAATTTCGGTGATGTCTGTCCTCGCTGTTTCCTTCGGTAATTTATGTCTTTTGTCTCTTTCAAAGGCAAGGTACTTCTTCTCCGCCACCCATCGATGTCCTTTGCCCACGAAACTGAGTCCCTTTGACACAACACGAAGGTCCTTCGAGAAGCTTCACCGACGTGGCTAAGTGTGCATTCGAGTCCTTGCGCATGATGTCCTTGTAATTTGGCCAATAAATTCGCATTTACCAGTACAAACACAACTTGTCTTTCCTCCGCCCTCTCACTTTATCCTTCGCTCGTCTCACCTCGTCCTTCACTCACTTCACCTCGTCCTTTGCTCGTCTTACTTTGTCTTTCGCCCATCTTACTTTGTCTTGCGCCCACCTCACTTTGTCCTCCGTTCATCTCACTTTGTCCTTCCACCACTCAAACAATTTTCGTTCACCCCGCAGGTCTCAGCGACCAACTTCAGCGAGTTTTCGACCTTGTGAGAGTCAGACAAAGACAGGTTTTTTTAACCGACAACAACAATAAAAATAACAAGAACAGAAAGCAATATTACGGACAACAAAAAAAGGTACAACAACGACAAGTACAACAATAAAAAGTTCAACACCAATAAGTACAACAACAACAATAACGTTGAGAAGCATTAAGCGATATTTATAACAAAATCAATAAATAAGAGAATAAATAAAATAATAAATAAAAGCATGAATAAAAATCGCTCACAAAGGAGAAATTATAATGCAAACACACACATATAAAAAACCAACACTCGGTAACTCCGACACACACACACATAAATATGGAGACACAATGGCATGCTAGCTAGCAAGGACACGGCAAACATGAGGATAGACAGACAGACGGACGGACAGACGAAGGGACTCCGAGGAGGCATAAAAATCGATGAATCGCTTTTAATGACATTTTATTACGTCAATGAAAGGAGCCGACCGACCTGCGAGTGCTTGGGTGAATGTCGAACGGTGTTCGAGTGAGAGTGTGTGTGTGACTGTGTGCTAGGAAAGCACTCACGTGCATGTGTACGATGGTGTGAGTGTTTCTTATGGGGATCCATAAGTGCGGCCTCTTTTAATTTTACCACTCTACCAATTTTCTCTCTCTCACTCACTCTTATTCATTCTATATAACAAAACTCTCTCTTTCCTTCATTCTCTCTCTTTCACTCATTCTGACTCAACATCTCTCTTTCTCTCACCCACTCATTATTCACTCGCTCTCCCATCTGAGCACAATTGCAATTTATTTGCAAATTTTCGGCATTGCCTATTGGAAGAGAATAAATGGATGGATGTGAAGAGGTCGTCCTTGAGCTCTAATGGCAGATGGAGAAGGGACCTTCTGCAGACCTCTTGAAGTGGTATATAAGATGCAGAATTTATGGCAGAGCTTCGAGGTTTCCGAACATCGCTTTGATTACAGTCGATGTCCACGGAGTTCAACTTTAGCCGGCTGAAACTAGCTGAAGTCCTCGCAAAGGAAATCTAGAGAAAACCCATCTGCACGTCCCTCTCTCTCTTTCTCTGCCCCCCTTCAACTCTCTGACTCTTTCTTCTTATATCTGTCGTTCTCCGTCCCTCGAAATAGAAATCAATCTTCTGTCAGTCCCTTCGCATCCGCCATTTAACTCGGAAATCCTTTGAAAAGGTTCACGTTCGTCTCTGCCGGGTTCTGAAACTTTATCGCCAATTGATAAACATGTGTTTTCGTTGCGTCTTTTGTATCACGTTCGTCCACTTCTTCTGCTCATCCTTCGTCCGCCCACTCAACGCGCCTTCACCTCATCCCAGCGGTTTTCTCCCTCCTCATCGTTTTTCGCTCCTTCGCCTCTTTCACCTCCTTTGCCTTGTCCCTCCTCTTTCGTCGTGTTTTCTTCCTTTTTCCTGCTCGGCCTCCGGAGCCCTTTCGCTGTCGGGGTCTTTTCAGAGATTAAATGAACCGCTTAAGCTCGACACATGTTTACGATGGGCAAGTGTGGGTGTGCGTGTTGTGGTATTAGTTATATGTTATCTTCTTTCTTATATCTTGTTCGATATCTATTGTTCGTGTTGTTGTGCTTTTTGTTGTTTTCATTGTTGTTGATATTTTCCTTGTTGTTTTATTTATTGTTGTTTCATTCATTTTTTGTTCATTGGTATTGCATAAATTGTTGTTATTGTTATATTGTTGTTGCCTTTATCACTGTTGTTACTTGTTCATTTTATTGTTGTTAAATTTATTTTTGTTGTTATTGTATCGCTCTTTTCTTGCAGTTGTTCTTTTTGCTTTTATGTATTGTGTTTGTTATTGTTCTTATTGATCCCTTCTTCCTTCATTCGCATTAATCGTCTTTAAAGCCTTTCAAATGTTCTTCAACTTGTTCTTGTTGTTGTTGTTCTCGTTCTTGTTCTCCTTTAGGTTGATGTTGTTGATCCTCTTCTTTTTATGCGACCAACATAAACATCTGTCCAATATTGTCGTTGTTGCTGTTGTCGACAGAGTTCTTCCGCGTTTGCCTGTCTCTTTCTGCTTCTCTCTTTCTCTTTCTCTTCTCTTTCTGTCCCTCTCTCTCTCTTCCTCTCTCTCTCTATATCTCTCTGTCTCTCTCTCTCTCTATCTCTCTCTGATTCTCTGTCGTTTAGGCCTTTGATATGCGTTTTAATGGCCTCATAAAAATTTCCGCAAACCACACGGACGGCCCTCAACGACTCAGCCACACACACATAGTCACATACTCACACACACACACACACGCACACATGCCGATAGGCAGGATTCCCATGGCCACATGGGCCGTGGGCGGGGGGAGTGGTTAATGACTTGGAAGCCCTCCTCCGCCATCGGCGTCGTCCGTGCGACAGACGCCGCCGACCCAGATGGCCAAGGAATCCTCGGAGTTGTTTTCGTCCTCTCGCAATTTGGGTCCTTTGAAAACGTGTCCATGTGTGAGTGAAGGAGTGAGATTTAGAGTGTGTATGTGTCTCGGGGCCTTTGTGAATGTGTGTGTTTTTATGACTAATTTTTGATTTGTTGCTGTGCTGCTGCTCCTCCTGTTTGGTGTTGCAGCGATTGTTGTTGTGGTTTTTGTTGTTGTCTTTATTGTTGTTCTTATTTTTGTTGTTGTATTTGATCCTCAATTGACTCGGTTGACCACCGTGCGATATTCGAGGCCGGAACAAATTGGCAACAAGTTGCGAATTGTTCTTCTTCGATTTTCTTTGTTGAAAAATTCATCAGAATTTCCCACACGAATCTAGGAGAAGCGATTTTATTGCTTTAATGGTTTATTCATCGAAAAGCCCACCGATGAGTTTCCGAGAAACGAGGCTTGGATCAAACGATAAAAAATACTAGAGAACTCAGAGCACAGGTTGGAAAAATTTAAGGAAATTGAATTGAATTGAACATTTATTGATCAATTCCAATCAATTACCTAATTCTAGTACAATATAAAAAATATCAATAGAAAAAATTGTATATTTCTTTTGATTAAAATATACATAAAAATAAAAAATATTTGATATAAATACTTCATATGATTTGAATGATTATTGCGATGATATTTTAATTCTTACTTCAAATTCAGATGAACTTTCATCCAATTTTTTGTTTTTTATTCGTTTCGTTTAATTTTAACAATTTAAAGTATTACAAAAAAGAGCTTTTGAAAATGAAAAATTTTGTTCATTCAATTTAACTTTATTGGTTCTCTCCACTTACAAATTGTAAAATTACAATAATTGGAGTATTTTTTCACCGTTTGAATTTCGAAAATGAATCGCAGAAACAAGAAAATGAATAAAGGAATGTTTCTTGTTTTGTAGTGTTGCAACAACAACAAGAAACATTCCTTTATTCATTTTCTTGTTTCTGCGATTCATTTTCGAAATTCAAACGGTGAAAAAATACTCCAATTATTGTAATTTTACAATTTGTAAGTGGAGAGAACCAATAAAGTTAAATTGAATGAACAAAATTTTTCATTTTCAAAAGCTCTTTTTTGTAATACTTTAAATTGTTAAAATTAAACGAAACGAATAAAAAACAAAAAATTGGATGAAAGTTCATCTGAATTTGAAGTAAGAATTAAAATATCATCGCAATAATCATTCAAATCATATGATAAGTATTTATATCAAATATTTTTTATTTTATGTATATTTTAATCAAAAGAAATATACATTTTTTCTATTGATATTTTTTATATTGTACTAGAATTAGGTAATTGATTGGAATTGATTCAATAAATGTTCAATTCAATTCAATTTCCTTAATTTTTCCAACCTGTGCTCTGAGTTCTCTAGTATTTTTTATCGTTTGATCCAAGCCTCGTTTCTCGGAAACTCATCGGTGGGCTTTTCGATGAATAAACCATTAAAGCAATAAAATCGCTTCTCCTAGATTCGTGTGGGAAATTCTGATGAATTTTTCAACAAAGAAAATCGAAGAAGAACAATTCGCAACTTGTTGCCAATTTGTTCCGGCCTCGAATATCGCACGGTGGTCAACCGAGTCAATTGAGGATCAAATACAACAACAAAATAAGAACAACAATAAAGACAACAACAAAAACCACAACAACAATCGCTGCAACACCAAACAGGAGGAGCAGCAGCACAGCAACAAATCAAAAATTAGTCATAAAAACACACACATTCACAAAGGCCCCGAGACACATACACACTCTAAATCTCACTCCTTCACTCACACATGGACACGTTTTCAAAGGACCCAAATTGCGAGAGGACGAAAACAACTCCGAGGATTCCTTGGCCATCTGGGTCGGCGGCGTCTGTCGCACGGACGACGCCGATGGCGGAGGAGGGCTTCCAAGTCATTAACCACTCCCCCCGCCCACGGCCCATGTGGCCTATGGGAATCCTGCCTATCGGCATGTGTGCGTGTGTGTGTGTGTGAGTATGTGACTATGTGTGTGTGGCTGAGTCGTTGAGGGCCGTCCGTGTGGTTTGCGGAAATTTTTATGAGGCCATTAAAACGCATATCAAAGGCCTAAACGACAGAGAATCAGAGAGAGATAGAGAGAGAGAGAGACAGAGAGATATAGAGAGAGAGAGGAAGAGAGAGAGAGAGGGACAGAAAGAGAAGGAGAAAGAGAAAGAGAGAAGCAGAAAGAGACAGGCAAACGCGGAAGAACTCTGTCGACAACAGCAACAACGACAATATTGGACAGATGTTTATGTTGGTCGCATAAAAAGAAGAGGATCAACAACATCAACCTAAAGGAGAACAAGAACGAGAACAACAACAACAAGAACAAGTTGAAGAACATTTGAAAGGCTTTAAAGACGATTAATGCGAATGAAGGAAGAAGGGATCAATAAGAACAATAACAAACACAATACATAAAAGCGAAAAGAACAACTGCAAGAAAAGAGCGATACAATAACAACAAAAATAAATTTAACAACAATAAAATGAACAAGTAACAACAGTGATAAAGGCAACAACAATATAACAATAACAACAATTTATGCAATACCAATGAACAAAAAATGAATGAAACAACAATAAATAAAACAACAAGGAAAATATCAACAACAATGAAAACAACAAAAAGCACAACAACACGAACAATAGATATCGAACAAGATATAAGAAAGAAGATAACATATAACTAATACCACAACACGCACACCCACACTTGCCCATCGTAAACATGTGTCGAGCTTAAGCGGTTCATTTAATCTCTGAAAAGACCCCGACAGCGAAAGGGCTCCGGAGGCCGAGCAGGAAAAATGGAAGAAAACACGACGAAAGAGGAGGGAATAAGGCAAAGGAGGTGAAAGAGGCGAAGGAGCGAAAAACGATGAGGAGGGAGAAAACCGCTGGGATGAGGTGAAGGCGCGTTGAGTGGGCGGACGAAGGATGAGCAGAAGAAGTGGACGAACGTGATACAAAAGACGCAACGAAAACACATGTTTATCAATTGGCGATAAAGTTTCAGAACCCGGCAGAGACGAACGTGAACCTTTTCAAAGGATTTCCGAGTTAAATGGCGGATGCGAAGGGACTGACAGAAGATTGATTTCTATTTCGAGGGACGGAGACAAGCGACAGATATAAGAAGAAAGAGTCAGAGAGTTGAAGGGGGGCAGAGAAAGAGAGAGAGGGACGTGCAGATGGGTTTTCTCTAGATTTCCTTTGAGAGGACTTCAGCTAGTTTCAGCCGGCTAAAGTTGAACTCCGTGGACATCGACTGTAATCAAAGCGATGTTCGGAAACCTCGAAGCTCTGCCATAAATTCTGCATCTTATATACCACTTCAAGAGGTCTGCAGAAGGTCCCTTCTCCATCTGCCATTAGAGCTCAAGGACGACCTCTTCACATCCATCCATTTATTCTCTTCCAATAGGCAATGCCGAAAATTTGCAAATAAATTGCAATTGTGCTCAGATGGGAGAGCGAGTGAATAATGAGTGGGTGAGAGAAAGAGAGATGTTGAGTCAGAATGAGTGAAAGAGAGAGAATGAAGGAAAGAGAGAGTTTTGTTATATAGAATGAATAAGAGTGAGTGAGAGGAGAAAATTGGTAGAGTGGTAAAATTAAAAGAGGCCGCACTTATGGATCCCCATAAGAAACACTCACACCATCGTACACATGCACGTGAGTGCTTTCCTAGCACACAGTCACACACACACTCTCACTCGAACACCGTTCGACATTCACCCAAGCACTCGCAGGTCGGTCGGCTCCTTTCATTGACGTAATAAAATGTCATTAAAAGCGATTCATCGATTTTTATGCCTCCTCGGAGTCCCTTCGTCTGTCCGTCCGTCTGTCTGTCTATCCTCATGTTTGCCGTGTCCTTGCTAGCTAGCATGCCATTGTGTCTCCATATTTATGTGTGTGTGTGTCGGAGTTACCGAGTGTTGGTTTTTTATATGTGTGTGTTTGCATTATAATTTCTCCTTTGTGAGCGATTTTTATTCATGCTTTTATTTATTATTTTATTTATTCTCTTATTTATTGATTTTGTTATAAATATCGCTTAATGCTTCTCAACGTTATTGTTGTTGTTGTACTTATTGGTGTTGAACTTTTTATTGTTGTACTTGTCGTTGTTGTACCTTTTTTTGTTGTCCGTAATATTGCTTTCTGTTCTTGTTATTTTTATTGTTGTTGTCGGTTAAAAAAACCTGTCTTTGTCTGACTCTCACAAGGTCGAAAACTCGCTGAAGTTGGTCGCTGAGACCTGCGGGGTGAACGAAAATTGTTTGAGTGGTGGAAGGACAAAGTGAGATGAACGGAGGACAAAGTGAGGTGGGCGCAAGACAAAGTAAGATGGGCGAAAGACAAAGTAAGACGAGCAAAGGACGAGGTGAAGTGAGTGAAGGACGAGGTGAGACGAGCGAAGGATAAAGTGAGATGGGCGGAGGAAAAGACAAGTTGTGTTTGTACTGGTAAATGCGAATTTATTGGCCAAATTACAAGGACATCATGCGCAAGGACTCGAATGCACACTTAGCCACGTCGGTGAAGCTTCTCGAAGGACCTTCGTGTTGTGTCAAAGGGACTCAGTTTCGTGGGCAAAGGACATCGATGGGTGGCGGAGAAGAAGTACCTTGCCTTTGAAAGAGACAAAAGACATAAATTACCGAAGGAAACAGCGAGGACAGACATCACCGAAATTCGAGGGAGGACGTTTTGATTCCAATCGAAGAGAATCTACTTGAGGAGAAGAATGGTTCATGCTGGACGGCGAAGAGAAAGGGAGGAGAAGAAACGGTAACAATGAAAGGAGGAGAAAAAACGAGAACAAAGAAAGGAGGACAAAGAAAAGGAGAACGAAATATACGAAGAAATATAGATCTGAAGGGTTTACAAATTATGTTGATTCGCGTTAGAAAGAAAAATACGGCTGGTGGCATGAGCTTGTCGAATTGAAAGAAATTGTCGGAATCAAACACGAAAGAAATTTTCGTAGAAGAGAATATTGTTCTTTGTATGGAGTCGAAGTGGGTTCGATGGAGCACGACGGAAACTTTCGTGCAGACGTTGACATGGGAGAACGTGACGTATGAGTGACATGTGCTCGTTTTCTTCGGAAAATCGACCTGGGGAAAATTCAAGGAAAATTCCAATAAAAATAAATGGAGACATAATCAAACAGAAATTTGAAATTTATCGAATTATTTTTGTAAAGTTCCTCCAAAATTATTTCGAAAAAATAAATTATAACAAAATAATTATAATCGAAAATATTAACACTACTATTAATAAAAAATCTAAAAATATAACAATTCAAAATGTTAACAAAAATATTATAAAAAGGTATTAAGTATTATCATAAAAATAATTAAAATATAAACAAGAAATAATTGGAAAATAATGAGAAATATAATTAATTAATATTCTGCAAAATAGTCTAACAATACTCGACATAAACAAATTGAATCAAATAAAAATATATTCAGAAAATGTTTCAATAAGAAAATAAAAGTAGAACATTTATAGTGAATAGATAAAAATATGCAAAGAGGAGGAGAATTAAGGAATAATATCTTGATTAAGATTAGGAAATAGAAATAAGAACTTAAAAAGAACACCGTTAAGAGCCAGACGACAAGGAACTTCTGATGGGATTGACTGAAAGTTTGCCACCAAGGGCTTTGCGAGACCGAAGAAAAGGCGAAGCGAACACTTCGAATTAATCCAAAGCTCCATCGCAATCACGCGAAATTTTCCACTTCGGCAGCAATCTTTTGTCCGCGACTTTCTTCAATCAATGAAACTTTTGCGTCCACACGATCAGCCGAGGACGGAAAGAATTCCCTCCTTCATCCCGCTGCTCGTTTTAATTCGAACGTCCTCTCGACACGATTCCAATCAAAGCAATTAACGAAAGGATGCGAACGCGACATCCTTTCGTTTGAGTTGGGAATTAGGGAAATAGTTCGAGAGCCGAGAGGGGGGGCGGTGTGTGGCAAAGGACACGAAGGGCGCTGAGGGTTCTCGGCGCAATGTCAATTGGAGATCGGGAACTCGTGCCGCTGGTAATGAATGCGAATGAAATTTCAATTAACGACTCGTGATTCGTTCTCCACTCGAGGATGAAAATCAACAGCCGAAAACAAGAACAGTAACAACTAAAGCAACAAGAATAACAACAAAAACAAAAAAGAATAATAAGAACAACATCACCATCATCTGTCAGGGGAGAGAAAACAAAATGAAATCGTAATGAGAATGAAGATGGCAACGAATGAATGAGAACGAAATGAAACGAGCAAAATCTCGACATCAATTCAAATATTAATGAATTATTTAGTTAGCGAAAGTTTACGGCAACAACTGCGACTGCGAGCGCAAAACCAACAGGGACATGAAGGATAACAGTAACAACAAGAGCAATAACAACAACATCATGTACATTGTATAATAAGACCAACAACTATGATAACAACAACAAGTGGTGGAACAAGAACTTAACTAAGAAAGAAGAACCTGAGCTGAAATGGAGGAAACAGAGCGAACAACAATCATTGGAATAAAGCGAGAGAAGGAGAGGCAGTGTGAGTGGACAAGTGGAGTAAGGGAGAAGGAGCAAGTGATTCCTCGAAAGATGAGACGAACACCGATAGCATCGTGCGGAACAAGGACAAGTGACACCAGGACAACAGCAAACAAAGAACGAGGATGGTGATGTTCAGACGAAAATCGTTTCTCTCGGGTGGCTTCGTGCGAATCGAGAGATGAAGTTGATCAGCCTCTCAGGTTGGAGGGAGAGAATAAGAGAGAAAGAGAGGGTGAACGAAAATAAAGGACAATTTGGTGAATGATAGAAGCTGAAGGGAAGATGGAACCAACTGATGAGTGGACAGCGAGACAGACAGACAGATAGACGTTAGATAAGCACAGATGAGATGTAGAGGAGTGGGATGAGAGGGAAGATGGAAATAATGGACCAAGAGAAAAAAGAAATTTCTCAAAGTGTCGGACTTTTCCAGAATATTCTGACAAATAGACGAAAAGACAAGCGGACGGAAAGACAAACAGACAGCTAGACAGACAAGCAGAGAACAACGAAACGATAATAAAAATAAAATAAAACAGAAATAACAATAACCAAAAATTAAAGAAAGAAGAACAAAACAATTTTTAACTGAGACAATTAATTCCAAAGGAAGACATTAATTTTGAATGAGAAACAGAATGACAACAATAACAAAAGCAATGAGTTTTGGACAACAACAAAAACAATGAGGTCTGGACAACAACAAAATAGAATAACAAAAATCGCAAACTCATTCAACACAAGACAAAGGTGTTTGTTTATGTGATTGTGTTAGTGTGAGTTGGAGACTTAATTTATTGGAAGTTATTTATTATTATTTCTGATCCAACAACAAAAACAACAATAACAGTGCAGGCCAAAAAAAACAATTGACTACAACAACAAACAGTTTTGTTGCGAAAAACAATAAATTTAGTTATTCATACAACAACAACAAAATAACGACACCATAGAAGAAATAAATGTGACCTCAACTGTGTCTTTAGTTGTTGCTATTATTTTTATTTTTATTGTTCCGTTTTTTGTTTTAATTTTGTTACTGCTTCTGTTATTTCATTCGTTGCCGCAGGACATTGGCAAAAGCCGTTCACTCCACACTTCGTTGCTCTTTCTCCTCTTCTTCTATCTCTCTTTCTCCTTCTATTCGTCTTTCCACTTGTTCTTCTGCCGAAAGAACGAAGGACGAAACTCATTAAACACATGCGGATGAAGTTGCGGCGACAAAAACCAGATACTAAAATAATAACAGTAAAAACAAAAACAGCAGAAACAATAGCAACAACTTTATTGTTCCACTTTCTCAATTCCGCAGAATCCTTTTGTTTTTGGCACTCGTCCTTTTTTTCATGGATTTCGCTCCTCGTCATTTTTGTTTTTGCGTTGTTTCGTAGAATAAAACAACAATTATAAGAGGCACCAAGAGTTTTAGTCTGAGTCCTTGACTGCGCCATTTCATTCATTACGCATCGCGTCCTTGTAACTAACATGTTGGCCTTCAATTGTACACTTGTTGTTGTTGGCTTTCAACCAATTTCTAGAGATCTTAAAGGGTTTATTTGAATATAGGGAATTGTTTTTGTTGTCTTTGGGCTGATAAAGACCATTTTCTATATTTTTAATATAATTTTCGAAGGTCTTTTTATGTGTATTTTAAGAAAATTGAGCTCCAGAACATTAAATAAAGAATCTAATTCTTTCGATGTTGTTGTATTTGCTGTTTACATTTCTGTCGTTGATATAATCTTTGTTGTTGTCTTTTTGGCCATGTTGATATTGATTCCTTTCAAGGAATTATTTTCCCCTGGTGGCCGAGAGAGGAAGAGAAAACGAATTTCAATTAATATTTCATTTAGTCGCCATCGACGTCTTCGTCGTCCATTAAGGATCTGAGATTGGTTTCTCCAGGACCTTCTGACTTTGATTCATTAGAATCATTGGTGTAATTCAGAGAAATAAATTGGAAATCGGAATCCACTCCAGACTCATCCTTGGGTCTGAGGAAGAAGATTCCAATGGAATTTAATTAATTTGAATTATTCGCCAACTTCTTCTTAATCTCCCACACTGAAAGATGAGCTCAAGGTGATGAGGATGAGGCCGAAAGATAATGATGAGGAAAGAAAACGATGAAGAAATAGGACTATGACGAAAGAAGGCATTAACCAAAGAGGACAAAAAACCGTGAATTGATTTCGATGGGATTTTTGTGTCAACAGCACGGAATTTTATTGGCAGGTGGCAATCACGGTAAGAGGAAGATAATTATAAAGGGCAGCGAAGGAAAACAACTGGAATATCAAGAAAAGCAACAACAACAAATATAAAAACAACAACAAATATTAGAATAACAACAAACATAACCACAATTACAAAAACAACCTCTTCTAATTCCATTTCAATGCAAATGAAGCAGACCGCGACGGAATTTCTCGAAGTCGATGAAATCATCAACCGTTGCTACCCATCATTCGCCTTCGAAACATCCTAATTTTTCACTCCCTCCTCCAAAGCTCAAATAGCTCCTATAAAAACACACACCGGCACATCTGCACTTTTGCTTACACATCTCCACATCAAGGATGTTGATTTTACGCTCCAGTGTTCGAGTCCTCAATTTGCTTCGTCTTTTTTCTTCTCCTTCGAACTCCTTTCTTCTCGATGACTTCCTCCGGTCCTGCTGTTCCACCGTTCTCCAGATTGCAGACAGACGTCAAATTCGATTTAATTCAAAGTCTTCCTCTCTCTTTCTCTCCTACACTCACAATAATACGCACCCATGGAAATGTCGATCGAAGCCGGAAGTTGGAGTTTTTTTCGCCTCCCTCTTTCAACTCCTGTCGAAAGCTGTCTGCGTCTTCTTCCTCTTACATTTTTTATGGTCCTAATGTAATTACAAACCATAAAAACACGAACAATAACAGCGACAATAACAAAAACCACCACATCCCACATTCGAAGACGGTGGAGCTGAATGAAAAGAGTGGGGTGGTTGGGGGGTTGGAAGAGAATCCCGTGGTATTCGGTATTTCGAGTGGAGTGAATGTCTCCAGGTGTCGCTTTCTTCTTGTTTTTGTTGTTGCCCTGATTGATGTTCCCGCTGTTCATATTGTCATCGTCATGGTTGGCGTTGTTGTAATTATTCTGAAGAGCACTCACGGTATTTGTTATTGTTGTTTACATCTTCCACTTAGTCTCCGCCTTTTGAGTGCCGCCTTCATTAAAAGTTGTCACCCAAGCACTTGCTCAATTTCCGCCCACGCTGAGACACACCCCCAATTCCTCCCCTTCTCTATGTTTCCTTCGCCTTCGGCTTAATTAGCGAGCTCACTCACATCTTTTTCCGTCCCACGTCCATCGTACTTTCGGCTTTACCTCATTCTCTTTCCTTTCCTTGCTCTCTTTTTTTGGCCTCCACCCTTTCGTTCCTTCGTTTCTCCAACTATCGGCCTCCTTATCTGACTTCTGCATCGCTCTTGGCATTAGTTGATTTCCACTTGAATGTCAGCAATTTCCGCTTCCGCTTCGTCTGGCATTTTCCATGGCTGACAAAACTTCGCTCCTTCACTTTCCGCCAATTATTTCGAAGCCATGGCGACGATGACGACGTCGATGTAGATGCCAATGACGATGAGTTCGAGGACGACATTCATTCGAAATCGCGGCGCAACAATCGACGCCGTTTTGAATGCCACGCCCCCCGACACGATACACTCCACACCGCCTCGTTACGCGAGATGGAGAAGTCAAATGCCGCGAATCGATCTCATGCGATTTTCCACTCGCGGGGAGAAGGCAAAGGACTACGAGAGGAGGCAGAGAGTGGGAAAGAGAAGAGGGGAAGAAGTTGTAGTAGTAGTAAGGGAAGAGTCGGAGAGATGGAGAGCGAAAGAGTGGGAGAATGAGAGGGAGAAGGATACTGAGGTGGAAAGAATTGCTCATTTCCCCGACGCCGCGGCTTTTTGGCGGAATTTCCGCTGTGGCTGGCGGAAGCAAGGACGACGAAAAGAGAGAGAACGACAACGGAGGGCCAGGCCTTGTTTTCCCCTAAGTTAATTTAATTGTAGCATACTTTCAGGATCATGGGAATTCGGTCTATAAAAAGGTCGGAATGTTAGGAGCCTCTACAACAACATCTTTAATTTGCAAATTAAAGATTTTTTATTTTTTCCCTTGATTTTGCAATTTAATATTAATGTGAAGTCGAAAATGTAATCATTGAATTAGTCTAAAATTTCATTATTGACTTAAAGTCAAAAACCCAATCTTAATGGATTAAATATGCAGAATACTTTTAGGAGATTAAAATTTCAAATTTTTATCTCCGCTTTTTTTTATCTTTCGGGTTCTTTTACAAAATTCTTTTACCAAGACTCTTTATAAACTCTTCTTGTCCCTAGAAATCCTTCACTGGAGTTTTATCTCAACTGTCGTAAACTCCTAAAAGCTTGCTATAAAATTTGTTTCCAAGCACCAATTGATTCCCTCGGACGAGAAGATTTACTCAGGATTACTGCCGACATAACTTTGTTGGCCTTCGTCGTCTATTCGTACTTTTTCCTCGAGTATGTCTATCTGTCTGACTGTTAGTCTGCCATTCTGTCGGTTCTGTCTGTCTCTTTCTCGACGTTGTCATTGTTTTTGTCTCCTTTGTTGCGGCTGCATTTTTCGGCGAATTTTCATGGAAATTCCAACGCGCTCGTTCGCTAAGTACGTGACACAATTATTCGTCCTTGTTCCAAGGGTTCACTTCTGCTTTTATTTCCTCGATTTCCTGTTCTTTTCCCCCTCTCTATCGTTTTTCCCCCGTCTTCTTTCTCTCTTGCTTCAGCTTCCATTTCTTCTCCATTGGTCTCTTCCTTCTTCCTACCCTTTCGCTTCCTTCGCTCGTTCGTGCTTGATATTTTTGTCAAATGTTGCCGAAACCACAACAGCAACAATGGGAATGAGGACATCAGCAACAACGAAAACATTAACAACAGCAACAACAGGGGCCGCGAAGACGTTGGCAACAGAACGTAATCCGCTTGTTGCTGGTTTTGTCATCGCCGTGGTGGGTGTTCCATTATTGCTGGTTGTTTGTTGTCCTTGTCGTTGGTGCTTTTATTTCTTCTTCTAAAATTGAGTTTTCAATTTTCAGTTGTTGTACTTCCATGTTACACGTGTTGTTGCTTATTGTCATTCCTTGTTGTTGTTATCGTACTCTGGCTTTGTTTCGTTGTTTTTTGTTTTCTCTTTTAGGCCTTTCTCTTTCTGCCTTTTGTGGTGTTTGAAATTTTAATTTGAAATTTTAAAACAACAAAAATATAAAGTGTTTGCTTTAAAGAGTGTTAAATTTTGTTTTAGTACCTTTGTTTTAGCTTTTGTCTGTTGTTATTTTTGTAGTTGCGGTCTTTTTAATATCGGCATCAGACAATGCTTTACCCAGCCTCTCGTCCGTCCGTTGATTCAAATTAAATCCTGCTTTAATAGAGACCCCAATTGTATCCAAAATCCCGATCTTCAACTTTATTTTGAGTTCTCGATTTGAAACTCAGTTTAGTTTCCTCCTTAATGTTGTTAAATGTTGGCCAAATTCTTCACAGACATCGCCCAGTTGGATGACATCATCATCATCATCAAGAACTCCGCCACAACCGGAAGAAAACTATTCCCATAAGTAAAACAACAACCATTAGGAAAAGCAGGAACAACAATCACACCACCACAAAAACATTTACCACAACTACCACATCTAGATATTAAATCTCGCGTGGTGAGAAAGCTTTACACGAACAACTATAACAATTAAACAACCACAACATAAGCAACAACAACGATAAATACAACAATGACAATAACAACAATACCAAACACAACAATAAAACACACAAAATACAAGCTCATTCATTACGCTTACGCTTTATGCGATTCAATGAATTACAACAACTACTACATAAAACAAGAATACAAAACAGAAAACAAAAACAAGAAACAGACACCAACAACAACGACAATAACAACCATCACCCAGACAGTTCATTAGGAAAATTAAGTATCCAAACAACTACAACAACTGGAACAACATTAGCATGAAGAGTTATTGTTGCTTCTGGTATTGTTGTTGATGTTGAGACAATGAACAACTCCGTGCGAATTGAAACAGAAACAGAGTCTGCGGGAAAATTAAAGCATACTTTTAGGCTCACAGACGAGATGAGTCGAGATATGTAGTCGGAAAGAGAGCTAGGGGCTGAGGTTCAGAGGAGGAAGAAGTTTTCCATTCATTTGTGATTTTCTCGTCCCCCCCTTCGTCCCGTGGCCTTCATCTTCGCCCTCTTCGTCATCCATCGTCGTCCTTCGTTGAGCTGTTTACGAGCTCAATTTGCTTAATTAATAAAACTTCCTCGCGTTTACTGGACGGAAGGAATGAATACTTCGTTGTTGTTGTTGTTGTTGCTGTGTCATAAAGTTGTTGTTGACGAAGAAATTGTTGTCGTTGTTGTTGTACTGGTGTTTTAATACATCATTAAGTTTATTGATCGCCTTTTCGAGCGCAAAAGTTTTTCCTTTCACCGCGACAAAAGCAAATGAGGGTTTTTTTTAGAATGTAACAAAAGTAACGGAAGTGGAAGAAGAATAAAACAAAGAGGAAAGTTCGGGAAATAAAAATGGCAGAAAAAATGTCGGCGAAAACGGAAATTCATTTCCTACCCGTCGTCTTCAATAAAAACCATAAATAATTCGAATGCTGGAGGAGAAACTTATTGGGGAGCTCGCAAACAAGCTTCCATTGAATCGTTATATTTCTCTCCATCATCCCTTCATTTCCCCCTCTGGTAACCGCTACGCATTGCTCATACCCAATTCTCACTTCTTCCCTCATACCTTCTGCCCTGACTTCACTTACCATCCCATGGTCCTCCATCGTGCCGACGACCAAGAAATAAATGTCCAAACAACGCATCATAAATAATTTTCTTCATCAGCACCAGGCTCGTCTCCTGCTAATGCCAGGCGCTCCCTCGTTCCCTCCTTCAGTTCCTTCTCATTTACACTCCATGTTCTCCAGGGCGAGGACTTCATCCTTAGTCTCCATCTCGTTCGCCCCCGCATCGTCCCCTCGACGTCTTTCGTGGCTATGGTGGAAAAATACCGTGGAAAAATGCCTAAAAAAATTATTTGCGACAGGGGGTCCCGACCTCACCTCCCGCCTTCCTGCGACCTTCATCACGTCGCGCCCAGTGAACGCGGTCCCCCCTCCTCTCGACTGTCGCGACCCCCTCGGCACGCCCCAATCGCCCTCCCGCCTTACTGATTTATGATTTTATTTCTTTTGACTTCGCTCGTTGCGAAGCGACACCGTCCAGAACCAGCCAGCGAAACCCCCGTTGCCTTAAAGTGGCCTGCGTCTTTTTCTTCTTTTTGGTCTGCTTCACCAACAGCAACAACAATAGTAACAAGAACAATAACAATAGTAAGAAGAACAACAACAGTAAGAAGAACAACTAAAGTAACAACGATAAAGCAGGACATTTGCATAAAGACGGTTAAAGGACATGTTAGCATCGTGGGGGAGACGAGTGAGTCAAGGAGAGAAGCAGAACAAAAAAAGGTGGAAGAGAGAAGCGAATAGAGAAACGAGAGTGAAAGCGAGAGAGAGATTCAGAATAAAGAAAGACGGTCGTTGCTCTTTGTTAAAGCTCCTTTTCACTATTCGGCTAGAGCTTCGTATACTTTTTGCGTCCTCTGGTTCCTTCGGTCTAGTTCTCTTGCGACTCCTCATGCGATCCGTATACCAAACCCTCTGTTGACCCCTCCCCCGATTTCTGTTCCGAACCTTCTATCGACCTCTCTTCGATGTCTGTCCATCGCTTTTTCATCCTTTCCATCCTACTTCGCGTCGCCCCTGTTCTTTGTCCCTGACCCCATTTGCACGCTGAGGACATTTCATTAGCCAATTACGCATTCAAAAGTTACCACGTTATCCCAGCACTGACTTCCCGCCCCACTCGTACCTCATCACTCAACTCTACCCCCCACCATTCACTGAACTCCCTCTAACTTCAACCTCGCTCTCACTCATACCTTCCTCTCACTCCCACCTCCTTCTTATCGTTCTACTCCTTCTCCTCTCCGCTGCTCCCGCCCATCGTTTGTTCGTCTCATCACGCATTCGGCACGCGTTTCGTCCGCGACACAAAAAACCGACCCCCGCCATTTCTTCGGGATCACGAGGGGGGAAGCGAATCTTTTGCCGACGCGAGTTTTTTCATTTGTTGCCACTGTTGTATTTATTTTGTTGCTGTTATTTTTGTTATTGCCATTGTTGTTATTGTTGATGTTATTCTATCTTTATTGTTGGTGAAAAGCTGTTTAAGCGGGAGGAAAAAAGGAAAACGTGTAAGGAAAACATAAAGAATACAAAAAAATACAGATGAGGCATCATCAACTTGACAACCACAACAACAGCAATAGCAATAATTCCTACATGAACAAAATCGATGATATAAAAAAAAAAAAAAAATCAACAGTAATAATACCAATAACGATGACAACAACAATAACAATAACAAACACCTTGCTACCACAATTTAATAAGTTGTAAACCACGCTTTGTGTTTGTCCCACCAATTGATGTCATGCGTTTTTTATCGCTTGCGATTTGTTTATTTTGGTTCTTCCTTTTTTTATCAAATCCCTCGCTGCCTCCCAAGGACGGAGGAGACACAGAGATGACGAGAAAGATCCGACAAGGTGAGGGAAAGGAGATTTTCGGTATGGAAATTGAGCAGACTCTTCCAAATGTCCAGCACAGCTGATGATATCCTCATTGGTTGTCGCTCTCATCTCGAGAAGGTCCTTGGATTTTCTCTCTTATTTTATTCGCCTTTGCCCCCTCCCTCTAACTAATGTCGTCACGTGCCCTGGCGAAACTTTTCTAATCAATCGATCGCACGCGAATCTCGTCGAACGAGCAACCGATTGACCCGAAGCACCAACAGCTGCCGGTCGACACGACCAACATCTGGCGGCTGAGCGACGACTACATCGCAAGTTTCAGCAGGACGAAAAGAAGGAGGAGGAGTAGGAGAAGATGATGCAGGAGGAGCCACAAGAACAAGGATAGCATCGGAAGTTGTGGCGGCATTTGGAGCGGAAATAATGACCATTGATCGATGTGGTTCGAAAATAGAATCGACCCAGAGCTGAAAGGAAGATAGTATGAAGGAAAATAATGCGAATCCTACTGCAATCGACTGAACTTGTCTATCTCCTTCTCCTCTTTCTCTTCCCTCTTCCCTCTTCACTGATCATCTGAGAAACTCTGGTTTCCTTTTTCGCTCTGGCCTGTTTGTTTCTTTCAGATTGTGTGATTCGTTGAAGGACTTCATTGCATATATACAAGTTTCAGTATAACACTTTGTCTCACTTATTCTCTCTTCTCTCTTTCTTGCAGAGCTTTTGTTGATTCGCCCATGCAACGTGCATCGTCCGCAAGGCCTCGCAAAGCAACACGTGAGTCTTATTTTTTTCTTTCGCAATCTCCTTTCCCCATTTAATTTATATTTCATTCACTTTTTTTATAATTATTAATCATTATTATCATAATTTTTTTTTATCATATTTATCATAATCATTTTATAATTATTTATTAATAATCATTTTATAATTATTTATTAGTAATCATTTTATAATAATAATTTTTTAATAATATTTTTCAAGCGCCCGCGGCAAAATCGGTTTCTGTTTTCTTATTTAAAGTGAGCAATTGAGGAGGAGGTCATCGACAGTATGGAGGGGCGATTGCCTAAAAGCAGGCAATGAATTTTTATTGCAAAGCGAAACAAAGCCTGGCCGACCCCAACGAGGCGAATGAAAGGGATTCCGCTCGAAACAAGTTCTGGCCGGGATGGAAATTTGAATGTCGAACGAAGCGAAAAACAAACGAGCAAAATAGAGGACGAAAGAGGGATAGGGCGAGAGAGGGATATGGCGATGGTCCGAGTGACTGACACGAGGCCAAACAAAGGGTCGGATTGCAAACAAATGGAGAAATAAACACAAGAACAGCCGGCGGGACAGAGACAGACGGACAGACAGAAAGAAAGAAAGAGCGAGGGACGTTCGAAGGACGGTCGGGCAAAAAAGAGGTCCTTTCAAAACACGCAGCTTCAAAGGCCACAAATGGCGGTCGTGCTAAAAAGAATAGCCATCTGTTTCATTCCTTTCTGTAGAACTTCGCATCTTCCTCCCGACGACTCCGTCCAACCCCCATCGTTCCACTAGTGATTCTATTTTTTGCCATGGTTTGTTTAGGCCTCGGCCGCCTTCTGCAAAACCACCGCCGCCCACCCTCATCCTCCAACCTCACACTCCCCTGATTTGGTTGCTCCCTCGAGTCCTGCATTCAGACTATTGAAACCCTCAGCATTGGTCTATCATTTGGTGGAACCTTAATTTATTTATCTGCGACTTGGCGATATTTTGTAATTGAGTTTTATTTGCTTTCCATTCGAATGCCCCGCCTTCGCCACACCCCCTCCCTTGACCAGGGAACTGTTGCCGTCGGCTGCAAGTGATTGTCGAAGTCGTTCACAGATTCGGGCAATGATGGAACGAAAAGTGAAACGAGGACGATGAAAGCTGTCATTCTGGCAGAGAACTCACTTCGAGAAATTATTACGCTTACAAAGAGGTGCAGGTGGGAGAGAGGAGAAAGAGGTGAAAAGGGCAAAAACGCATCCACTCAATTGATCATGAATCGCAGAAGCCGCACGATTCCTCCAAATGGTCCAAAGAAATCACTTGTCAATGGAGCTCAGGATATTCACTTATTCACACGCTTCACACACATACACAAACACATGCGCAACTACATGTTCAATATCGCGGAAGACCTTGAGTGACTGGCTGAATGAAGGAGTGTAAGCAAGTGAGAGAGAGAGACAGATGGAGATGATGGCGCTTAGAGAAATCTTTCACTTCGACTGCACAAAGCATCCGTATCGGGCCGCAATCGGTATTCAATCAATTATGCCATCAATGACACTCACACCGTAGCAGACACACACACAGACATTCTAACAAATCAATATCACAGCACTCACTCACACACGTACAATCAATCGTTCAAAGCTCAAACACGCGAAACACGAAGCTCTTCAAACGTGTTTTTCATCATCATTATTTTTTTTTCTGTCGCCTCAAGTGTCAGAATGTCGAAGGACTGTGGTGTCATTGTATTTGTTGGGAACGTGAGGCTATCCGTTTTGAGCTCTTGTGGCTTCGAGTATCAAGCATTGAGTGATACGATGCGATCAATCAATTTGCAAAACTCTCGAAAATTACAAAAAAATATGAAGAGTCGCGTTCGTTGCCATCCCTTGCCATTGATTCATTCAAATGCCTCCCCGTTGTTCGCTTTCATTCCACACTTTTCCTTCTTCCCACGTTTCTACTATCTCTTTCGCTCACTCTTTCACCTCCTTCAGTTCTTTTTCTTTTCGCTCAATCAATCCTTCAAGAATCTGACGGTGATTATGGTATAGAATTGAATTGCTGTTGTTGCTGCTCTTGTTGTTGTTGCCATTTTAGTTGTTTTTGTTGTTATTGTTGTTTCTAATGTTCATATTTATGTTGTTGTTGTCGTTATTGTTGCTCTAAAGAACAAATCAAATCAATTTTATTTCATATCGTTGTATATTCGCATTTTTTTCTCACGCTTCTTCTGTGAATCTATAAGAAGTGTGAAGATAAGAGGATAAGAATCAAAGGGAATCGATGTGAAAAATCCTTCAAGTGCACTGATAAAGGTGTTAAGCATAATTTCTAAGTGATTAAAGTGTTTTCAAGTGCACAATTACAATCAATTAAAAGCAAATAATTCAAAAAAAATTAAAGATTTTGCCGTAAATAATGAATAACTTATGAAACATGAATTTACATGAATGCGGTTAAGTAATTAATGAGTGGTCTCAACATATACATTCCTTTCTAATACGATGAGACAAATAAATTTTATATAAGATGTCGCTCATACGTCTTGGTGACCTGAAGCGATAATTTGAAATTCTATGTATTTGAAGTCCGCTTTATTAAAGGAAACAATAATCCTAAAACATGATAAAACCAAGTATAAAATAATACTTTAAAATATATTTTATTTAAATGTATAACTTATTTTTATTTTGTCGATTTCTTGAAATAATTTAAATACTAAGCGGAAGCACGAAAAAGTTCCCACATAATCCTTGTACAGATCCCCGAATTACATTTAAACACACGCTACTTCAAGTTTTCGCGAGGAAGTAGATTCGAGGACACGATGGAGGGGGAGGCGAAGGGGGCGTGGTTCAGAAGCCATCGATTGAGCTCCCAGAGAAGCACAATCGATATCCTGCGGCAACGATTGCTCGTGTGTTTGGAGGGCGCTTTTCCGTGGCAAACAAAGCGGAAGCATTTCCCTTCTCTTTTCCTCCCCTCGCCTCCTCGCGTTCGCTCAATCATATTTGTATCTGAGCCGCCAAAGGACGCTCGCCGGGTTCCCACGCTCGATGGTGGATGGAGTGCGAAAATCGAGGAGGAGGAAGAATAAAAGCAGACGAAGGAAAAGGAAGGTGGTGGCAGAAAATCAGACGAAAGAAAATGAAGAGGGACGAATAAAAGCAGATGAAAAGAGAGGAAGAAGAATAAAAGCAGACGAAAGAAAAGAAAAAACACGACGAGGATGAGGGTAGACAGGAGGAAAGACAAAGAGCTGGATTCGGGACGAGGGACGAGGTCGGTTATTGAAAGTTTTTCCCTCGCTTCGAGACGAGACTGAACGAAGGTCCCCAGAGAGTCAGAGGATGGGGCTGCGAAGAGTCGGACAAAGGAACGCATATGCAAAGCAGTCGAAGATAGGAAATCGAGCCGAGGATATGAGTTTGTTTGGGTTTGTCTGTCTGTCTGTCTCTCTGTGAGAGTGCGTGTGTTCGTGCATGTGTTTGTGTGCATTTCTCTAAGGGTATTTGCGTGTGAGTGTGCGTGTTGAGTTATTCGAAAATTTACTGCCTGCAGATAACCTAAGGTTATGCGGAAGGCAGGACAAGGGGGCGGACTCTCTGTGAGTTGGGCGAATCCTCAAAATCCTGATCCACAACACAGGGTGTTACACGAGGATTATTTGCGGCTCCGACCGACCGACCGACCGAATCCTGAGCAAACATTTGGAAATCTATTTCTGATGCGGATGGAATTTCCCACCTCCGAAACCCGGCCTCCTGATGGTCTCAAATTCCATCACGACCCATGGCAAGAAAATTCCTTGGAATCCCTCGACCTTCGTCGAATACTGCAAGGCAGGGGGCGTGGTAAGGCACGAGTCCTTGCGAAGGATGAGGAATAGTCGGCTAAACTCATCGCTAATTACTGACCTCTCAG
>CM029563.1:20911943-21002211 GCA_017309665.1 Coelopa frigida
CGGGAAAAGGGATCAAATCGCCGAAGGACGGTGGAAGGATATCAAAAGCAAATTAATTTTCTGAGAGATATTTTATAAATTTAATGAATTTAGTGAATAAATTGAGAGCTAAGTTAAAAAGTTGTTTTCCCCGATTTTGTGATTATTTTCTAATGCTTATTGTTTATTATTGCCGTCTGCCTTTAATTTTTGTAATCCCCATTGTTGTTTTTCGGCTTATATTTTGTTGTTCGGGTTATTGTTGAACCTGGTTGTCTCCTTGGCAACCAATTAAAATTCACACTCGCCGAAAGACGACGAATCGCTCTGCGGCAACAAATGAAAAATCGATGACGATCGTCCTTGGAGCGAAACCTCGGCGGCAATTACGGAGGCAGGAAATCAAAGAGAAAGGCAGAGTTCGAGCGAGAGAGAGAGAGAAAGAGAGAGAAAAACGGGGGGTTGAAGGAGTTCGAAAGTCGAAAAGTTGCTTCTCAAAACTTTGTTGCGCATAAAATCGATGTTAATTGGAATTTCACCGTTGAAGCCACGATGGAGAAGATGAAGGAGGGAGGATGAAGTCGTGTCAATTGCACAGTGAGCGAGAGCTGGAAAAGGTCAGAGACGAGGCGAGGTGGACGGAGAAGGTCCTTCAAAGTACAGTTGCAATCGCTCAGCCTTGCCATGAAACCATCCAACTATCTCTTCCATACTTCGAGGCATTTGGAAGCAACAATACCACTGTATTCAATATAAATAAAAAAATATTCTTAAATTTCTTTCATTATCCTCGAACACCTCGGCTTCACTTCAGTCCTTCAAGCCATGGTTGCATGTCCTTTTGATGGGAAAAGATGAGAAAATGTGCGCGAGTCAGAAAAAGAAAGAAAAGGATGTCAGAGGAATTGCATGTCATTAAAATTAATATTGCGTAAACTACACAAGAACAACTACACCAATACCGATAAAAAAGCAAAAAAAAAAACACACAACTATGTAGACCAATAAGGACGAAAAAGGAAAATAAAAAATAAACTACAGCAATAACAACTATTTCACCAACAACAACAGCCACATAGAGATAAAGAGCTCATCCTTTGTCCACAACGCTTATTTCTGGCTCTTTGTGGTTGTCGCTTGTGGAGCTGTGTGGGTATTTTTCATGTAGTAGTTTTTGCTTGTTGTGTGTGTCACCCACACTAACTCCCATGCATCTACATACTCTCACACACACGCATATATATTTTAATTACTTTTAAGCTTCATTTAACAGTCCCTTAAGCGATTCAGCGTTTGTTTGAGAAGGAAATTCAAAATTAAATTCCACAAAAACTATATTTAAATTGTTTAACGGGCGATGTGTAAAGAGCCAATAAAGAAAATACAATTATAAATTGAAGAAAATACGTTTTCACGTAAAAAAATAATTACCTTTTTTAAATACTTTAAAATTTTAAATTAATGAAATAACATCCACAACAGTGTGGAGAGGATATTCTCCTTTTTCTCTCTCTATCACACTATCTTTCTCTCTCACTCTCTTGGTTTTATTTACATACGCAAATAAACACGTGACACATATTTGGTGCATAAAGAACTTCCGCTTGCTGCAGCAACAACAACAAAATTAATATTGTTGTTGTTACTTCTAAGACGACAACATCATCATGTCCTCCGATACTCTATGAACAACAACAATAAACAAACAATACAGAAGCAAATGCCAACATATGCAATAACAACAAAAAGCAATTAACAAGAACAAATATACAAATACAAAGAAGCCAATAACAACATCAACAACAACGACAATAACAACAACACCGACAACTTGAACAACAGACAACTTCGTGACACCGAAAGCAAGGCTCGTGAAGCGAAGCAGAGCCTATACAGAGAGAGAGAGACGGATGATGAGAGAAGATAACGAAGAAGAAGAAGCACCTCTGTGAAAGGGGGCGTGGAGTGCTCCATGGGCGTGTCTCGGCCGCAGACATTCTGCAATTAAAACCGCAGCCTTTCACGACGCCTCGATGTCGTGTCGCATCGCATCGCAGAGGCGTACAAAAGACGACGGCGATAACACGTTGAGGACGACAGGAACAAACACAACAGAAAGACTGCAACAACGACAGGCACAATGACAACAACAAAAACAACTACTACTACAACAACAAGAACAACAACATGAACAACATCTTCAACGATACACCAGCAACGATGTGAAAGGAGTGAAAGGCAGAAGGATCAGGCCGGAAGGAAGGGATCTGAGCTGAACGTGGAAGTCGAGATGGCGAGGCAGAGGTGACAAGTGGAAAATCCCATGGTTAACTGAAAACCTCGTAATTGAATTCAGACTGCCGGCTGATGGGGGGCGGACGTGGGCGAGGAAACAATTAAGAGACTAGAGGCCTCCTCAACACGATCGCGGAATCAAAGGCCTTTGAGAGCCAAGTTGAGATTGAAGCGACCTGCGAGCCAGGAAACCATCATTAAATCTGACTATAGTGAAATCTCTAAAGAGACAAAGTGTTTGTGTGAAATTAAATGATGAATTTGAAGAAATGCGGTTTGCATGTAAATGATGAATTTTAATAAATGTAGAAATATTGAAACTAAATGACGTGGTCTCATTAGGGAAATCTGTAACCAAATGGAAGAGACCTCAACATCAATGGATCGCCTCAAAATGAAACAAAAGTCAAACTCAAAAATCTCGAAGTCACCGAGGGGGAAAAATTCATAATGAGCTTTGTGTAACCTATCGAAAGTTTCGCCACAAAAGACGACTTTTCCGCCAACGAAAAGGAAGTCGAATGGAAGGAGAAATAATAAGTAACAGTCAAAATAAAGGAGAAGGAAAAAAATAACAGAAGAAGGAGGAAATAACAGTCAGAATAAAAAAATTAGGACGAAGGACCGAAATGCTCATTAAAAATAATGATTCCGTTGCAGCGATGAACGAGTGCTGTTCACTTTATTATTGTTGCTTTTGTTTCTATTCCCATCGATGTTGTTGCCAAATGCAGGTTGTTGGCAATTGACTAAAAAAGCAACTGAAATTATTACAACAATGAAGGACGAAAAACCAAGAATCTGACAAAAAAAAAACAAGTCAACCTCCGAAGGCCTCGTTGGGAATTTTTCCTTCTCTGGCAATTTTAGTAATTTAGCATTTTTATTGCCTTCTAAACGAAATATTTCTCCCTTCTGGAGAATAACTTCAATTTAGAGTTGAATAAATGTTCTTTAAAGGCCGCCCGCAGGGATCTTCCGTTTCCGCTCACCGCCCTCGCCCTAACTTTCGGAACTCACCGCAAAACCCAACGCCTCTCAAGGGGCCACAAACTCGTCGGCCCCAACCCCGAGTTTCCCCCACCGTCACTGGAAGAAAATTCAACTCATTGTTTGTTCATAAAAAACCCTTTTCAGCTTTTTTGTTTCTCGAATTTCACGCCTTCGCCAAAGTCTTTTCCTCTCATTCGGTCCCTCTGCCCACTGCTCAACGACTCCCCAAGGAGTCGCGTTGCTGGCGACCCTTCGGCCCGACTTCCGGCCGGCTGGCTTCGCTTCTTACGGTCGACTCCTCTTCTCATTCCCCGTCTCTGCCTCCCGGGGCCTGCTTATTACGCTCCAATAATAATAAAGTGATAACGTTAACTAAGCCCTTCATCCCCTCAACCCAAACGCAGACCCCTGTCCAACTTCGTCCTTGGACGTCCATTTCGCTCATCGTCCTCTTCTCCCCAAGGACCCAGTCGGTCGGCGTTGCGTTGGCGCTACTTTCGTTACGTTAACCGTGGACTTCCGTTTCTGTTTTCATTTCAGTCCCAATTCTTATTAGATTTCTTTTTAGTATCCTATGCGTTTTTCGGTGTTTAATTCGGTAGCTGTTTTCATTTGCATCATTTTTGTTTTTCATTTTTCTAATTATGGAAGGATTAACAATAATTTTCTATATTTAATTAACATTAATTTGCTATATTAGTTAATAAACAAAATTTTAATAATTTTATTATTCTTTTTCATTAAATAATCATAGTTTATTTCATTTTAGGTTAGTAATTCTATAATACACTACCATTTAATATTAAATATTAATTGGATAAAAAAATTGCAAATTATCTCGACGACAAAAGTCCACAGAATTTTTCTATTTAATTTCATTGAAAAATGTTTTATTTAAATAATTTTTATTTTGTTTATTTATTTTAATGTAATGAAAAATAGTATTTACAAAAATATCCTTTTCTCTCTCTTTCTATTGCAGAAGATGCTGATTCTGCTGCCGCTGGTGGTCGGGCTCTGTCTCCACACCCTGCCCCAACGAGCTGAGGCCGAGGTCAGCGGTTCGACTCAGCTCGACCTCAGAAACCCGAAGGTAGGTGTGAAAGAGAGAGACAAATAAGAAGGGAAAATAATATGAAAAAACAAGAGAGGACAAAAAGAAGGATTATTCATCTGGCAGAAAAATAATTAATGAAATATTTTGTCTAAACGTGATTTTCTCTTTCATTTCGTGTGCGTGTCCTTCGTCGCTGTCGCAGTCAACTTCAACGGCGCAGTCACAGCCAGCGTCGACGTTTCATTTACCGTCTCGGTCGTCGTCACCGTCGCAGCTGCTGAGACAGTTTCATCCTGGTGAGTAAAGGGGATTACAAAAAATGTAATTGATGTGAATTTATTGCTTGGACATGGTGCGATCGAGGATGGAGGAAAAATCGTAGGGTGGGTAGAACCAGAAGGAATCGAACCAAAGAAAAACCAAAAGGAATCGAAGGATTCAAAGAGCACGAAAGCCACGCAGTTCCTCTCAAGGACTCGTCGCGTAGTGGACTTTGAGCAGAGTATAAATTTCAGTAATTGTAAAATTATCGAGGACCAAGCATTCTTCTCCTTTGCTTGATACGGGCTCCAGCGAGGTCCAGATCAGGATTCACTCGGAGAATTCTTTGTGTCTCATAGAGGATGACGAATGACATCAACTCAGCTGTCGATGACATAACGCTTCAACATCGAGGATCGAAGAGATGAACCCGTTGTTTGATTATCCTCGGTGAAAGGACAGCGGAAGTCAATGCATGCCATAGACGTCAGTCCGAAGGACAAATGAAAATGATGTTCTTTGTCGACGGATAGCACACGAAGCATCGTGATGAGACCAAGGGACGTCGGAGTCACTCCGACCTGATGCTGAGGGCTTATTCACCTGGAAGTTGTTGCATTGATCCTTCTTCCTTTTCCCCTTGCCCACCTCAGTCCTGGTGGATTCAGGATTTGCGGTCCAACTTTTGCTTCAAACTTTTAATGAAAATTTTAAGGATCGCTTCGTGTGTTGTTATTGTTGTTGCTGCTTACATTGTTGTTGCTAGTGATGTTTTCGTTGTTGCTGATGTTGCTGAAGTCACCGTAAGCTGTCGCTAATGAATATAAAACAACAAGACTCACTACAACTAGATCTACTGCAATCCAATGACTACTGTTCGAGGACAATTTTTCACTCGTTGTTCATGTGAAAAATACTTCTGTTTATTCTTCTTATTTTTTTTGTTCCAAGTTGTTGCCAACATATTAATTAAACTCCGGCTGTCGAATGGACAACAAAAACCAACAACAACAAGAAGAACTTCACGAACTTTCGTCTCGTTTTCGAATCGCTGAAATGTTTCTCATACGCCATGTGTGTCATGAGTTTCATGAGTTATGTTGCTGAGCATCATTCTCGTTTTTTTTTTATTTCTTATTGTTATTCCAGTTGTTGTTATTCCGGGGAATTTTCCATTATGGAAATTTCCATTCATGGGAAATATTTAATTAAAATTCGGAACTTTCGCCATCACTCTCCGCTCACCCCTTCATAGCTGGAAATTCCACGGAAACTTCGTCTCAACCTTCGACAGGAACACGTGGGCTGCTCATCCTTAGCCGGGAGCGTCGTCGAATGTCCTTTGACAGGACATAAAGCCGCGCTGCCAATTATGATGACAGCGATGAGTGGCTGAGAGGGGGGCGTGGCGAATGGTCGGTTTATCGCCGCAATATCGTGAATTGATTGGCGGTTACAAAGGCCCAGTGGCAAGGACGAGGAGGCGGATTATGCTCGAGGACCTTTGGACGTTAAGAACAAAGGATTCTTTTGACACTCTCTCCTCTGTCTCTCCTTTGATCAAAGTTTTCGACAGGATGTGGGAAGGATATCATTTTGTGGTCGTCTTCTCTTAAAAATTCTTCGCATATACTTTTTTCGTTCATCCCTCTGAGTTCGTAGTTGCACTAGTTCGGGAGCTGCTGGAAAATTGCAATTTCCACTTCTTTGTTATCAATCTCTCTCTTTCATTTGCTTTTTGTGATCCTGTGACTAATGCCTCATATCCTTAGCCTTTGTTTTTCTCACTCACTCTTTCTCTCTCAATAACTCTTTCTTTCTCACTTAGTCTTTCTTTCTCCCACTTTCTTTCTCGTCCACAGTCTTGTGTTACATTAGGAGTTATGCGAAGGGAAGAGGAGGACTATGGAAGGAGGAACCTTTTAACTTTATGTCCTTCCATTATCCTTGTTCGGCAAGAATGAACATATTTTCTCGTCTCTGCACTTTTCGCCGATATCGCTCTAAAGAATCGTGTCCTTCGTCCCTTCCTCCCCCCACCCTGTTCCTTCTCATCTTCTTCAACATTTTCACAATCTCCTTTCTCTTTCTTTGTTTTTCGATCGCTCTCACGTCGGCCGCCCCCTAGTGGCGAAGTGTGGTCGAGTTACGTGTGAAGTTTCTCCCATATATGTCGATGTTTTCTTTTTGCCCAAGAGTCCTTCGGTCCTTTGAACCCGGGTATCTCTCCCTATTTCTGAGACACACACTTCTCCTATTTCTCACTCCTTTAATTTTTCCATTCTCTCCCTACTCTTTCTCTGTGTCTGCGTTTTCTGAGATTGTTTTCGAATTAGTTGACCATGACGACGTCGTCTTGACGAGAGTGTTTTCATAACTTCTCAAAACCAAACGTTGCCTCACTCCGCCGTTAACTCCTCTGTCTCCGATTCCTTCATGTGCCTCTCTCTAAAAATTCCATTCAGATTTGCCTGCCTCCCTTTTCACTTTCTTTCTCCGATTGTCCGAAGTGTCCTCGAGTTCTTCGTCATCGTCCTGACGACTTGTCATTGATTCCTCAGTCTGTTGATTTCCTTCTTCCTTCATGAGTTAACTACCTCTTTTTCCTTCTTACACTCTTATTCACTCTCTCATTCAGTCTCTCCTGCACAATCTCCTTCACTCCATCCTTCATTCTCTCCTCCACCCATCGCCGTCCTTCCATTCTCATTCTCCCTTTATTGGTTTTCCTTCGTGTGTGAACAAATGTTTCTCTTCATGCTCATTCTCTATATATCTCTCTCTACCGCTCTTTGATTTTCTCCCACTCACTCCACATCTTCGTCTCTCTCCCACCCACTGGCAGGACGTCACGCCTCTGACCTGCCGACTCGACCCGATGTCTCTTGGCTTGTGCAAATCTTCACTTGCCTTTTCGAACACGATTTCTAATTTTACGGCTTCTCATTCTGTTCGACATCTCCTTTCTCTTGCCCCAATCACCTCCTCCTTCCATCCATCTCACTCTCCTCCTCTTCTCATTACCTCCATCACTTGCTTTCATCGGATTTTACTGCTTTTCCATTGCTTAAAAAATCATTATTTTTCGTTCTCCTCCTTTGCTTTCTCCTTCTGTTTGCTTTCGATGGCAACATTAGATGTGGGTGTTGCCATGAATTGTTGTTGTTGTTGTTGACATGAGTTGTAGTCACGTATTGTTGTTGTTCACATGAATTATTGTTGTTGCCATGAATTGTTGCTATTTTCCCTGGATTGTTGCTGTTGATGTCATCAGTTATTTCTGTAGTCATAAATTCTTGAAGCCTTTGGTTGATGTTGTTACGATGAATTGTTGTTCCTACCCCATGTTGTTGCTACCCCATGTTGTTGCTACCCCATGTTGTTGTTACCCGATGTTGTTGTGACCATAATTTGTTGGCTCCTCATGTTTTTGTTGTTACTCTGGCCAGAACCTGAAGCATGCTTGTTGTTTTAGGCCCATCACTTCTGATGTGGCTGAGGTTTTCTGAAATTTGCTACAAATTTTCTCCCTTCATCTCTTTCAAAAGCTGATAATCTCACTGCTGTTTCGATGATTAAATTTCCATGGAATCGATTCGGTTTGGAAATGTCTCATTTTAATCGAAAATTCATTTCGAATTTTCAAACAATATTCCCTAGTTTTTCAGTAATTGTCCATTGTTTTCGACTAACATTCCCTTTGATGAAAAATCCTTGCTCTTTTATCCGAGCTCAGGTCATTCATCAATTTTCAATATAACATTTTCTTCACCTTTCACTCCCTCCTATTGGGAATTGTTTTGTGTTTTCTCTTCAATCCATTGATTCTATTTCTTCTTTTTCCTCTTCTTCTCTAAATCTCTATCTCTAACTCACTTTTACGAGTGCTTTTCACTTCTTCATATCAGCTGTATTCTCCCAACTCCTCCTTTCTATTATTTTTCTTCCCAATTCCTCACTCCTTTTGGCTTTTTCAATCCATCCACTTCTCTCGTCATTTCAGTGACCTTTTGTTCGTCGATTCTTCCCTATTTCAAAAATTTCCTCGCACTTGCAAAAACATCAAATTTTATCTTCACCTCTCTCTCTTCCTCATATGTCCCATATGTTTGGACCATGAAGTTTTTTCCTCGAATTCGCAACCCGAAAGTGATTCCACGATTTGTTGTTGTCCTTCGATTGCATTAACTGTTGACGATTGCCTTTTCGCACGCTTCATTGTACACCTCACTCTCAATCTATTTCACTTTCTCGAACCGTCTCTTTTACTCTCCTTTTACTCCCAAACAGACTCTTTGAGTATCTCATAAAGTCTCTTTAACTCCCTCTCACTTACTAACTTGTTCTATCTCCCTTCCTGTTCATCCAAGTGTTGTTGTCAACGTGACACGTTGTTTGCCATTTGTTGTTGTCGCCACCTGCATCCGAACCTCGAGGGCGAACGAACGAAGAGTGAAAGGGAAAAGCGCTAAGAAGAGGGAAGAGAAAGGGTGAGGGATACATATATAGAGTGAGTTGAAGTAAGTGAGAGGGAGAAGAAATTGCTAACATGTTGGCTGTCCGGTCGCTTATCTATCGATCTGCTCCATTTCCGGAGCTAATATAGTTGTACAACAACAAATACAAAAATAGAAAAAAAAAACGACAATAATAACAGCAACAACAATAATAACAACTTCAACATCATCAGCAGCAACTACTACGAGAGCCACTATAAGAGAAAAACAACCAGAAAAAAGTAACCGGAAAGAAGAACAAGAGAAACAAACAAGAATAGCAACAACAATATTAGTAACAACATCAGCAACAAAAACAACAACATCAGTCACAACAACAACAACTACACTTAAACCGATATCGACACCAACATCAGGAGCAACGAAAATCCACCAGCAGGACGTGCAGAACGAACGGACGAGCGCGAAGAAGCAACGACCAAGCAATGCAATAAAAATAAATTCAATTCAATTTCTCCACATTTCATTTCATTCCATTTCGTTCCCTCTCGATTCCATCGCATTCCATTATGTTTCAGTGCGATTCATTTCGAATCCTCCTTCTCCACCTCCCTGAATTTCTGCTTCGTCGATTCCTACTCCTTCCTCATCCCTCATTCCTTTCTGTTCTTCCTCCTCCTTCGATTCACCATAATCCGAGCTCGGTTCGGTTTGGTTGGCGTCGCCATTGCAATTGTTTGGGAATTCACTTTGCGCCATTTCTATTATTTTTCACTAACAACGACATGTCGTCTTTCTCTCTCTTCCTCCCTTCCTCCCTTGTTTCTCTCTATCTCGCTTTCTACGTTTTCTGTTTCTCCGCGGGTGCTGCACATTTGACGCGACTTCCGGTATGGCTTTTCAATGATGGCTGCCCCGATCTTCTGGCTGACGGACGGCCCGTCGCGTTGCCAGCGAACTGCACAGTTGGCAACACGACATATGCGCACGGACAGACATTTAAATTGGATTGTAAAACACAATGTGTCTGCGAGGTAAGTGAGATTCAGATTTCTGCATTTCCCATTAATAGCATTCTCAGCTGTTAGACTCAATTTCGTCCATCTCTATCTCCTTCTAACTCCTCCTCCATCTCATCATCTCCCTCTAACTTCTTCTTTCAATTCCTCCTTCTCCCCATCTTGTTCTCTGGTTATTATTTCCTTTGTGTTTTCTAAATAACGACTCATCGGATGATCCTGATGAGCTATGGATTCAGACTGATGAATCCTTTGTGGCGATGACTCCTATCGAGATGCATTTCATTGATGTGGCAACCCTTCTCACCGCCCTCAACGTAACCTGCCTCAGAGTCGAAGGCAATTTAAAGAGAGAGAGAGAGAAAATAGCTTTTATAGATTTTATTTTGCTCTTCGACTTTTCTTACATTTTCTGTATTCGAAGATAATCTTTATCAATATTAATTTTAATATTTAATATCAAATTTTTATTTTTTCAACTCTATTCCTTTTTCTTTTCGTTTGAGTTCTCTCAATTTCTTTGGGAATTTTCATTATAATCTTTTACTATTGCAAGAAATATTTAATATGTTTTTTCTTTATTTTTTGTTCACTTCCCTCATACATTTGCCTTATTTCTCTTGTATATTTTTCTGTTTATTCGATTTTTATTTTCTTTTTATTATAATTCCTCACATTTCTCTTTTTCGTATTTTCTTTATCCCAAGTCTATCCCAGCTTTTCTTCCCTGCCATCAAGTGCAGCTCAGAATTTACGAGAGTTTGTGAACCTCAACGCAAATGAAGTGCCCTCGGAAACTGATCCGAAATCTTTGTTCCACTTCCTTCCTTCTCTTCTTCTTTTCTATTGTTTTCATAGTAATCTTCTTCCTTTTCGCTCTCTTTGGCTCCTTGGTTAAATTTTTGCATTGTTTCAGTAGTAGTTGTAGTTTACGTTTTTGCTATTGTATATTAAATTTATTTTTTTTGGTTGAGTTGGTTTTTTACCCATTGTTGTTATTTTTCTCCATCGTTGCCAGTTTTCCCAATTGTTGTCGTTGTTGCATTTATTTCTTCGCCTTGTAAACAGAACACTTCATCATTTCAGGCTCCTCCTTTGGCAACGATTTATTCCCAGCAATTTCATTTTTGAACCTGAAATTGAGTTCTCTTTTACCACACTTCCTCTTCCTTTCCCTCACTCTTCACACTCTCCTTCACTTTTGGCTTTTTTCCTTTCATTCGGACAACGACACGCCCCCTCACCGCCCCTCACCAAGCACAACAACGAGACCTGCAGCAACTGAAAGAATATTGTTTTGAGTTGTTGGCGGTTGCAGTCGTTGTTTTGTTCTCGTCTCTCGTTCTCTATATGTATATTGTTGTTATTTTTTCTAATTCACATTTCGTTGTGTTCTCCATTTCATTTCTCACTCGCTCGTAGAACGGACGCCACGCCTGCTCCTCGCTCTGCCCCAAGGAGCAGCTTCCGGCGCCGGAGGACACGATTTCCTGCCGATCCCCGCGCCTCGTCGAGGTCCCCGGCCACTGTTGCAAGATGTGGCTCTGTGAGAACCCCACAGCCGATGGTATGTATTTCTCTCTCTCTTTCTCTTTCTTGTGCTCTTCTGTCCTGGCGCCAGATCCTTTGCGGGCGGCAACAGGACGCAGTGCAGCTCAGTGAAACTTAATGATTTTTAAGAGGAATTAGCGAAAATTATTTATGAGGCAAGATTTCTGCAGCGGAGTGCAAGGATAATTATTCACCGAAGGATCGCAGGAGCAACAAAGGAAACGCTTTGAGAAAGGGGAAAGAAACGAAGAAGGGGAGAAGAAGGAAAGAAAGGAAGGTTGTGGTGAATTAATAGCAGAGAAGACACCAGCAATTGTGGGAAAAGATATGGAGGAATTTTAGTGAAATCAAGATTTGCGACGTAAGGACCATGAAGAAGGAAAAGGATTGCGGTGGTCAATGAAGGAGGATGAAGGAGGGAGAAAAGGGAAATGGAAATGGAGATCTTGAGTCAGAAGGGAAGATGAATAGGAAGATGGAGAGGATTGAAGTCGGATAAATGACGGTGGAAAAATAACGCAAGTGCGATGATCGGGGAAGGGACCGACTCCTGGAGAAGGGAAGAAGATTTTCTAATGAAGGGGAGAAGATTTCTGGAGGATGGGTCAGACCGAAGGACTCGGACCAACCGATGATTCCACTAACAGAGTTCAAGTGAATGAATTGTGAACAAAAATTAAGGGATAAAGAGTAAAAAAAGAGGGAGTAAGAGCACATATAGAGGGAGAGAAATGCATCAAAATATTAGTGAGAACCCGAGGGGGAAATGCAAAAAAAAAAAACGATGTAAATAATATAAAACCTGGGAAGATAAATCGACGTGAAGTGAAAAGATATATTCCGAAAATTGAGAGGGAAAGAGCAACAAAGATTGCTGAAGGAACGTAGGATGGGGAGAGACCGGGGCTTGACTTTAGGTGAACGGAATGAACAAAGCAAACTGAATGAAAAATGAAAAACAAAAAAGAAAAAGGAAAGGTGATACTGAAATAAAGGTAATGGAAGCTAAACGATGGCTATTATTTGGGGAAATTGCTCGCAGTGAACGAAACATATCTCTAATTTTTCACTAACCTGACCTCACCTCATACCCACTATCTCACACTCATTCTCTCTGTTTCTCCATCTCTCTCTCCCGCAGTGACCGCCACCTGCCGCAACTCCTCGACCAGCCCCTGGACGCCCTGCTCCCGACGCTGCGGCATCGGGCTCTCGACCCGCGTGACCAGCACCACGCGTGGCTGCCACGAGCTGAGCAACGTCCGGCTGTGCGAGAACCGCGCCTGCGATCGCGTGGCAGGAACCAGGGCGAGGGGGGAACCAAGTGGCTTTGGTCAGCAGCAGCAGCAGCAGTTGAACCAAGTCGACGATAGACACGGCGTAGAGGACGTCGAGTCGAATGTCCTGGCGCAGGATGCAGTCGACGGTCGGCGGAATCAGGCTGTGGCCGAACATAGGATAAGGGTGAGTGAGACCACAAATATGTCAAAATATCTTTATTTTTTACTCTCTTCTCTTTCCTATACCTCACATTGTGTTCTCTCCCGAAAGGTCCTATCTTTGAGCCATCGGGATCCCTCGGCTCGTTTGGGTCCATGGAAACAATTGAGTTTCATCCGCCAAACAAGCGAATCTCCAGAGGTTCCCTCGCCACTGTCCGTCCGTTTGTCTCTCTCTCTCCCTCGCTCTGGTTGTGGTTCGTCGCCAGAGAGTTCGTTTTTCAACCTTTTTCACGAGTCCTTCGGTCTGTTGTTCTGATTCCCGCTGGCCCCTGGCGGCTGCCTTCATTTGTCTGTGTTTTCGTTTATTTGTCGTCTTTGTTTGTTTGTGGTCCGTCTCCCGAGACCTTTTCAATATTTTCCCTGTTCATCATTCTCTATGTATTTCTCTCTCTCTCTCTCTCTCTCTCTCTCTCTCTCTCTACAGAAAGGACACGAATGTCGTCACATACAGCGCCTGGGCCCGGCGCGCATCCGGCTGGGACCCTGCGTCTCGCGAAAGCTCTACCGGCCGAAGCTCTGCGGACGCTGCCAGCGCTCGAGCAAGTGCTGCGTGCCTTCGGTGTCGACGACCATTCAAGTGAGTTCCGAACAATTCTCTCCACAAGTCGTCCTTTTTTATTTTTTTTGCAATTCAATATTTATATTATTGATTAAATTGTTTTGCTATCAGAACTTTAAACAATCGTATTTCAGTAAGACGCATCCTAAAAAAAGACCCAATTAAATTTTTTTATCACTTGTTTTTGGCAATTATTTCACCAATTTCGGCAATTTTTTTAAATATTTTAATTTTTTGTTATCATCCTTCTTGATCAAAATTAAGCCTTCCGAATATATTTTCTTTTCTGTTTGATATTTGAATGATATTTTCATGTTATGAATTTTCCCTCTTTGCTCTTTATTTTAAATTTTTTTCCCCATTGCTTGCTTTTTTTGTTTTGTTAAATATTTTTATCTTCAATTAAATTCTTCTTCAATTTTATTCCATCCCTTTCATTTTTATTCCCCATTCCCGTTTGATTTTAATTACTTTTTGGTATCCTTTTCATGTCCTGTCTTTCTCTGTCCGGTTTTTTCCTCACTGCCAATTGAAATCAATCGAATCGCTCATCGATTTGACTTCCATCGTTCGTTTATTAATTTGCCAATGTCGTTCGCTTTTTACATTCATCTCATGTCCTTCGTTCGCTTCACCCGTTCCTCTTCATTCCTCTTCCTTGTCCCTTCTACTTCTTTCTTTTTCCCTTCTACCTTCCTCTTCGTCGTCTCTCCCTTTATACTCTTCATTCTTTACGTTCTCGGCTGACGTTCGCAGTCGTCCTCGAATTAAATTTCGTTCGTCTTCAATGCGATTTCCATCACCTCGTTCATTCTGTCTTCCTCTCACTCGCGCACTCAATGAAACTGTCACACTTTGTCCTTCTCTCTCTCTCACTCACTTATTTCTTTCCCTTTCTTTCTCGTTTCTCACTCGATGCCTTTCACCCTTTCTCTCTTTCTCTTCAGGTGGAGCTGCTGTGTCCTCTGCAGGCGAACGATCCAATTAGCTATGTGCAGCAAGGACCTCGTCACCATCAACAACAGCAGCAAGAACAGTGGCTGACGGAAGGAGGGAAGGAAGGAGAAGGAGGAGAACGAGAACAACATCTGGAGGAGCAACATTTGTGGGACACCGTGTCGCTGGAGCCAATCGATCAGGAGTTCCTGCAATCGCATCAGCAACAAATCGAGAATAAATTCATTGCCGTCGAATGGATATTGAAATGCGAGTGCAGCAGAAACGTAAGTCAAGGGGGGCGAAGGGTTGTGGGCGGGGCCAGGGAACGCAAGACGACAACTCGGAAGAAGTGTGGCAAAACAAAAGTCGAGGTAGAAGAAGGGAAAATACCTTTCACTGGCGTAGAAATCTCTCTAATGGATTTTTATCGTGAGCCGATGAGGAAGGCGAGATGTAAGAAGTACAAGGAAGCGGAGAATGAATAGAATGAGGGAGAAAGAAACTCACTTCAGTGGAAAGGAGAGAGAGATAGAGACAGAGACAGAGTGGTGTAGGAGAAAATTCAAAACTTTTAAGATTCGCTTCCGAATTGCTTTCATTTGCTTTCGTTCCTTCGTCTTTGGTTTCCTCCTTCGAGGTTGTCAACGTTCTTCAACGGTCTTGTTGTCGGCATCCGGTAGTTTATTGTTGTTTTTGTTGCATTGTTGCAGTTGGTTCTTGTGTTGACAGGATTTTTCATCAAGCCAAATGTTTTCATCGACGAAATGAGAATGTTTTGTCTGCAATATTTTTGTGTTCCAGTATTTCCTTTTTCCTTGTAAGAGAAGAAATTTCCATTTTTAATCTGGGTTTCCTTTGAACTTCATCCGTTGGCTCTAATCGGTTTCTTTTCTTGTTGTTGCAGTTGTTGTAATTGTCATGGTAGTTGCAGCAATTTCTATTGTCAATGTTGTTGTATTGATTTCTCTTTCCGCTGCTGTTATTTTCGCCAGAACAATGTTGACAATCTGCTGAGAAGTTTTTAATGCAGATTTTCTGTTCCGTCTGTTTCCTGTTCCTTCGTCTTTGTTCCTTTGGTCGTTCGTCAGTGGAAGGAATAAAAAATGCTTTCCATTTCCTTCCGTTGAAAAAAGCTCTCATCACTCTCTCATCTCTTCGTTACTCGGCAGCAACAATGGTATTTCCCATCCCTTTCCCCCATCAACTATCCGCAATAACTTTCATCGTCATCTCGTCTCTTTCTCCTTTTTTCTTTTGTTGAACTGGAACGATTGTAATTTGATTTATTTATTTCTCGGATTGTCTGCGACAATTGTTCATCTCCTCCTCGTCTTCTTCTTTTTTTTTTTTTGCTATAAAACAGCCTTTGAACGAAATTTTAAAGGATTTCATTTCGTTTTGATTTATTTGTTTGCTCGATAATTGCTGCTGATGCTGGGTGCTCATGTTGCTGCTGCTGAGATGTCGTTGTTATGTGAATGTTGTTCGTGTTGTTGCTATTGCTGTTGATGTTGTTCCTGTTTGTTTGTTGGTGTTGCTTCTGCTGTTATTGGTGTTATTGCTATTGTTGTTGCTGTCAACTATATGCCCATAAATCTTGGCTCACTCGGCAAATGACTTCCTGCAATTTGCGCAACAATGCGACGTAGAACGAAAATAATTCGCACAGATTACAAACGATTCAAAGCGAAAGATACCGAACGAACGGACGGACAGACAGACATACATATACACATATAGACAGACGGAGAGACAAATACACACACATACCTTCGCAGAGACCTACGCAGACGATGTTATCAAACACTCTCAGCGAGAAAGAGAGAGAAAGAAGGTGAACAAGGCCGAGTCAGACACACACCGTCTCACACCGACACACAAACACACTCGCAGTCACACTCAGAAGGATACGGCGATGACGACGACACGTTGGTAATTTATGTGAGCTGCTCGAATTTGCATACAATTTTCTAATTTAAGCACCAACTACAATAACTCACCAACAAGAACAAAAACAATGTCATTATCATCAACGGGATTATCATCATGAGCATCGTCATAATAATCATCAGCATCATCACAGGCAACAACATCGTCTGTAAAGCCAAAGAGAATATCATCATCATTAGCGTCTTCGTCTTCAGAAACAATAATTTAAGGCAACAAAATCATTACCAGAATCATCATCATTCTTATTGTGAATCATTATTTTGATCATCATTATCAGCATAATCATCATCACAGTGAGATGCAAGAGCAATAATCGTAAACCATGTCCATGGTGTTGTAGTCTCGAGAGCACGACGACGATTTCACATCCGTTTCCGGTGACTCTTGGTTGGATTGTTTGCTTACTGGTGTTGTTTTTGTTGTTGATATAAATGATGATGTTGATGTCGTAGTTGTTTTTGCTCTTGACGTTGCTTTTTGTGTTCGTTGTTATTTTTTGTTTTTGTTGTCTTTGTTGTTGAAGTCACTTTCAACGGTGCGATGTGGAAAAAGTACGTTGTTTCAAAATTCAAATTCATGCAAAAACCAAGCGACCCAGACATCGAGACTCACGGGTCCCTGGACTCACACACGTATAGTCGGGAAACTCTTCATGTGGCTTGGCGAGGATGTTCACATATACATGGACATACACTGAGAAAGGTGGTATACATACATATATACACACGAGAATACAGACAACAGACAGACACTTAGAAAGAAAGTCTCATAAATATACGAATGAATTTATGGAAATGCACCAACTTTGAACGAGATAGAAAGATGTATAGACAGCCGGGAGAGGATGAGTGTGTGTGCGATAGGAAGACAGACAAACAATCGTTTGGTACATACTATCTCAGACAGATAGGGAGATCAGGTGGATCGCTTTCAGATTATTACCATTCGTTTCGTTTCCTGGACATCTCTTTCTGTTCTCAAGGGTCGTGTGTTTTAGGTCAATAGTTGAGCATAGAGACATAACTAAAACAACAATAATAATATTTGCCTACAACAACAGGAACAAAAAGAACTCTAGAATAACAAACACTACAACAAAAAAGAGAAAAACATCGCCTCGCTGCAAATTTGTGAAATTAATGCAAATATATCCTGCCACGGCTTCCTCTGGTTTCCGGTTTCCTCTCTGGAGTTCTCTATCTCGCTTTATTTCTCTTTCTTTCTCTTGCACTATCTCTCTCTCCCTCCTTCCGCATTCTTTACTCTCACATGTCGCTGTCTCATTTGCTCCGACATTTGTGACCGAACGACGTATGAAATTTTATTGCCATTGTGTTTGTTGTTGCTGCAATGTCTGTCCTTCGTCGTCCTAGTCGACCGCATCGTCAAGAACTCTCGTTACTCTATCTCACTTATTTGCTCTCACACTCTTTTTCGTGTAGTCTTTTCCGTTCTTCGAGCTATTATTTCAGTTGCTCTCTGTCGTTGTTCTTTGCTGCTGTTGTTGCTTTCGTTGTTATTTCGTTTGCCTTTATTGTTGTTGCTCTTTGTGTACTTTTCACAATGGTTGCCACTGGTATATTTTTTGAATGTACCAAAATTTAAACGAGATGTGCCGAAAAATAATCGAAAGCACCAACTTTTTTTAAAAGGTGCTATTTATATTTCATAAACAATACATTCCAGTATGTTAACAAAATCGTATTTATTTTTTCACAAGCAATTCAGAGAAGTGCATTAAACAAGAATCACGTTTAGCAAATAATTAAGAAAAACTATTTTTAACTTCGAAAATCGAACTTTTCCAGTGTTTTTTTTTGTCTTGACGATTCACTGTGACAAAATAAAAAATTAGGGCTCTCGATTTCTACCCGGGTAGCTAGCATTACCCGGGTAATAGCAATACCCGGGTAATAGCAATACCCGGGTAATAGCAAATACATGGGTAATAACCAATATATATATATAATAACCAATTACCCGGGTATTGCTACCCGGCCTTTCATTACCCGGGTAACAGGCAAAGGCCGATATGAGTCTTTCGAGTGATAGAAGCGAAACGACGCACATCGTTCGGCCATTCAAGCGACGGAGCAGGTAGCGGGGGTTGGTTTTGAAGCAGAGTGCGTCGATTGTTGATGTTGTTGTTTTTTGTTCGTTGTTTGTTTTGATGACCCTTCGATATGTTATGCCTTTCATGAAATGTCTTACCATGTCTTCCGCAAATATTTATTTAATATTTAAACAAAGAACTTCGGACTTGTTTTCTGAACTCTGACTTCGACAGGAGTAAAATAACTATAATAAGGATTCTCCTCAAGTTGCCGATATCATATTATATTTTTGCATAAATATTCACAAAATATTTCGACCATAAAATTCAATCGTCTCTTCCTTTGGTTGAAGAAACCCTACTAAAAACCAGAAAACCCACAGCCATCATCCACCAATGTATTGTTCTACAAATGCCTTCATCCACCTATGAATTCTTTCACCAGTGCCTTCATCCTGAATACCAAGTAGAAGATGTAATAAAACCAAAAGCAAAAGAGTTGTTTTACATCTAAACTTGTTTTATTGGCCCATATCGCTTTACAAACGTCATTCTTTTCACTGTGCTCCCTCTCTCTGTCTCTCCGTCTACAACTGCGACTGCGGCCGGGCCTTGTAGAAGGCGGCCAAGCGCTGCGCCTCCCGCCACCCGCTCTCGACGGCCCCGTGCACTGTCGAGTAGTAGTGGGTGCTGGTGGCCTCGCCGGCGAACTGCAGTCGCGGCCGGCCGTCGGCGTCGGTGACGGGCGCCGCCAGATCCCAGGCGCCGGTGCGCAACTCGTCCGTCCGCAGCGAGCGGAAGGTGTAGCTGCCGCGGAAGTGAGGGTTCGAGTGCCATTGGGTGCGCAGGAAGCGCACGGGCTCCGGCACCGGGAAGCTGAGGAACTTGCGGAAGAGCCAGAGCAGCGCGCTCTGGACCTCCGCCTCCGGGAGGGTTTCCATGTGGCGGCCGTGCGGCCCGATGATCCAGCCCTCGAGCAGGCGGGGCTGGTGCGAGACGCGGTAGAAGCCGAAGACGCTCTCGAGCCAGAAGCGGTCGGGGCAGGCGCGCAGCTTATCGAGGTCCTCGGGGCGCCACAGGAAGCCGAAGCCGGACCAGTCGGCCGGGCCGAAAGGCTGCTCGAACTCCATGAAGAACTTGTTGACGGTGCCCAGGGTGAGGCCGTCGATGGCGCGTCGCTTGGCCTCCGGCAGCGGGGGCTGGAACATGTGGGCGTGGCGCTCCTTGAGCACGCCCAGCGACACGGTGCAGATGACGTGGTCCGCCCTGATGATCTCCCCGTTGCGGCATCTCAGCTCCATCTCGCCGCCCTTCGAGGCGATCTGTTCGACGGGTCGATTGAGCAGGACTCGTCCCTTCAGCAGGCCCAGGTCGTCGGGCGACTCCGGTTGCGAGCGCATCAGCAGGCGGAGGAAGGTCCTGAAGCCCTTGTCCTTCCAGTTCAGCAGCAGGTCGCCCTCGCACAGCCAGTACTCGAGGTGGCCGCGCCCCGACACCTCGAACAGATGGTCGGAGGCCTCCACCGAGCTCTCGAACTTCTTGTAGTTCTCGAAGAACTCCCCGGCCACGGCGCGGTCGATCGCCTCGGGCCGCTTGTCGACCTCCTGCCAGAACTTCTCCGTCAGGTAGGCGCCCAGGGAGCCCTCGTAGTTGGCCAGGTCCGCCTGGCGTCCGGGGATCGTGTCGAAGGCGATCGTCTTGAGGATAGAGCTCAGCGACTCCGGGACCAGCTCGCGGTTGGAGCGCACGCACTTGTAGTCGTCGTAGATGCTGCCGGTCGACTCGAGCAGGCCGAGATCCTTGACGCGCTGGTAGATGACGTTGTTGTGCTCGCCATGGCACCACTGGGCGCCCAGGTCGACGACGTTGTCGGCGAAGGGAACCGTGTGGACGCGGCCCCCGATCCGATCCTCGGCCTCGAGCAGCAGCACGTTGTGGAAGCCGTCCTCGAGGAGGCGGGTGGCGGCCGCGATGCCCGCCGGACCCGCTCCGACCACCACCACCCGCGCACTCCTCATCATCGTCGTCGTCTCCGTCTTCTTCGCCAAATTGTTTGTGGCCATCGTTGGCCGTTCAGTCAGTCGCTTCGGGTCTATCTCTCGTTCTCTTTTGCACTTGGTCACTCTCGCGCGGTCGCCTCGCACGCAGCTGACACCTCGGTTCGTATTCGCACGTCTCGCCGACTCAGCACACGAGCGCCAACTGAGCGCCGTCTGGCCGCGACCGAAGCTAATGGCCGCACGAGAGAGCACAACGATGACGGCGACGGCGTGCGTCAAGTGCGGATTAGGCAGCCATCGAGCAGCACATTTCCAGCTCATCGTGCGTGACGAACGGACGGACGGCCAGACAGCTGTCGGTCACGGGCACGGCGTCGACTCCGGCGCTAATGATACGAATTTGCTGATAGGACGAGGTGTCACATGCCCGAGTCTCCCCGTCCTTGAGAAGGAGGATGTGCCAAACGCTGACGCGGAGTAATTTGGAATTTTTGATTTTTGACAAAATTAATGTCACACGAAGCCTCGAGAGCGATTGAGACAGAACATAAAATAAATTATCTCGCATGAACAGCAGGTAGAATGTCATATGTTTACCTGTTCCAACAACTTATAGAAAGGTAGTAATCGTTTATGTCTTCATAATCCGCTACGAGAATAATAAAATAGAAGAACATGAAAGTTCGAATATTGGAATTTGCTACCCCTTGTGGTCTCTAGTCCGTATGGGATTTCCCTTTATAATTGTTCATATGTTTTCGCTTCATTATCAGTTTACATTCTTAATAGCGCACATTAATAGCCCAGTAAAACTAGTTCGATATGACACTCGCAAACCATTCGCTCATAAATCATCGCCTCTCTCACTCTCTCATCGCTCATGCCCTTATTTTGCCTCCATCACTAATTCTCTATCTCTGTCTCTATAAACGTTCCCACTCTTTCTCTCGTCTCCCTTTTTTATTACTCTTCCTCATTACTCTTTCTCTTCGTTTAGCACTCACTTTGAATAATCTTAATTTACACTCAATCGAAATGTTTGTATAACTGGTCAGATGGAAGAGTTTTTCTCTTCTATTGTTTAGATGTCCGGGGCGTGGTTAATGAGATAAGAATGATTGGAACATTTTAGAAATCTGTAATATGAGATTAATTTTGTTGATATATTTCAGTTTTCCATCTTTTTCTCCTTCTCTCAGTTTATTCTCGAAGACCCTTTTACACTTTACCCTCATCTCATCCCATCTCCTGCTTCCAGTCTCCAAATTTCAATGCGGATTGATTCATCTCCCTTTCTCCCCGTCCTGCATGCCCCAAATTCAGATGCATTCCATCTCCCACATGACAAGAGATTGATATTGCTTCGCATGCCATTCTATTCGTCTCGTCTTCGGTGGAATGTTTTCGTCGATTAATATGCTTCGAAATGTCAGGAGAGCACAAGAAAGCTCAATTTCTCTCGTCTCTCCCTCGCTTTTCACCCTTGCTCTTTCTCTCTCGTACATATCTCTCTTCATATAACTTTCGTCTTGCTACAAATGTCATACAGTAGATTTCTGTTAAATTACATTTTGTGGAATTTTGCTGATTTCTCTTCTCTTGGAGATTCAGAGTCAAAAACCAATCGTGTAGGAAGGAGAGTGGGGGTGGGTTGTCGACTGCAGTTTATCTTATCGCTGGCAGTGCGATTTTGATAGCTGAAGACTGAATAAATATTGATCAATAGGCAACAGAAGGAGTGCCCTCAATCGGGTGTGCGAGAAGTTGGATTAGGGAATTGGGGTGAGGAGGGTTTGATTGAGTAAAGAAAGGTAAAACAAAGAAAGAACAATACACAAAATCTAAAGAAGCAACCGATTACCATATTTATAGAATAACGTAGTATATGATGGACCCTAATTCGTTCTTTTGTTCTCCTGATGTTGTCCTTTCATAACCAGGAAATGATTCTTGATTCTCACAATTCGCCCGTCCTCATTGGATGCTTAGAGGAATCTTCATAAATCTGGGGGGTTCCCATTTGTCTTCTCTTATCGCTAATACAACTCAAGCTCTCCCTTTCTCTTCCAGTCCATATTTCTCTTTTTCCCCTTCTATATCACTATCTCTGGTTTATTTTCACTATCATTGTTTGTTTCACTTCCATTGTAGGCATATTGTGGCAACAGCGACGACGACAACAACAACAACAACAACCCACACGCCTACCATAACTACAATAATAATAGTAATTACAATAACAACAACATCAATGGCTATACAATGGGTAACAACTACAACAATAATGGCAATGATAAAGAGAACAACAAGAACAATAAGAACAAAATTCGCGATAAACGCCCACAAAACGCATTGTCCTTTGGGGCTGCAGGACGAGCAACAGCAGCTGAAGCAGAACAAGAAGAGGAATCAACAAATGGAATCTCAGTGGAGAGCAACTATTATGGCATCAGCGGCAGTGGTAGCGACAACAACAATAACAACAACATCAACAACTATCATAGGAACCACTATAACGACAAGAACAACAACTACAACTATAACTACCAACCAAACAATGATAATGACGAAAACAATAACAACAATTATCACTTTGCAAGCAATGAACAAAGAAAGCAATTGCAACGCGAACAACAACAAGAACACCAATACAAGCAGCAGTTGGAAAAGCAAAAACAGCATCAACAACATCAGCGAAAGCACAAACAAAAACAACATCGACAACAACATGCTTACTTGCCACGCACATAACGGCAGCAAAACCGCCAACTGTGGCAACAGAAACAACAACAACAGCTAGTCCAACAATATCAGGAAGAGCAAGAAGAAGAACAGCAACTGCACAGCACGAGGAAGCAGAAGAAGAAGCAACAGCAGCAGCACCAAAAGCACTTTTCACGATGGAAATCAACAGCAACATAAATAAAACAACAACAATAACTACTAAAGCTACAATGAAAACAGTAGCAATAACAACAAGAACAACAACCATAATAGCAACAAGAACCCCCAACAACAACAACAACACAGCAACGAGATATCACGATGGAAGAGCAAAAGCCGACTGAGACCACAGGATGAAGCGAGACGGTGGGTGAAAGGAGACAGAGACAGAAAGAGAGCTAAAGTGAGCGTGGGTGGGAGAGAAAAAAATAAATTTTGCGGATTAAAAATTCCCGCAGACGGCACCGAGGACATAAATAAGTGAATAACAGCGAGGAGAGACACCAAGAGAGAGGGAGAGAGAAAAGGAGAGAAAACGAGAAACGGAAACACAAAAGAACGAGGGGAAACGGAAGAGATGGAGATGGGAGGGAAGTCGTCGGAGGAACGGATAAACTTTGCATATCGCGCAGTGAATAAATTTAACACAACAACAATAACATCAAAAACATTTACAATAGTAACAATAACATCAGCAGCAACAAAGGAAACAAAGGATCTCGGCGGAAAGGGTTTCGAGTTATCAGCCCAAGTGGGTCGAATGACAAAATTTCCACATCCTTAGAAGAAATGAAGAGGGCAAATAGAAAGGAAGGAAGGAAGGAACTAATTCCCACACTGGACTAATTGCGAGCCTAGACTATGGAGTTTGAAGATAGAAGGACGTTTGCAAGTAATAAATTCACCTTACTCGGTGGTTTAAAGGATCTACTCACCAAACTCGGGTGTCCGAGAGAAATATTGTGGTCAGTTAGTTCAGCGGTAATAAAGATACGAGAGGAATAGAAACGGTTATTAATCTTCTTCCGAGTGCGATAAGAAGATATATTAAACTAATTTCCTAATGCAAAGTGAAGAAATTCCGAGAACTCAAAATAATTTATCGCTTCTTGGAAAATACTGTACATTTACAATACTTTGTTTTCCAACACGCTGTCAACCCTCGCTAGTCTATGTTCACCACTCTCTGAGATCACCGACACCCGGTCACCAACACCAGCTCAGCAACACCATCTTACCAACACCATATCGCCACAGCACATATTGTGCATCGTCAAGAAAGTTTTTCGAAAGCCATCTCAATTATGTATGAGATATAAACCTAAATAAGGATACACTTAAAAAGAAAGATATATGAAAAAATTAATAGATGTTATTTTGTTACCTATACACGAGCATAAGCAGTCGCGGCAACCGCAGCAGCAGCAACAACAACAACAACAACATATATAAAATATAACAACAAAACCAATAATATATAAATATATGTATTTTTGTGAACAAATATACACATTACGGTAGATTTAGTCATTACCATATACATATATACATAAATAGAATATAGGATTATAACTGTAAACGCAGTGGAAAGGCGTGAAAATATCTAAAAATTATATGGATTTTGTAAAATTATATCAAACACTAAATGAAAACAAAACCCACACATATGAACAATGCTCTTTTTTTTTTTTAATGAAATTTGCATATCTATCGCAGTTTCTGTTCAAAATAGGACTTCGAATACTTTTGGGTTCATCGCTTCGAAATTTCAAAACAAGATTCAAATTTTTATAATTTTGATTTGAATTTGTTTTCTAATAGGATTTTCTGAAATAATATTTTAAATAAACTGACTGCGACTAAAGTCACTTAATATGCTTTCTCACACTGGAAAACATACTCACACATACAAGCTCATACACTTGTCTATCCTTGGAACATATCCTTTCGTCTAGTTGTTAGCTGATAAGTCTTAGTATTAAGTTGAGTGATTGAATATAATATAATGATATACATATATCGATAAATTTAAAACAATAAAAATTGAAATAAACTCTATGTAAACAATAAAACAAGACGAAGGAACCCATGTAAAAACAATTGTTATGACAGACATGGTATTTGATAATAGGGTTAATCATTAGCATTACTATTGCAATTATGGAAGACGATGGAATATAGGATCATAATGTTTAATTATAGACCTAAGCTGATGTGAGAAATAAAGAACATGCATTTTAGCACATTAAAAGAACGTTTTTCATTACGAATCTTAGAATTTCCAATAGACATTTATAAAGTAAGTATTTTTTATTTTTTTTTTTGAATTTTTGAATTTTATGTAAAGATAATCTGTTATTAAATTGTTTTTTGCCATTAATTTTTCATTTATATATCTCTATTTAAAGGTTTTATTTATAAACAATATTTAAAAAAATCTTTTAGAATTATTTAAACTATTTGAAAAAAAAAATTTATATTTGCTTAAACGTTCTATTGTTGCATTTAATATGCACCTCGACTCATAGTAATCCTCTATTCTTCATAATCTAATTATCATATCTCATATCGACAGTTGGCAGAGCGAAAAAACCAACATTCCGAACAGAGTTTTAATTTTCTCTCCCAATGTGGCAACGGGTGGGCAAGGACTCGTCGAGGTCCTGTCGTCATCCATATCCTTGTCTTCTCCGCCCTCGAGCAACTGTCATTCAAGTGTCATGTTTGCGTGCTGCTGTCGTTAGGATTTGACCACATACGGTCTGTCTATTCGCCCCCACCCCCTCTCTTGCTCTCTTTCTCCACACGTCCGTCGTTCGTCTTTTGGTGTACATATGCATGTATGTGTATGTCCTGTGGTCGACGTCATTTCGTGCTGACGGCCAAGTAATCAATAATTTAAATGTCTGGCAATTTGTCGTGCAAACACCCAGGACCTCTCGCTACACACACACACCCCAACACCCATGGTGTCTTACCGCACACACACACAAGGAGAGAAACTTCTGCTACTCATTCACACAAACTATGGGGCACGAACCCACACATGGAAAGTAAGTGAAATGAGCAGGAAAGACTGGAAGAAGAATATAATGGGAGGGGAAGAGGAGGATTCAAATGTCTGGATGATATGTCGAAAGACCGGATCCGCATCTGAATGTATGTATGTGTAGGAGGTTCTTAATCGGTATATGTGTGAGTGTAGGAAGTGTTCGGTGTGTGTATTGTATGTGTGAGTGTGACATTTGTCGATTGCCAAAACATTTGCAATGACATTTTCATCGCACCGACCCGCTGTCAGCAGCAATTTGGCAAATTAACTTGTGGCCAGCCATGTCCACCACGACCTCCTCCTTTCTTCCCACTTTTCCTTTATTTTTCTTTCAGTTCTCGTCACACACACCCACAAGCACGCAGACGGACAAATGCATGCTGGAGATCAAGGACACCCAGGCGTTTAAATGAGCGACGCCCTCGCACGACCAGAGCTCAAGCATAAAACCCACAACAAAATACCAAAAACACAGAAAAAGGACAAGAAAAAGTAAAAAAAAAAATACAACACAACCAAAAAACAACACTAAAAAAGTACAAGAATCCCGAGCATTCGTTGCTCGACTTCCGTTTCCTGTTGCTGTCGTTGTAGATGTCCTTTTTTCTCTTCCTTGTGTAGTCGTCGGTCGTTTGGTATCGTTGTTTGTTTGTTTGTTGTTTTTCCGGTTATTCATTCGCTCACGACGTTGTCGCTGTTGTACTCACACACAGACACATTCCCTCATATACATGTTTGTATGTAACTAAGCATAATATTAAAACCATCCACTCATGAATTATTTAGTTCTCCTCTTCGTCTCCGCTACGTTCTCAACTTCATGCTGCTCTCACATTACATCTCCCACGCCGCTCATTTACAAACAGTGCGCTCTCCTCGCACATTAGTACCCATCTCTCTTAGTCCCACCTCTCTCCCTCCGACCTCTCTCATCATGTCTCTTCCTCCGCTGAATCCACCTATTCAAATAAATATGGCGTCACCGGAAGTGCTCGGATGTGCCCTGGGTGGACTTCAACATGAACGTGATATCGTTGTTTCTGTTGTTGGTGGTCTTCAAGTTGTTGTTGTTGTTGTTGATGGGGATGTCGTTATAATCGGTGTGTTCGTCAATCGGTCGTCGGTTTCGATTCGAGGGACCGACAACCGACCGACAGATAGACAGACAGACCGATGTCGAGGCCCTAATGAAATTGCAACAAATATTTGAGAAGTTGACATTGACTCCCACTCTCACAGCCACAACGGAAGCCACAGGGCAATCAGACATCGGATATCGTCCTCTCTGTCAATCCACTCATCCCTCTGTCCACCTAAAGTCCACCTCATATTTCTGTCCACTCCTCCATCTGTCGCTCGATTCATCAGTCTCGCTACTCAGTCTAATCGCCTCCATTCGTGTCCTGGCCGCACATCCGTCTCTTCGCCCACCCATCTGTCGATCTATCTGTCTAATTTTCTCTGCGCCTTTCTCCGGAATCGTTCATCCTTCTGTCTGTATGTCTGTCTGTCTGTCTGTTCATCCATTCATCTGTCCACTCATTTGTCTGCCCATCCACTGAGCTGTCGCTTCATTTGTTGACCCGTCAAAGTCCCAGCAGACGTCGTATATTGCGACGGTCCGTCGTTCCGTTCATCCATCTGGTTGTCTGTCGCTTCATCGGTCTATCCGTCCAACTTTCCTTCTAACTGTCTGTCTGTCTGTTCGTTCATCTGCCGGCCTGTCGTCCACTCCAGCAAACATCAGTCAATCAATCAAAGTTGACGCGCTTTTAATTCGCAACCGAAGGTGAATGATTTTCGCATTAGACAGACAACCCAACAGACAGACAGGCAAGGAAAGGGGGCAAGAGAAGAAGACGACAGAGAGTTTCGCAGAGAAGGGAAGGAGAAGAGTAGTGCAGAAGAGCAAAGAGGAGAGGTGAAAGTTCGCAAGAGACGCAAGCGAAACTTTTCTTCGAATTTTCCGGTGAAAGTGAAAAGTTTCCGCCAAAAGTGTGGGAAAACTTCGTCATCCACGAAAAATCAGAAAGAAAAAATACACAGAGGGGATGGAGAGAGTTTTTTAAAGGTGAACAAAGTCTCACCTTGACTGATCCAGGATCCAAAGATCGTTCGGTCGTCCTTCATGATAAGATTTCTTCTGAAATCGGGTGAAGGGATTTTTAAACAGAAGCACGACGCCAACCGCTTGATTGAATTTCCCATTACACAATTCACGACGCTTTAAACATTTTAAGCAAAATACCATCGATGCGAAAACTTCCGCCCACCCCCATCGACCGGCGGCGGCCAATCCGCGGAACCAAAAACCATTCGCCATTCAAGCGAATTCGCTCGCCGTGCGCAATGAACGATAACGAGACGAGCAAAAGAGACAGACAGGGGGGGGAGTGAGAGGGGGGATCGCTATTAACCGCTCATGTTTTCTCATCCATTAAAGCGCGCATGAGAAGTCGCCGAGAAATTTCCCTCGCCTCGCAGACTATTCTCTTCTCCTCCTTTTCTCTCCCTCTCATTTTCCCTGGCCATCTCTTTTTTACTCGCTCTCTTCTTCTCTGGTCTTCTATTTTTCGCTCTATCTCTCTTCTTCTATTTGCGCCCTATCTCTCTTCTTCTCCCAGGTGGCCGGCGCTAACTTCCGGTTCACCACCGAACGGAAGTGGGGGCAAAGTCCTGGCCACACATTTACACACACGCACACACAATCAAGAGACTCCTGATCCTCGGCGTAAGAGAATGAGTGAGAGAGAGAGAGAAGACGACATTAATTTGAGCGCGAACGTAAAAGCGATAAAAACCATAACGTGACGTAACGTAAAGTGAGGCGACGCCGAACGAGCAGCGTCGGCGAAAGCTAAAATTTGTTGTTGTTGAAGACAAAATCGGTAATATCGGATATCGTGTTATTATTGTTGTTAGCGTATTTTTTTTTATGTTGTTGCTGCGTTAACACAGTGAATTCCACCACCAATAGTTGTTTTGTTGTTGTTGCATCGTGTTGTCTCATGTTGTTTCCCTTGTCCTGTGTAGCAACGTTGTTCTGGCCAAAGTTGTTGTTGTTGTCATCATCATAGTCATTTTGTGTAGTCGTCGTGTTGTTGACGCAGTTGTTTTGCGGCCACTTGCGTCGAAGTCGTTGTCGCTGCGATTCGTGAACTTCCTGGTTTCTGTTGTTGTTAGTGTTTGGTGTCACCAAACACATCCTCATCATTAGCATGCACGTCATCATCGTCATGCACATCATTATCATCTCACACTCCTCGTTGTTGTTGTTGTTGGCGAAAGGTCAGCCACAACCACGGAGGTCATCGAATAAATTCTTGTTGTTGCTTGAGTATATAGTAGTGTTAATGTTTTTGTTGTTATTATTCCACCGCCGGCTCCTGCTGTTGTCGTCATCGTTTATGTTGTCGCTGCTTTTGGCAGTTGGCTTCATCTGCCTCATGTTCTTTGTTGTTTCTCTTATCGGTTCTTGATATTGTTGGCTTTTGTTGTTTGTGATTTTGTATTATTATTGTTGCTGCTGCTGCTACTGTTGCTGACCATCGGCCTGTTCATCCCACGGGTGTCTTCGTCGTTGTCGCCATCGTCGGTCATTAACGTCGACACGGATGCTTTTATTACGCGACAACAGACATTAAATCCGGCAATCACTTTGTCGTCGGTAGGCCGATGTCGTTGATTCCGTTGATGGTTGTTGCCGATGTTGTTATTGTACATGCTGTTGTTGTTATTGTCGATATATCTTCCTTTGTGGATTCTGTCGCTGTCGTTGGCATACATTCTGTCCTTGGTGTTGTCGTTGCTGATGTTACTGTCATTGTTGGCTGGTAATTGGTGATCCTTGGAGCCATGGTTGTTGCTGATGCCCTGATTGTTGCGCTCTGCGACTCATGTTGCTGCCATCGCTGTCGTTCTCAGCGAACACAAAGCAATCGATCAAATCTGAGAAGCATTAATTAAGCTACACTACTTTCAATACAATTCTGAAGTAATTTTTTCTATTTGTACTTTCAATACATTTTTTTCTATTTGTTTCCTTTTATTCTTCGACTGTTTTCCTATTATTATTACCTTACTATTATTCCTGATACTCATCATCTTTCTCTTTCTATTTCTCCCGTTCTTTCTCTTGGAACAACAAATCCGATTCCTATTTCTTTGTTGGTGTAATTCAATTACTCTCACCGCCTCTCTGACCACCAGTTGATCCTCATTTTGCGGAGCGGTAACACACTATCTCTGTCTCGCTTTCTCTTACTCTCTCTCACCTTTCTCCCATGTACTCATCTACTGAGTGCACTCCTCGCATTCAAATCACGAGGAGGAAGCCATCAACTGAAACCCATTCAATCCGTTGCTATTCAATTTGAAAATTTATTCGAACCTCTTTCTCTATCTCGCTCACCCCCTTCTCCCTTGTAGCCTCGCTCTTCTCACTCACAGCTCTCGACATCGACTCGTTAATTAGTTAATGAAATTCACATCATTCATCACCGGTGGAGAAATTCTCCGATCGACAAGAGAAGCGAAACAAAAACAATACACAACAATATTATCGATCAACTGTGTTTTTTTGCATTTTGAACCACAAATCATTTTCTCTCGCTCTATCTCTCTATTGTTTATCTCTCTCATAATTTCACCAGAAGGTTGTCATTTCGCAAAATTTAATTTAAAATAGAGTCGAATGAACAAATAGAGTCTGATGAACAAGAAGCGAGATGTACGGAGTTTCAATCAGTGGGTAGTCAAAAGGTGATGAGTCACCTGTTGAGAAGAGTGAGGGAGGAGGCGAAGTAGATGCAAAGGATTCAATCCATCAATCTTTGGCTGGACGACGGTCACTGAATGTCCATTCGGGAGACATCGAGCGAGACGAAGTGTGGTGAAGAAAAGTGACAGCCGCACATCGAATATTGCTTCGAACTGTTTGTTCAGACTCAAAGGATGCCGCAAGAGGTATGGTGAGGGAGGATACTGATGGGAGGGTGGTGGAGAAGAGAGGGAGATGGTGAAGGGAGGTAGGGTGAAGTAGGTGGTAAGATACAGAGGCCGCAGAAAGGGTTGACATGGGATCGAATTGTGGGCGAGACTTCGCCGTGATTGTGTAGTTGTGGATAGTGATGATAGTGATAATACTTGGCAAATAAGCAGTTCGGGTAAATACACAAAATATTTACTCAATTGGATATTTATCAGTGATCAGTAAAAATAATTATAAATAACATAAATAAAACAATTTAGATAAAGATAAAAAAGATATTAATATGAGTCGCCAAATGAGAAGACCCAAAGCATGCAAATCAATTCTAAATTTTAAATTAAAGAAGATTTCTAAAAATTGTTCTTTTTGAAAAAGTGAATACATACTTGCATGATAAATACCCGGTATTTACAAAATTTGAAATACCTATCGGGTATGTATGTATAAAAGCCGTTTCCCATCACTAGTTGTGGATCAGCATCGGACGTCCTGCATCAATGAAGTTGAGTTGCTTTTACTCCTGCTGGTGTTGAATTTTGTTGTTCTTGTTTGTCTGGGCGTGATTGTAGTAGTTGTGGATGGATGGTGTTCTTGTTGACCTCGTTGGACACCACGCAATGGAGCGTGAACCACCTGCAACCCGATCCAATGCAATGCGAATGGGATCCGATGCATTCGACGATGGCGGGTCGTGAACCCATCCAGGACATTTACACAAGCGACGGATTCGATCCTTTGAGCAGTTGACAAGCGAACACCGCGAGGTGCGGGGATTGAGAGGCAAATAGAGAGACAGTAAGAGAGGGAGTGAGAGAGGAAGAGCAGAAGAGAGGGAACGATAGAGTGTCATGAGAAGGATAATCCTGCGGAACGAGACCGAAGGACGATGGTGTATGTGTGATGGAAGAAGACCTAAGAATCCCGAAGGATCGAGACAGAAAATAGTGACAGAAAGGGAGAGAAAAAATAGTGACATAGTGGAACAGAAAGCAATAAGAGAATAGGAGAGAAATAAGTGACAGAATGGGACAGAAAGCAGTGACAAAATGGGATAGAAACTACTGACAGAATGGGACAGAAAGTAGTGACAGAAAGCGAGAGTAAATTCTATCAAACCGAGCCGGAGACAGAGCGAGATAGAGAGCGACTCCTGGGCTCCACCACAAAGACACCGAGCGACGTTTCATTGAGTTCAGACGAGAAGAACTTGGAAAACACAAACATTTTCAATTTGTCTGATTCTCCTAAAGAGACTTAAGAGATTGAAAATAGATTGACAATTCCAAGGGAATCGAAATGAACTCTCCGGGACCATTGAAATGGTTGACATGGCTCTGTAGAGTAGGACGGAAGACACATAAATTTCGATGTTCAATTTGAAGAACGACGAGATGATGACACGATCGAAGGAAGTGAGCAGAGAAAAAACTATGACAAAGGAAGAAATTATAATAAAACAGTGCATTTTAATATTTGTTTCAGATCATTTATTCGTATAAAATCTGGTCTAAGGATTAATCAATACACTAGCATCGGAAGGTGGATCCCGCAAGAGAATCTCCATTATCTTCGGGAGGCTTATATGTTTGTGTAGTATAAACGTAAAATACATAGTTACATAGAAAGTCTTTTCAAATCATAAATCCCTGTTCACAAAATACATGCAAAATTCTAAATCTCGAACAAACAGAACTTTTGAAAGCTTACAAAATTAAAGTAATCAATTATTAAATTAAAAAATTAATAATAATATGTTTAAAAATCGAATATTAAGAAATAACAAAAATATTTATATTATGTTCAAAAAAAGGAAATAAAAACGAAATCAAAAAAATCGAACTTTAAAAAAATAATTAAGAAATAATTCAAATGAACACAAAATTTAATACAAAAAATCTTAACTAAAATTAAATGAAAGAAATTTAAAAGAAATAAAGGAAAATTTCATAAAAGCAACAACGAAAAATAATTATAAAAACCGACTAGCGTTGATCCACGTGTTTGTGTGTGTGCTTGGCTCTATCGTGGGCATCCCTGGCCATCCGTCCGTCCATCTGTCCGGATCTCACTGCCACAGACGCAGCCGCGACGCGAGCGTCAACGCTGTCACCACCACGACTAGTCAATCGATCCGGTTCGTGTCCAGCCGACGCTGGGCGGCGTTCGTGTCCATGTTGAGGACGCGCTCGATGAACACGTCCCACGCCTCCTGCCACTTGGCCATGCCGGCCGCCTTCTCCTCGACGCTCATCGAGCTGTACTGGATCGAGTTGATGGCCAGCTTCTTCAGCAGCCGGATGTCCGAGTGCGCCGACGCGATGCCCAGGAAGGCGATGTAGAAGTCGTGCGACAGCGGCGTCGCCTTCCAGAAGGACGGATCGTCCGAGGAGATCACCACCGGGTAGTTGTCGGCGAAGAACAGCGAGCACGGGTGGTTGCGGTAGTCGGTGACCAGCTGCAGCACCTGGTTCGAGATCGGGTTCACCTCGACGGCGATGTTGCGCTCCTTGAGCATCTGCAGCACCACCGGGTGCTTGGCCAGGGCGAACCCGTGCCCGATGCGCTTCGTGCCCAGCAGCACGGCGTCGATCAGGTTCTCGTCGACCGACGACCCGTACCAGTTGGTCTCGCCCGCGTGGAAGTAGAAGTCGATGTCCTCGGGCATGGACAGCAGCTGCGGAATGAAGTCCTTCAGAGGGCGGCCCATCTCCTCCTGGCCGACCAGGTCGAAGCCGGCGAAGAAGTCGGGGTACTTCTCCTGCAACGAGAGAGACCAATTAGGATAGTTCGATGGATGGTCCAAGGTGTGGACGAACCTTCAGCTCGATCGCCGTCTTGATGTACTCCTCCATGCCGGCGTCGTCGACGTTGCGCAGCGGGGCGTAGATCAGCTTCGAGCCGATGAAGTCCGGGTTGGCGGCCATGAACTTGTCGCGGGTCTCCTTGTAGATGCGGATCGTGTCCATGGCGGTGTAGTTGGTGCCCTCGAGGTCGTACAACTGGGGAGAGAAGAGAGAGAAAGTCGAGATGAGGAAATTGGTATTATAAAGTGAAGAACAATTTACCGTCGGAAGAGTGGTGCGGAACTCCAGGTATTGGACGCCGTCGTCGTGGAACTCCTGGAGGGCGTTGTAGTAGTAGTCGGCCCAGTTGGGCGCGTAGAAGAGCAGGCCGTCGAGCAGTCCGAAGATGGTCATGAACTGCTGCCAGGCGGCGTTGTTGTCCAGGAACTTCTCCGTGGGGTAGAGCGTCAGGCGTTCGCGCAAATACTCGTCGACCTTCGCCGCGCCGTGCGTCTCGCGCACCTTCGTCATCAGCTCCCAGGTACAGTCGCTGCCCTCGACCGCCTCGGGCTGGGCCTTGGCGAAGTGCAGGTCGACCGCCTCCAGGTCGCCCTGGGCCTGGCAGACCCACAGGTTGGCGCGGTACGTCAGCTCGATGAGGAAGTCGGTGCTGCAGAGCGCGGTGTCGTGGGCGTGCAGGACGGCGCCCTTCGGCATCATCGACATGTAGTCGAAGAGCGGCGAGGCGCGGATCTTGTCCAGCACGCTGAACAGGTGCTGCGACGGCGCGAACAGATGCGGCGTGACCAGGCCCTCCTGGTACTCCTTCGTCTTCACCTCCATGATGATCTGGTTGGCCTCGACCTCGCGCTGCGTCAGCTCCAGCTCGGCGCCGAGCGACTTGGACTCCTCGTATTTGAAGAACATGTTGCGCAGCGAGTTGTAGACGTCGGCGGTGGGGCGGCGCAGCATCTGAGCGGCGGGCTCCACGTGCGCCCGCGCGTACTCCGCATGCCTTGGTGTCGGCACGCCCAAGAAGGGGGCGGGCGCGGAAGTGCCGCCTTCGGTAAGTGGGAGGCGCGGCGTTCGGGCGTCGACGGGGGGCGCGCGGCTGCCGACGGCGAGGATCAGGAGGAGGGCGACGACGGATGGTCGCTGGTGGCGGTGTCTCATGGTGATGGCTCGAGGTGGCGACTTCTGATCACGCGGCTCTTCAAATGAGGACTGACCGCGACTCGGGTCCGGCGTGGGCCAAGTGGTTCCTTCAAACGATCGGTCGCTTTGTCGTTATCTGCAATTATCAAGTGGAGGCACGCTTTTATCAATGGAGATTTGGGCAGAGGTTGTGGGGAGCTTAGGCAAATTGACGGCACAATTTTGTCCGCCCCACACATGGGGATGATACATAAAATTATTGATATCAGAATATGAAAAGTTTTGAAACAATATATGACTTTATTACAGCTAAATAAATTGATTCATATCAGGTTATTCTCTGAATTAATTTAAATGATCTCTAATTCACGAGAACTCCAGAAACAACTCCAAGTATTTCTCAGAGACCTTGTCCCATGACCAACCCCCTCAGATTCCATCGAATTGAACCCATCACTTTGCCTTCCACGAGCCACAATGTTAGAACACCTTGTCGAACTTGTCGAACGCCTTCTATCGCCGAATCGACAGGCCCGATCCAAGATTAGATTAGGCCAAATCGTATCAGCTTTGAGGAAGACGTCACCGAGCCACGGGCCCCAAATCAATCAGACACAGTGGGTTGAGATTGCAATGGATTTATTTTCGCTATTGAATACTGTGATAAATTAATAACTATGATTCGTCTACGATTTCCTTTCGCCTCGCCCTCACAATCCCTCGCTGAGCATCCGCTCGACCCAGGCGTCCCAGCTGCGCAGGAACTTGGCGAAGGCGCGATCCTTGGCCGCGGGCTCCAGGGCGCTGTACTTGAGCGAGTTCCAGGCCAGCTGCTTGAGGAAGCCCAGGTGGGCGGACCGCGAAGCGATGCCCATGAAGGCGATGTAGAAGTCGTGCGAGAGGGGCGTGGCCTTCCAGAAGGAGGGATCGTCGGAGGCCACGACCACGGGGAAGTCGTGGGCGAAGAACTGGGCAGCGGGATGGTTGCGAAAGTCGTCGATGAGTTGCAGCATCTGATTCGAGATCGGACTCACTTCGATGGCGATGTCGCGTTGCCGCAGCACACTCAACACCTCCGGGTGCTTGACCACGGCGAAGGCGTGGCCGATGCGCTTCGTGCCCAGGAGCACGGCGTCGACGAGGTTCTCGTCCGTGGCGGTGCCGAACCAGTTGGTCTCGCCCGCGTGGAAGAAGAAGTCGATCTCGTCCTGCACGGTCAGCAGCTGGGGCGCGAAGTCCCTGAGCGGCCGCGTCCCATCCTCCTTGCTGACCAGGTCGAAGCCGGCGAAGAAGTCGGGGAATGTGCGCTGAGTGTAGGGGAAGGAAGAGCGGATTCTATAAAGGAACGACAGACAACATCCTCCAATTCCTACCTTCAGCTGCCGGGCCGTGCTCAAGTAGCCGGCGAACACCTCGTCGCTGACGTTGCGCGTCGGGGCGTAGATCAACTTGGCGCCGATGAAGTCGTCGTGCTGCTGGACGAAGCGCACGGTCTCCTCGCGCAGGATGCGGGCCGAGTCGAGGAGTGTGTAGTTGCCGCCATCCAAGTCGTACAACTGAGAGGAAGAGAGGTGACGATGGGTCGATGATCGACTACTGGGCGTTGACCTACTTGGGGCAGCTTCGTTCGGAACTCCAGATACTGCACGCCGTCCTCGTAGAACTCGAGCAGGGCGCGGGCCAAGTAGGCGCGCCAGACGGGGGCGTAGCTGAGCAGGCCGTAGATCAGGACGAAGATCTGCCGGAAGCAGCGCCAGGCCTCGTTGGCGTCCGCAAAGTCCTCGCGAGGATACAGGGTGAGACGCGAACGCAGCTCGGCGTCGACTCGATCGGAGCCGAGGGTGTCGCGCAGCTGCTGCAGAAGGTGCCACTTGCAGTCGACGTCTCCACCATCGACTTCCTGCAGGGCCGGATCGAGGCGAGCGAAGCGAAGACGCTGGAACCGATCCGGCCCCTCGCCCCGCACACAGATCCACACGTGCTCGCGCCGACTCAGCTCGAGCAGGAAGTCGGTGGGGCACAGGGCCATGTCGTGGGCGTGGAGGACCCCGCCCTTGGGCATCGACTGCAGCAGCCGGAAGACGGGCGTCTCCGAGATGTTCCTGCAGACGCTGATGAAGTGCTGAGCGGCCATGAATTCCGCCGGCGACTCCAGGCCGCGGTCGTACTCTCGGTGCTTCTCCCTCATCAGCAGCTCGTTCAGCTGCGACTCCTTCGCGCTCAGCTCCAGACGCCCGCCGAGGTGCGAGAGTTTCTCACGGTCCAGCAGATCCTTTCGCCTGGCCTCATAGGATGCCAGAAGTCCGGAGCTCGCTTCTCTCTGAGGGTCCATCGATACCACCTGCACGTGGAGACAAACGTCGACGATGACGAGGAAGAGCAGGAGCAGCCGACGGAGTGTGAAACCGTCGATGTGAACGGGTTGAGTCATTGCGAGACACTGAAGAAGGCGTCAATTAATGATCTCCAATGAGGATTGAGATTTCTTCAGAGAGTTTTTTCAATAGATTTCTCAAGAAATATTCCAAGAGATTTTTCAAGAAATTTGTCAAGAGATATTTTAATAGTTTTTGTAGAGATTGTTCGCTCTATTTCCTTGCTTTGTGCTAAGATTCTACTCTCGCTAATCTCTTTCTCTCTATAGAGCGCGATGGTTCATTAAACGTTGATTAGACTCTAGTTTGTTTCGTTCAAAAAAAGCCACTACATCGTTATTTTGTTGTTTTAAAGCCGAAATTACACTGCCAGAAAATATTGATGAATTTGGAATTTTGAAATGTTTTTTCTTGACTGACGGATGTTTTTGGGGGTTTTGTTTGGTCAGAAAAAATTGTACGGAATTTCAGAAAAGGTGTTTCTCGTAAGATTGTTCCTCAGAATCGAAGTTAAATAAAATACCATCGCCATCACTTCATACTTTTGTAATTTCCCTCGATTACGAATTCGATCGGTTATAAATATTTCTATTGATAATTTTCAGAAGCTCAAGCCACATATCGAACCCTTGACGATACCGCCCGACAGATTGCTTATCATGCCATGGGTCGAGATAATTCTATTGTACATTGTCGCTCGCATATGTTTCCGAAGAATTTCACAAATAATAATATCAATAATAATCAATTGCAACATACCGAACTTCATCAACCACTTTCGAATAGATATTTTCTCACTCATTTGGAGAAATATGTGAGTTGAAATTCATCGATTCGTTAGATGATAGACTGAGGTAGATTAAACCCATTGGCTCATGTTTGATCTGATAGTAGATACTTTGTTGACTCGACTGAACCTGATTAAATGTAATTTTCGTCAAAGCAATCTACGATTACGAAGGACAAGCGGGAGCAGACAGGACAGGATCGCTGCAATTAGGGAAATCCAAACTCCGAATTGGAAAACCCCATCGAAGATGTCTACCTATGTAAACCTATGTAAGGCAACCCCTGCGACATCGTCGGAGGGCTGCTAAAAATAGTCCGGATTCACACATGTCACAGCAGGCCAATGAGTGAAGAGGGCAGAGACCAAAAGAGAGACAAGGAAAGGAATAAGAAATACACAACGTGGGTTAAGGAGTGGGACAAGGAGAGCGATATGTGACATGGAGATGGTAGTGCAAATTGCACATATGTAAGTGTAAGAAAATCTTGATTTCGAGGAATTCAGGGGACTTCATGCATACACTGGGACAGGCTCAGCCCATGAAGGCGAAGCGACTGATGGATCTCAGTTCCCGTAGGAAAACCGAAGGAAGAGCATCAACAAGCTGCGAAGAAGGAATAAAAACAAACCTCAATGCAATACGATATAGGTGAGCTTCACGAGTCCCAACCGGATTCAAAAACTTATTTATTCGCAAAAATAATATTTTACTTAAACTAACTCTGGATATAATATAATTATTTTTGAGATTGCAATTATAACAAAAATTATTATTATTCAAATGTCCCACCTCAAATTCACCCACAGCCCTGACCCAGCTCACGGAGCTCAACGAGGACTGCCTCCGATTGATCTTCGGCCAACTCTCCGTACCGGAGCAATTCGCCATGATGAAGCTCAGCGATCGGTTTGCCGATATCGTCACCGAGATTTGGCTCTCAAATCAAAATAGAAAGAAGACGACAACGATGGACTTTCGAAGAGAAAACGTCCTTTCGGTCCTGGAGCCGCATCAGTTGGCGCTGTACCTGAGTATCGTGGGGCCCTCGGTCGAGAGGATCGTGAATTTGAGCGTCGAACAGGCGCGGAAGGTCTTCAGAAGCTGCTGCTGCTCAGGCCTGAGTTTCCGCAGACTCACGGAGCTGACGGTGACCGGAGATGATGCAGATTCGTCGCTGCTGCTCGAGCTGCCCGCATCCCTCAACGACCTGCTGCCTACCCTGACGACCCTCAAACTGCGAAATCTCGATGTCGATGTCGCAGAGCTCGAGCAGCTGTGCCGAGGTCGATGGAGGCATCTCAAGACGCTGGATTTAATAAATGTCGGACTCGCGGACAGCCATCAGTTGACTCGAGTGCTGGAGAATCTTCCCGAGCTCCGCAATTTTTCTCTTCTACCCCCCAAACGAGGCAAAGCCATGGACAACTCGTCTCCGCCCCGCCTCACCGAAGCCATCCTCAAGTGCCGCTCGCTGCGAACGCTACGACTGACAGCTGCCCAGATGTCGGACATCGGCGGCGATCTGTCGCAGCTGACGGAGCTGCAGAAGCTGACGATTTTCTCCCGCGATGCCTCCACCGATGCGGGGCGGGCGCAATTGGTGGATGCAGTGAGGGCAATGACGTCAACGATGGTGGAGACCGCGACAACGACGACAGCCGTCACCCTGAGCTGTCACTTTGACAGAACGCTGTTGAGGGCGCTGCAGCCGATGCGCCACATGCGACGCTTCCGCTGGCGACCCCATCTGGAGGTCGAAGTCGGAGAGGGCGAGGATCGGGAGCTCAAGTGGCAGGCGCACGATCGCCAGACGACGTGGGTTTTACTAAGACTGTTGGCGACGCTTGAACAACTGGAGGAGGTGGACGTGCGGGGGAATCCGCACGTTGGCGACGAACATCTGGAGCGGATCTGGCAGATGGCGAGGAGGCAGCAGGAACGAGGCCGGTCGCTGCGAGTCATGCTGGGGGAGCAGGAGGAGGTTGAGCAGAACGAGGAGGTGGGGGCCTGTGGGTACCTGATGTTTGAATTTACTTGAATGAATTTACTTTTTAAATATTTAAAAATAAATCAACTTAAAGAGAAACCATCAAAAGCTTTTAAATATAATTGATTTGATGGAATTAATTTCATTGGAATTTCTCCATCGCCCTCTTGATAGTAAAATTCAATAATTGCAATTACCGAAAAACCGAGAAAATTATGCTTCATTCATTCGATTCAGAGGAGCATTAAGCATTACAAATAAAACGATTTCCGTTTCCGCTCTGTCCCCGACCGGCGATCGAAAGCGATGCCAACGACCACGCCGACCACAATCATAACATGTATCGATATTTTCCACACGGTAAACAATCGATACCGATAAACGACAACCGAAACATCGACAACTGTAATTGCAATAACGAGAATATTTCCCCACAACAAAAACAATAATTATAACACCATTTTGACCGCTAAACAAAAACACTTTAACGGTTTCACAGTCCACGCTTCATCTCTGTGTGTGTGTAAATAAGGGCGTGTTAGTTTGCATTAGTATTAGGGCGAAGGTTTGTTGTGATTTTACTTGAATCGATGATGGTTTGTGGGTGGGAAAGAGGTGAAGAGGGCGTGATTCAATCGTGGCAAAGGACAATATTTAGCGGTGAAATCGTGCGAATCCATATTAATTAATTTTGTGCAATGCTCTGCAACAACTGCCGCTGATTGGTTTATAATTGCAATATGGCGGCCATGAACGTCACATCCGGTCGAAATGAATGACAGTAATTAATTTACTCAATCATCATAATGATGATGGAGATGTATATGTTGCTGTTGTTGTAACCACCGTTGATGATGCCGTTGCAACTGCCCATGATAATGTTATTACTTCTGTTGATGATGTTGTTGGTTCTGTTGACGATGTTGTTGGTTTTGTTGATGTTTTTCCTTCTGTTGATGTTGCGGTTGTTTTCGCTAATGGCGTTGTTGATGCCTCTGATGATCATAATCATGTTTATGATGACAATTCCCATTGGATTCACATTTAATTGCATCCTTTAGAAAAGTAATTGTATATAAATAGTTGTTTACAAACAGAGGCGATGCTTTATTCAATCCGATTACGTTGACGAGCTCTAATTTATCGCAATTAATTAAAATACATTTTCCATTGAATTCTACATCGGATTTCTATTGAAAATTCATCAATCATGTAAACATACCAGTCCAGAAGAGAATAGAAAATGATCTCAGATTTTGGACGGATGTCTTTAATCTAAATATATATCAGAGCTTCTATATCGGGCACGGGTATTTGTAAACATATTTTGGCAACTTATCACGATCAATCCATGCCATTCTCACCTCGTCACATCGCACTCAGTCGACTCATCAGATCGCAGCGTTTGATTTTTCCAAAACAAATTTTCCTCTGAATGAGTTTATGTTTCACAAATAATTGACGCATCTCTCACAATCACATTTGAAACATATAAATTTCGAATCATCAATCAATTTTCATATTTTTGACATTTTCTCTTCACCTTAAATCAACAATAAATTTATTGAAAACATATATTTTTCATTCCCTTGAACAGGAATTATCGTATATTTTTATAGTACCTTCTTACACATAAACCCAACTCAAAATAGATAACAGTATCATGTAAGTTATGTAAATATGAATTCACTTTTTTTCCTTGAGATGTTTTTCCTTTCAGACATAAAATAATCCAAGAAGATCTTCTCGGATTATTGGCACTGAAAGTAAGCAAAGTCTAAGTAACGATATATTGTCTGGTATCTCACTGGATTCCTTTTCGCATTCCTCCAGATGCCACCGCCCACCAACCGCAATCCCGCTGGGCGTGCCTTCAACATGGCGGATCTGACCAGGAACCGAAATTCATGCCAGCCAGATGAGGTTAGTTCCACAGATCAGTGAATAAATCTTCTTATATCTTTCATTTTATAACACAAATAGTACTCTGACGATGTTGAGATGCCACGTGGATATCGACCGTTCAATCCGGACAGGGATTTGACCATGAATCGAGGCCAACCACAAATGCAGGTAGTTTCCACAATCTTCCTTTGATCCTGTTAATCTTACTCAATCTCCACATCTCGTTCTCTCTTTCAGAGAAATCCCTGTGGTCGCAAGTTCACCAACATGGATATGACACGAAATCGCGGTCGCGCCCACGTAGGTCAAACATCTTCTTGCTCACGACATATTCGTCCTTAGCATAACATGTTAATCCCTTGTTTAAGTCCGCAGATCCCGATGTGCCCGGGTGCTCGCAATCATCGGGTCGACCATGGACCATGGATGACCTCACAATGGTGCGGGATCCCAGACGAGGTCAAGATCCCAATAGTTTTCGGGATCCCAGGGAGGTCAGTCTCTCTTTAAAGTACCTTCTTCCTTTCACATAAGTTATTTTCCTTTCACTTCGAATAGCGTCAGAGGAAATTCGAGAATTACGACGATTCGGGAAGAAGTTTTCATCTGGCTGATTTGACGCAAAATCGCGATGTCAGTTTTGGCTTCCTTTGGTCCACAAGCAGAAATATCAATACAATGTTTTTATATATTTCCCCCGTAGGTGGGCAACCAACGGTGTCAGGGGCGCGCCTGGAGTCCAAAAGACTTAACGGTCAATTGGAATGAAAATGAGTTCGAGGTAAGGTGAAGGATCCAATTACCCATGATATTAATCTTATATTCTTGCATCGCATCCTCAAGACGAACGATGATTCGGGAAAACCTTTCAATTTGGCCGATCTGACGAGGAACAGACAGGTTATATTCTAGTATATCCCACGCATGGAAGCTAATTTGTTACTTCTTCATCCACATCAAGGTGGCCAACCAGGGGAATCAAGCGCGAGGTTGGAGTCCAGCTGACATGACCATGAATCGTAAGGAGGTATGGAATGGTTGAAACTAATGTCGTTAAAATTATTTCTAATATATTACAGTATTTCTAAAACATATTCTAATATTTCCAATATTTATCCTATATTAATAGTCTAAGATTTCTAATATATTATAATATTTCTAATAAATATTCCAAATTTCTATTATATATTCTAAATTTCTAATACATATGCTAATATTTCTCCATTGTAGACCACCTTCATGAACCAGACCATTCCCTGTGAACGAAGCCCTACAATGTCGTCTCCTCCTACGAGGAGGGCTATAGTGAGTATCAAAGTATTTCATAGTCCTTTGTAGTTCGCTCTACTCACCCTTCCCTCAAGCGTCCCGGTAACAGCGTCGTCTTGACCAGGAGGCGAATACGTTTATTCCCTCATGGTGAAGAGGACGTGGTGGGTTTTTAAGATATACCAGAATCCTATACCGATACCTTCTATTGTTAGCATTCGGACTCGGAGGTGCCGTCGCCAAGTTGCGGGCGGGAATTTAATTTGGCGAATTTGACGCAAAATCACAACCCAAACATGACCAGTGATGCGGGTCGTCCGTGGAGCCCTGGGGGAAACAAATCCATGAATCGCCCGAGGAACCCCAGTTGTGGCGAGGACGTAAGTTTTGAAGTTCCTATAGTTTTTATAACTACCTAAATTCCTTCCTTTGCTCAGTACTCTGACTCGGATATGCAGAATAGGATGGACCGCAGCTTCAATATCCTGAAACAGACGGAGCACCGACTGAGAGAGGTTTGTGATGATTGAAAGTTTAATTGAAGAATATTATAGAGAATTCTGTTTCAGCTCTCCAACGAGGAATCTGGTCGACAATGGACGCCGGCGGATATGACCGGGAGCTGTGGGCAAAATTTTAACCAGACCCAGGGAAATATGGTAAGACTAAGGGATGAATGTGATTCTCGTCTCATCTCTCCTCCACTTGTAGTATTCGGAGAGTCCGGTGTGTCCGCCCAGCTGCAGTGGAACTCCCATGACCCAACCCAATCAGAGTCGCAGGCAAATGGAGGTTGGTAAAGCATCCTTCAATCAAAGTCCTTCCAAGTCTTGATAATCATATTTTCCTCCCGTCGCTCTAGTGTTCGATGGCGAATGGAGGACGTGAGATTGGAGGGCGTAATTCGTGCAAACCCTGCATGAAGGACGTGAGTATGAATGGGCTGACGAGAGGAATTTCACGATTAACCTTTTCTATGGTTTTCGGCTCCTCCTCCCCCAGGCACCGCCACCACAGACCTTGATCAGATGTCACGGAAACAACTCCAGATGTAAAATGATTAACGACCCTGGAGGCCCCTGTCAGGCCAGAGAATCACAGGGCTGTCCACAGATGCAGACCATGGGTTCCTGTGGGAGCAACAACAACGAGACAAGAGGTTGGCATCCTTTGAATTTTCTAATCCTGGTTCTTCGATTGATTTCGACCGCCCTCGTCCTCTGCAGCCAGACCGTGTGCCGCCCAGAGCGTGTGCAAGAACGATCAGAAGGAGATGATGAAGCTGCAGAACGCGACCCTGGTGCGTGACCAGTACTGCCCGGGGATCATCCAGGAAACGGTCGACGGCAACGAGGACTTCAACGCGGTCGCCTTCGATTTGGTCTTCGGCAACAGCGACAACGTGCCGCCGAACATTCCGAAGGTGGAGCCGATGACGCTGCTCGAGGCCTTCCAGATGCGCATCGCGGACGAACAGGAATTCGTTCGCAGACAGGAAGCGTTCATGGCGGGCGACCATGAGTTTAAGACCTTCAACACGAAGAGCATCGATTTCCACTTCGCCAAGCAGCACGACTCGGAGCTGAATCGAGCGATCGCCAACCTGCTGAGGGCAGAGAAATACGAGGAATCCCAACGACCATTGAATGTTGTGTCTCCCAAAAACTTTGGAATATCGTCCTCAAGTACATAGTATTCATTTATTTTCCAGAAACCACTCTTTATTCCGGACATCAAGAGGACGGTCGCCGGAACACTTCCCACGGAGTTGAGCAACTACAAACCCCTCCAGATGGTCATCTACGTGGGCACGACGAAGTCGGTCAATGAACGTGAACCGGCCAGGAGACAGGTGCATACTGGCATCTGATTGATGCGGCATGCGTTCCAAATCGGGAAAGAACATTCCAACCATGGTCGGTGACTCAAATTGTGAAATTATGAAGAAACAATAAAACGCAATCCTTTGCAAAAACTCTTCGTTATTTACTCTATTCATCTCTTTCCCTTTTTGACTTTGGTTTTTTGCAGAAACAGATATAAGTGTTTTAATTAGTTTCTTCTTCTTTTCTTATATGTATTTTTTTATAACTTTTATTTATTACAATAAATATTTTAAATATTTCATTTATTTTCTGTGTTGTTTTGTTCTACAATTTTCAAATGTATTTTTTTTGTTTCAATTTAGTTATTATTAATTTCATTTAATTAAATATGAAATAATATACAAAATTTTATAATAAAAAACTATGTTGAAATGTTAACACATTGTATTTTTTTAAAAATTATATAATTAGATCCCATTTCAAGTTAAATTATATAATTATTTTTCACTACACTTTTCACTACACTTTTCACTACACTTTTCACCACACTTTCGGTTAGGTTCCATTTAGTCGAATTCCTTTATTTATGAATTAAATTAATCGATTTTGGAATCGCTTCTCGATGCGGGAGTATGGCGGTCGTTTCCGTAGTGGTTGTTGTCCATTTAAGCTTCTTCTTCTTGTCCCATTAACAGCGAAAACTGTTCCGCTCACAGTGAATTTTAATCACTTTTCGTTTTTTTTTGACATTCTTACCTTTTTTTCTTTTTTTCATGTTTGTTATTTTTTTTTTAAAGAGCATTCGTGGAAATCCGTAAAATTGAGGCTTTTAATTGCAACAGCAACCAATCCTATTTATGTAATCTTTAATTTTTTATTGTATTTTCCGAAACTGTATGCTTATAATTCTAGATAACAATTTTAAAATACATTTACTGGTTGTGTTTTATTTTTATTTACATAATTAACCTACATATTAAAATTTTGTAACAAACAAAAGGTGTTGACAAAGGACTTTTGATTCTTTTTCACAGCGGACAACGTATTTATAATGGACTATAAATGAAATAAAAGCGAGAGAGAGATAAGGATAATCCCATTGAAAATATGTAAAAACATCGTGCCTATATATCGGCTAGAACATATTTAATTGTGAGAATCCTGATGATTAATTCCTTCGTTCATTCATTATTGTAAATTATCAGCAGTCTTCGAGAATGTTTTAAATAATGTGAGCACAGAAATCAAATAGGAAAATAATTGCATCGTATTTTCTGATGTGATTCATGGAAATATTGCGAATATTTCAGAATTGTTTGTTTCAGTGGAAACAAATAAAGATATCGCTGTTCTATATAGAAAACTCCAGCATGAATATAGCGACCATGTCTCCGGAACCTTGAACAGAATTCTCGAGACGGGGGTTCCGGTATACATTTCATTATCATTGAATACATGATGGAATAGTTTGATAAATGTGATTTAATATAGAATAACTCAAATACTGAGTAAGAGGATTGTGATAACCCCAATACGTGAGACGCAAAATCCCTCGATATCGGTGGAAACACTATCGGAAGATCACGGACGACGATAGGATGTTATCGGAGCCATTGTCAAGTTCGAAAATAACCGGAAAACTTGCAATAAACCAGAGTAGACCACCACAAAAAAACCCGAAACAAACTAAAATTATATATAAAAATAAGAACTACTGAAATAAGTGAAATAAAGACGAAAAAAGAAACATCAACTGACCAAAGATAAGAAAGAACTGTGGAGCACCGAGGCGAACGATAGGGGATCGATCAGCTGTTCGAGTGGAGACTCGCGACAAGCGTGGATCGGTGGAGAGTGGAGAGAAGTCGATGAACGCGGACATGTGTTGCCGAGCGACTGAACATGGAAATTATTTAATTAAAGCAATAAAGCGAGAGCGACCGAACCGACGACGGCGAGAGAGAAAACTAAGAAAGACACGGTGTTGTTGTAAAGAACGCGACGACGACGACGTCGTCGACGACAACAACAGCAATGTAAGCAAACAATAGCATAGTAAGACAATAAAAAAATGAGGATTTCATTTCTACAAATTAACAGATCGGTGAAAGAAAAATAAATCATTATATGATATGATATGGAAATTTATACACAAATTAATTAAAAAAAACGCAAAATCGACTTAATTAGGATTATGGTCGGAATAAAAAACATATTTAAAATACGTAAATAATAAAAACAAAAACTCACCACGACCCAAAAGAGTTTTTGCCAACAGTTTTTTGTTTACACTGGCGTCGACTATTTTTCTGTTAGTGTTTTTTTTTTTTTTGCTTTATTGGCATATGTTGTAGTTGGTTTTGTCGTTTTGTTCGTCGTCGTTTTTGTTAGAGTTATTATTTTGGATTTCTTAATATATTTGTTGTTATTTTCGGTATTTTTGTTGTCGTTGCTATTGTTATTCAGACGCCGCTTCACTTGGCACACGTTCACACGAGACACGTTCGCGCGCGGTCCCTCGAGCTGACTGAAAAGTGGATTCTGATCGCGGCGCCGATCGCGTCCCACGGTGGAGCAAAACAAACCGCCAAAGAGGCCGCAGCGCATGGGGAGGGGGGCGAAGGAGGAGAGAGTGAGAAGTGGATAAAGACGAAGGCGAAGAACGTGGGGAAGCGAAGCGAGCGAGCGGAGGACGTCATTCTTGGTGCCGCTTCCTCGACGCATTCGGCCGGCTCTTCTTTGTCTCCCACAGTCGGCGTCTTTCCTGCTCCATCTCCCACACTCACTCTTCTCTCTCACTCTCGCTCTCTCTCTCTTCTGTCCATCCCTCTCTTTATCTCGCTGTCCATCCATCTCAATTGAACTTGAGTACTTAACGAGCCACGCGCAATGAGAGTGCAACGAGGCGGCAACAGAGAGAGAGAGGGATCTGGAGAGAGGATGAGAAGAACCCTGTACACTGTGAGAAAATCCGGGCGTTGAGTTCTGGGTGGGCGATCACAGGTGGGGATCATCGGCCGCTCGAGGAGGGCGTGGCAGCTGCTGACGTCATTTGTTGCATTTTTGTATGCTCTTGTTGTTCCAAATGGTAGCCGTTTTCAACAATCGATAAATCGAAAACATTTGTTTATTTGTCGAATTTTCGAAAATTCCAAACATTTTCAGATTCGCAATCGCGTGGGTGGTCGTTAGAAAAATACGAAAATACATTTCTGCAAATATGAAAATTTATAACCATTTTCTTCGCAATTTTCACGGGCAAATTCATTTATATCCACAAAGTACAATGGAGGAAAATTTCAATGGAATTGCATTAAATTTAATTCTATATTTTACGGAGAATTGTTTGTGAAGATTTTTTTATTAATATTTTATGAGGATTCTTTTGAAGTTGACCTTCAATGAGTGGATCTGTATGCTATTAATAGAGAATGTGTAGAGAGATGTGTATAGAAAGGTATAGATATAGTGTGATCTGTCTATATAATTTTATTGTTTTTACCGTCATAACTTCTTGTCTTAGAATTGTCTCCGACTTTGGGAAGACTGAGAAAATTGAAATTAATCAGTTGCAATCGTTAAATTGACAAACACAAGCGAAACGATTAAAATGCAAATCCCCACAACAAATATAAACACATGAATAAACACGCACATAGATGGAATAAATTTATGTTAATGATCACACACACACTCATAGATAGAAGTGCATTTCTATGTAGAAACTCGCGGGCAAATGCATTGAAACAGCGAAGACAAACACAAACGCGAATGCAGATGCAAACACAAACACAAATTCTGCATTGACAAATCAAATATGACAGCGCGACTTATTAAAATTCAAATTAGCAACGAATCGCGGGGAGTGGGGGCGCTTGGTTGATTGATGGAATGGTTGACGAAAGCAACAAGAGCAGGAATATCAACGAAAAGTGCAAACACAACTATTTGCAACAAGATGAACAACAGCAACGACAGAAACTGAACAACAAAAATGTTATCATCAACAAATGATATTCATCAACAAATCGAATAAATAAACAAGAACGTAATTAGCAACAAAATAGCAACAAATAGAACAACAAAACTATCAACAAATATACAAATTAAAAAAAACAAAAAATAAATTTAAAAAAAATGATAAACAAATAAAATAAAAATATGAACAAATATACCAACAAAAACTGCATAAAAAGTAACGTCATTAATAACAAGAAAAATTAAAATGACGACTACAGCAACATAAAAACAATCTAAAATAAATGCTAGAAAACGGATTCATAAATGAAATACAATAGAAACATACATACACAAATAGCACGATATATTCTTATTTTAATATGATTTTTCGAATAGTTGTTGTACTATTGATCATAACAATTATTGTTGTTGTAGCCATATCAATAATAACAATTATTGTTGTTGTAGATACTGTCGTCAATGGTATTTAAAATTCAGCGACGTCAGCAAACTAGAAACCACAAACAATTGAGGAATGAAAAATGCAATTTGAGCTTGATTACTCGATGAAATTCCGCGCACGATGAAGTGATTTGACAAATCAGAAACACACTGCCAATCATCGCACACACACACACACAATCAGTGTATCGTTCTCATAGAGTATTACAGAGGGAGGTAGAGAGAGAGAGAGAAGAAGAGCTTGATAGACAGACGATGAATGATGATGCACTTTCGTAATTTATGCAAATGACGATCGAAATGCAGAGCAAAGCGATGGATAGGTTACACCTAAAACAAAAGTAACAACAACAACCAACCATAGCTATCAAACGATCCACCCATTCATCTATGGAACTATCTATACTATAAAAACAACAACATCCTATATAGAGCAACAACTACACGATTTTCAATCCGCCTTAATAACAATAACAACACCCGTAACTATCGATCAAATCACAGCAAACAACAACAACACATGGTCACTCAATATTCCACACATGGTCACCCTAAAACGAGGCCCCTCGAACACTATACAGAATCAACCCCCCCTCCCCTCTATGTCATCGCCCCCTTCCGCTCGTTGAAGGATTTTCCAATTATTCACCCAAAACACTAATGCAATCGAATCAACAGTTAATCGTTCCGACTCCCAAGTGTCCAGGCTATCGTTGTTGTTCTTGTTATCGGTACTCTTGTTGTTGTTGTTGTTGTTATTGTTGTTGCTTATCAATCGTTGACCATGCGATTAGTTGGCATCATCAACTGTCAGATGAATGGTTCGATCGTTGATTAGTCGATGGTTGGCTGAATCAAGAGAGATAAGAGGGAAGACAGGATCAGTGAGAAAGAGGATAATAACATGGGGGGAGGTGGCATGATGGTTGTAGGGAGCGATGCTGATGGACAATCGTTTCAAGGCCTCTAATGAAGTTAATTAGCGAGCGAGGTGGGATTGGCGAGAGAATTTCTATAGGTCACGTCGGCCACAAGGACCACGAACAGGACATTTTGGAGAAGATTGTATCGAATTAGTCATTATAAAGGATTATATCATTAATTAAGAACAGGAGATCCTTCAATATAGCTAGAATTTTATAATTTAAATAATTTTATAAGTCTTTAATATTTCATAATTATTTGTATAATTTTATTACAAAATGTAAATAAAATTAAATCGATAATTATATTAAATAGTGAAATATTGTACTACAAAAATATTGTACTACAAATTTTTAATTTATTGATATTTTTCAGTTTTAAAGTTCACTCTTGGTCTAGTTCGACTCGTATAACTCATGAACCTCCGGGGAGAACTCCAAGTCAACCGCACTTAAGCGACCCCGACCAACTTCCCCTGGCTTCATAAACCACGGTCGATAAATCTCCAGTCGAAATCGATGGGGTACATTCGGAAAAATAAAAACAACTAATTGGCCGCTAATTGCAGTCGCATTCGCCAAACTCCCTCAAGTAATTATAGTTAATGTGTTCTGTGTGCGCCCCCGACTCCCATGATACAAACGTTTTTTTCTTCTGGTAAATTCCACCGTAGGTTGCGATTATGAGAGAATTTCAAAAATTGAGCGAAAAACAATCAGACGTTCCTTCTGATTTATAATCGCAATAACAAAATTATGGACAGGCAGAAATAGAAGATCAAAAAATTAAAAGCACGAAACATTAAATAACAATGCACGAAGAAATAACAAACAAATGCGCGAAAAGTTAATTAACAAATTCACAAAAATACAAAGCAAATAAAAAGCAAAATATTTCTTCAATTAGCAAAATTAACTATAATGGAATCAGATAAAATTTATTGCATTCACCATTAGAAACAGCAATAATAATAAAGTCAATTAATTAAAAAATCACAATAATGGGAAAATAAAATCCGCAATGAAAATTGGAGCGGAAAAAATAATATTGAAAACAAAAAATTAAATTTAAATAAACTCAATAAAAATGACCCAAATGGCGAGCGATGGCCCGAGGGTCCACTCCACGGTGTCCAGAGTGGCCAGAGGAGAATGCATGACAGAAAGAGAGATGTGGCTAAGAGGGGGAAAGCGATGGTGTGGCCATAAATAATTCGCATTCAGAGCATTTAAATGCATTCAATATTAAATAGTTTTCAGATTACGTCCTTCATGCTTTGGTTTTTGTAGCTCTCGCACACTCTCACACTCCCTGCTTCTCCTTCCGACTGTTTATATGGGTGATAAATTTGTTGTAAGGGGGATTGCAAGAGTGTGTTTGTTTGTGTTGCCATGCTCGTGCATTATTAAAATAATAAATTGCTGCACCCGAAGTCCGGAACAATGTCGAGAAAGGAACGAAAATAATTTCATTCGCTCAAGGTGGGAATTTTGTTGCCAAACGGTGATAAGTGGGGGTCGGGGTCAAGAGGTTGGGATTTTAGAGAATATTCTGAAGACCTCTGTAGAGTTGACTAGGCGACGACTGAGGTCAAGGTAGGGGTCGTAAAGGTAAGGATTCAAGGTGGGGTTCAAGGAAACTATTCAATGTAGGGGTTCGAGGTAAGTATAGAAAGTAAGGGTTAACAGGAGAAAAAGAGAGATAGCTATCTTAAATATATAGCTAAATTAGATAGCTAAACTAGATAGCTAAATTAATTAAAACTGTATAATGACTCAAATTAAAATCATCCATTCACATACACACACTCTATTATGCCCACCATTGTGACGAGATCCACGCCCATCGCCGGATGGCGAAGGAAAGGGACGAAGGACGAGTTCGCTGGGATCAATGGGAGCGTGAAATGGAAAATTAGAATTCGTCGTCAGCAACGTCAGTGGAATGCAATTATTACATGCGTGACCACACGCACACCAAACCAACCGACAAATTCACACACATGCAAATGCATCCAAAGCTGTTGTGGCCTTTAGAAGGGATGTGGGAATGAGATAGAGAGAGATGGGCTATCGCGAGCCAACGAAGCAGTTTATTATCAGTTGTTGTTGTTAATTTCATAGATACTTTGTGATATAGAATGTGTGATATTGTTGTTGTTCTTGTTATTGTTGCAGTGATGCTTCTCCCACTGGCCTCGCCGCCATTATTTAAAACAAACATGGCCTCTGGCTTTGACGCAATCCTGAATCCAAGAGTCAGGGTTGCCAACGTTTCGCTTTGGCGTATTCTGAATTTATTATTGTTCTTCTCTAATAATTGTTGTTGTGGGTTTGGTGATTGTGGCTGTTATTGGCTATTGTTATTGTTTTTTTTGGGTGATATTTGTTTTTATTGTTGTAGTTGTTTTTATTATTCTTGTTGCTTGTTATTCTGGTTGTTGTTTTTATTATTGTTATTACTGTTTCTCTTGTAATTATTGTTGTTGTGGTGTATGGTTTTCATTTTACGGCATAAATTTGGCAGCTTCCTCATTAGGAAATTAATTGCTATTGTCTATGTTGTTTTTGTTGTTGTTGTCACTGTTGTTATTGTTACTGGTATTGTCATTGTTTTTGTTGTCATTGTTTTCATCAACATATGAATTGTTGTGGCTGGCATTGTTGTTGTAATAATCGTTATTGTTGTTGTTACTATACAATACACTTTCTGTTCTGTTTCGTTTATTATTTGCATTGTCCTCGAACTGCGAACTCTGGCCAATGTTTAATTTTGAAACCGAATCCCACCACGAGCGATTCCATATTTATGGAGAACTCAACAGCATCGAACGAATGATTGACGAATTTTTAAAACCCTCTCTCTTTAATTTTTCCTCCCATACATTCAGAGTTTTTTGTTCTATTTGTATTTATATTTCCATCGCTAATTCCGAAAATTTGCCCTTAGGGACCGGGTGAGGTCGACGTGATGAGTGGAAAATTTCATAATTTGCATATTTTATGTAATTTGCATTATTTTCACTCAATTGCTTTCAATTTAATTGCTCTCATTCGATTGCAATAACACAATCAAATGCAAATATAAAACAACAACAAACATTTAACAGGTTGATTAAATTAGGCTTGAAGCATTTAAGAGTTCTGATTTCAATCAATGCAACAGACAAAAAATGTGAAAAAATAAATAGAGTTAGAAGATTTATATTTTGTGTCTTATTATTTTATTTATTTATTTACAAATATTAGAATTATAATTAAAATTATAACCTTATAAAAATTCAGCAATAGCTTCTATGGCCTTCAGCTGAATAAATCGGAATTATTATACTAAATTATAAAGATTACATTTTTTTAAAAAATTTATTATACTGGAAATATTTTTTAATATATACTTATAAATTAAAATTTTTAATTGATGTTTCTGTGATTAATTTTCTAAAATGCTTAGATTTGATAGAATAAAAGAGATGAAAATATAAGATTTTTTATTTATAATGACATTTAGAAATGCAATTGAAATATTTATAAATTAAAATTTTAACTTTGTGAACTGTTTATTTTATATTTTCCTTTAATTTTTTTAAATTGTATAATGCAATAATTTCATAATCCTTTGAGAATTCCAACTCTTTCTAATACACTTCTTCCTTCTTCTCCTTATCTCTCCCCCTCCACCTCTTTCTGTGATTGTAAATATTGCCGTGTGCTTATCTCATTCCAGCAGTGCTGCCACCTGTTTGAACTACAAACGGCACTGCAGGCACTCTCCACAGTAACGTAGAAAGCAAATATTCAAACAAGATTCTCATTTTTACACTCCACCAGACCTCAACCAGAACCACTTTCAGTTCTCTTTCCCTTATTCTTCATCATCATCTCACCGGGGATTCCTGCAGAAGAGTATTTAATTTTCCTTTAATTCGAATTTCTCCTGCTCCTTCCTTCCTTCTTCTCCTCCTCTTCTGACTTTTTCTTCTCCTCTTCTGACTTCTTCTCCTCCTTCTCCTCCTCCTTCTCCTCCTCCTTCTGAACCCCTCCAGAGGCCTCTTTGTGAAAGTGAGTGAGAGAGAGAGAAGCAGATCTCACGCCGTCTCATTCGCAATTAGTTGGAACTTTCACGGAATTAAACTTCAAAGTCTTCCGTCTCGCACCCCTCGAAACACCCTCGCGGTTTCTCTTCGCCCTCGAGTCCGCATTCCTTCTTTTTCTCCTTCGTCTCCTTCCCCTCGTTGCTTTCGCCATCACTTTGTCGTTCGCTTCCCCTGCGGCATCGTTCTCTCTCTTTCTCTCTCTCCGTTTACATCATCATCTCACCGTGTGAATCCTTTCTGGAGGGGTGCGCTGGATTACCTGGCGTTGCCACCTTTTGGCTTTGCTCACTTCATTTGCATCGTGTTGCGAGGCGTTGAAATTGGTGTAGTTTATTGTTGTTGGTTTTGTAATGGTTCTTGTTTTGCTTTAGCTTTTACTGTTTTTTTTTCTCTGTTTTGTTTTTTTGTATTTGTTTGTTTTTGTTGGTTTGTTTTGTTCTTTATTTTTATTTTTGATGCTTTTGTTGTTCTGGGTCCTGTTGTTTTTGTTTGTTTTTGTTGAAGTTCTACACCACAAAAACAAAATCGACAAAATCTCTCAACTCGCATGAATTCATAATTCCTCGCCATACACGATTCTCCTCTCCTTCTTTCCCATCTGCATCGCTCTCTCTCTCCTCTATCTTCCTCACTTGGGTTTTCTACACCATATCTCACAATGGCGGCCACTTCCGGTTCCGTGACTCGGCGTTGGTCTTGAAAATATTTGTAATTTTCCCAAAGTTAGTGGAGGGAGATGGAAAAGATGAAAGAGAGAGAGAGAGTGATAGAGGGGGGTGTGGTAAAGGGAGGAAGAGGGAAAACCCATTGGTGCGAAGTTTCCTTTCATTGTTGTTGTTGTGCTTATTTTCTCTTTCATTTTAAGTTTTTATTTATGTTTCGCCTTCGCTTCCTACGCATGGAGTCCATTTTTTTGAAGTAACTCAATTGCTTTTGTTCCTTTTGTTGTTGTTGTCGTTGCTATTATATTTGTTGCTTTTGCTTTTGTTAATGCTATTGTTTTTGTTATTGCTATTTTCTATTGCTCTTTGTTTGTTTTCGTTCTTCTATTGTTGGTATTTTATTCCTCTGGTAGTGTTTTTGTTTTTTGCCAGTTATTGTTTTTGCTCTTGGTGTTTTTCTTGTCTCCGGTTACTGCGGTTGTTTCTGTTGTTCTTCCTTACACCATCATCATCTGCTTCCCAGTGCTGCCAGCCTCGAGTGTTTCGTTTGTTCTTCATCCTTTACTCATCCTCTTCCTTTTCTCCTCTCTTATCCTATTTTCTTCACTCACTCCTCCATCGCCCTCGTGGCTTCACTCCGTGTGGTTTCGGCGAGTGTTTGTGGCCGTCCGTCCGTCTGTCTGTCTGTCCTGCTGTCTGTGTGCGTGTTGAACACAGCAATCATAATTGTAATTGTAAATTGAGCCGTGCTTGTTGTTGCTGATGTTTATTGTTGTTATTACTTTTCTGTTTGTTGTTGTTAATTCTCGGTTTTTGTTGTTGTTATTACTTGTCTTTTTGTTGTTAGTACTGGTCCTTTTGTAATAACAAAAAAAGCTTTTATTTCTGGTGTTTTGTTCTTGGAGTTATTTTTGTTCCTGGAGTTATTTTTGTTCTTACCACGGTTGAACCGTCTTCTTCCTTCTTCTTCTTCTTCCCGGTCAAACTGATCGCTTCATTCTCTTCCTTCCTTCCCTCACTCCATCCTATTCTTTTACCCCAACCTCTGCCCTCCGGTGCGATGATGTCCTTGCCTTGCTTTTTAATGAAGTTCCATTCGGAAAACTTTTCATTAATTTCTTCTACTTCTCCTTGCTCCGGTTGTTTCGCCTTTATTTCTCCACTTTTCACATTTTTTTCTCCCCTTTTCGTCATGACCCCTGTCGGTTCCTCTCGACCTCCTGAACCTTCGTTCAATTTAAAGTTTTTTTTCGAAATTTATTCTCGCAATTATTTTGATTTGTTATTTGAACTCAACGGTGAGTTATTGTTGTTTTTGGGGTCCCTTGCAATGTTGCCATATTTTTCAATTACACCGAGTGCTCGGGACTAATTTGAATTTATTAACTTATTCCTGTAAGTTTTTTATTGTTTTTCTTTTTCTAGTTTTGTATTGATATTGATATTTTGTTATTAATTACTTTTGTGTTTATTCTTTTTCTCTCCTTTCCTATTCAAGTCTCGGTATTTTTATTCATAGAATTTATTTTCTTTTTATTTATAAACTTTTTTCATGTTTTATGTATTTAAAATTTCATGTTCTTTTAATCTTTTTTGTTCTTAAATTCTTTTGTTTGATTTTAAATTTATTGAAGTTATTTATTTACCATTCAATGGAGAATTCTTTTTTGAATCTTTCTCTGTTCTCCTGTATCTATTTTCAATTGGTATTTTCACTATTCTCTTTTACGATTTTATTAGTTTCGTTTCGTATTAGTAACTGTTTCGATTGTGAAAGAGTTATCACCTTTTGAAAGTTCATCCTATCGACATGAGTTCTACTTTCTCTCTAAGTGTTTCATGTGCTCTACCTTTTTATCTCTCTCGCTCTCTCTCTCTCTCTCTCTGTCCCTGCCTTTCTCATGTTCACGCTTTGCTGTCATTTCGTGTTTCGTGTTTTCGATTCAATTTTGCTAGCAAAGTTTTCCTTTAAGTCTTCGGAAAGTGTTGCGGCGCGTAGAATCAACAGCTCCCTGTCCTCTCCGCCCACTTCGTCCTTCTGTAGATCCTTCGCAAGTTGCAGCCAAATTGGATGCCGAAGCCTCGTGTTGCATCCTTGGGATTGTCAGCGCGAAGTTAAGTTCGAGTTAGGGCGACAGAGAGATAAGGTGTGAAAGGGAGTAGGGGTCTTGGGAAGGCTAAAATAGTGTTGGGATGAGAGAAATATTGTTGGAAAGTTGGAGAAGAGATCGAAGAAGGATCTTGGCTTGATATTCAAAGAATGGGAACGAAGATCTATGCGAAGAATTCGGAATATTTCTGAAACACTTTCTATTGATAAACTTTCTCTACAGTGTTTTCGTTTTTTCTTGACATCACCAGATAAAATTAATATCCACATATGATACTAATTACCTTTTGAAGAACTCTTCAAAGGACCTCGAAATTAAATTCGTTTGATTAGACTCCAACCAAAACTTAATCAAAAGCTGAGGGGTTTCAATTATTAACTTTAATTACAGGCCACAGCACAAAGTTGGATCTAATTAGTTCTGTAATGACAAAACCAGAAAGGGAGAGAAAGAGATATTGAGATGTTCTATATGTACAATACAATGGGTTGGATTGCAAGAGTGAATCAGCAAGTATGTGGTTAAACCACAAAAGTGGAATGAACATGAAAACCTACCTTTGCCTTAAAATACCTCAACAAGTGGTAATGAAAGTAGTTACAACAACATATAAGAATATAACATATAGTATAATAATAATTGGAACTACAACAACAAGGTACACAACTAACACTTCATTAAAACACAAAGCTTCTCTAAAACATGTTAATGTATGTTCTTCAATTTCCCTCTCTATCGTACGGTTTATCTTTCTTTTTCTATTCTACTTTCTCTCTCTTCTTCTATTCTATTGCTCGCACGCATTCTATAGCTTTTTCATCTCTTTATTTCTCGTGCTCTTCCTTCCTTTTGAACAAAACATTGAAGCATGCTTCTGTTCACTCAATTAACCTCTGTCATTCGGCACTTGTTTTAAGGACAACAACTACAATAACAACAACAACTACAAATACTAGAACAACTACAAATAACAAGAACAAATAGAAGAACAACAAAACCTTACAACAACAACACTTCCGTGCTCTCTGTTTAGCAGTCGCCATTAAAATGTTTGTTGAGCCTTCACCTAATTTCTCATCCCCATTTCCAACTTTCACCTCACCTCTTCTCAACCCACCTCTTTTCAACCCACCTGAACTCACTTCATCCCACCACATTGTTCTTCATCTCACCACAATAGAAGAGATTTCATGGTCGGGAGCATCAGGAGCTTCAACCAGTGGTTTTACAGAAGCTTGAAAATCTTACCTTTTAACATTTTGGTTGGTGCCTCGTCGAAATTCCAACTTATTTGTTGATGTTCCTCTGATTTTTGGTGTTGTTTTAATATTTGGTTTTTGCTGTTAGCATTGTTTAACTGTTGCTTTTGTTCTTGTAGTTTACGATTTCACACAAATTCAATCCCAGTGCGAAAGGCAGAGTGAGTGACAAAGATTGGAGATGGTGGGGACGGAGACAGGAAGGTAGTTAGATATTAAGAGAGAACGAGCAGGACAACTTTCAACTCTTTCTCTCTGATTTTGGCGAATATGCAAAACAGCTAGAAGACAACAAAGAGAACAACTTCAACAATAATATAACAACAAAAAGTAACATTAATAAAATCAAAAGGAAACATTAACAAGAACATGAAGCAACAACGGAAAGAAACAACGAGAAGAAGTAATAGCACTAACAGAAACAACAACATCAATAGAAATAACCTATAACAAAAACTATCATCAACTACTCTCCGATTCCTCGATGATATCGGCTGAGGACGATGACGACAACGACGGCGACTTCTAGGATCAAACTCAGGACGAGAATGTGGAATAGAGAGGAGGATAGAGGAAAAGAGAGAAGGGGGGTTGGGACTATGAGGGCGATGTTGGCCTCATTTGTTACGTTAACAAATGAGTCAAAGCGGGACTCAGGGTTGCCGGAAGTATAGGGGTCTCATCCATCACACGAAGGATATGCGGCTTCTTCGTTCGTCTGGTGGTCAAAAGGAACCACCGGAAGCGAGTAGTCGAGGAAATGAATGTAGAAGGCCCTAGTGGAGATGAAGATGAGGATGATGGAGGTGGAGGTCAGGATGATTGAGGTGAAGATGAGGATGCTGGACGTGAAGATTTTGGTGAAAAGGGAGGTGATGAAGGATATGAAAGTAGTGTTGAGGTTGGTTACATGAATAACGATTGGAAACCCAGGAGTAGAGGAACAGATCAGGCAGAAGAAGAAGAAGCTCAAACACATCATTGGAAAAGGTTCTTGTGGTGGAAAAGGTTTCTTAGTAAAAGGAGAGGTTTTCGGTATATGTGCAACCTATGGAGAGAACTATGAACTATGGAGAGTATGATCTCTGATGGTAGGGTTTACTAAAGGCATGGACACAAGAATGAGACAATTATGGCTGGGCTGTGGTGAATGGAATGGTCGTGAGGGGAATTCGTCTAGGAATGTGAGAACTCGGTTGAGAGGTGAAGGCAGGGTGGATTAGGGATGAAGGATCCCTTTGTGAGAAGGGAGTGTGAATGAGGGGGATGTAGAGAGAGAGAGAGAGAGGATCAAAGTTCGCCGTGGATGTCGCTGGTGACAGAATGTCGTACTGAGGCAACTTGATCCAATTACGAGCTCCAGGAAAGAGACCAGAGGAAGCGAGGTTAATTATTTTTAAGTCCCACACACATGAGCACAACAACCACTACAATGGCAACAATAACAATGACATACATAAACAACAACATCAACCATAGTGTGAACAACAAAGACATCAACAACAATTGCTACAAAATCCACCTTGTGTAGAAGGGAGTACGAAGCAGCAGTGAGGAGGCGTGGCATTGGAGGGCGGAGAAGGGCACGAGGACATGTGACATTTAACCGATGTTTCGGCATGAACTTCAGACAGGTAGAACAGATGGAGATGGAGAGATGTTGAGAGAGGTAGAGAGATTGAGACTGAAAGGTCAGAGGACGGAATTAGAAATGCCAACGGCTAAGGATTGTGGGCGTCAGCATGTGGGGTGAGGTCATCGACTATTTCTAGACTTTAACCTTTTCAGAGAGAGAGAGAGAACGAGAGAGGATGAAAGAAAGACGCCTGCCCTCGTAACACGCCCCATCGTCCGGAAGCCATGCGTGCTGGGGTTTCAAATTAAAAGCTTATAAAGGCGAGGACAAAAAAAAAGGGAAAAATGAGGTGGCAAAAACCACATGAAAACCGCGAGGAAAATAAAATCGGAGTGTTATATCCCGGATTTTCGCTCTAAAAAAGAGCCACAGTCAGTGCGAAAGAGGGAGAAGAAAGGGACAAAAAGAGAAAAGGGAGGGATTTTTGAGTAAAACGCTAAAATTTATATCAGAAATATGCAAATTGCATAAGAGCGAATGTGGAGAACGTCGTCTTCACCCTTTTCTTCTCGCATTCTCACTCTAACAGCGAGCTACCAAAGTTTTCGCGAAAACTCGAGAAACGACAAGAGAAACTTTTGAGCGATTAAAAAACATTGGCATCGCCAAAGAGTGTTGCCAACGATGTTGAGTTATGGCAGCGAACGTGGAATGCACAAATGACTCGCACTCACACATGATCCTCACACGCGCACACACTTGCATCACACACGCACACTAATTAGTCGTGGAAGACAGCGTGCGAAGCTGGGCCGCGGCAGTCGGAAGCCGTGAAGCTCAACGACGACCATTCGACGAGTGAGAGAGAGAGAGCGAGAACATGTCAGCGACAAAAACAAGAGCGACTCAAGCGAAATTGTCGTTGCATACTTTCAGGCGCCCGGGAAAAACCTACCTCCACGCCTGGATTTTCAAGTGAAAAATCCTTCACGAGCCACTTGGAGAAGTTTTTGCTTTGACACTTAAGCGACAAAGTTTATCCTCCACGCATTTCCTCTCTCCTTTTCTCTTACTCTCTGTCTCTCTCTCTTTCTTACTTGCTCTCTCCCACACACATATATTTTGATACCTTCCGACTGCATCCTTGGATTTATTTTATTCTTCCGCTCACATGTTTTCCGAACTCTTGCACTCGTTCGGCGGCATGTCGTTCGTGTGAAGAGAGAGAGAGAGAGAGAAAAAAGAGAAGGAGATGTGGGTCTTCGTCAGAGGGAATGGAGGATGGTTGGAGAAAGAATGTGAGTTTAAGTTCTTGCAGTTTCATGAGTTTTCGTATCTTCTTTTGAAGTAGCAGAGTTTTTCTACAATTCGCCTAGTTTACTCCTAATTCTTCTATTGTCCTTCTTCATCTTTGGTTCTCTCCTTCCTCGATCTATTTTCTCCGTTTACATTTCTTCCTCGATTTTCACCCAAATTATTCAATCTCTCTCAGAATTCTAATTGTTTTCGATTACTTCTGACCTATCATTTATTCGTCTCCCTCTTATTTAATTTATTCTCTGCTCCAATGGTCCATCAATTTTTCCCTCCCATTAAAATTTCTCCCTCTCATCCCTTCTCTCTCTCTCTCTCTTTCCTTGTCTCCCTCTTCCTCCCCCTACGCCTCTCCCCTTTCCCATTTCTGCTCCGCCTCGAGCTATTGCAGCTGCTTTTGTCACAAAGCTTCAACTTTCGACCCCGTGGCGAGCACCGAACGTGGCATTCATTAGCGCCACCAACACGCACACACACACACATCCTCAAATACATAAAATGCGAGAACGGGAGGGGCGATAAGGGGTGAAAGAGACGCCCTCATGCATGGGACATTTGCCACCTGAGGTGAAGTCGAGCTCGCGGTCGAAGCCGCCGTCGCGTTGCTCACTTTTCGCTCGGTGTTTGGGGCGTCAATGGCAATCACACTGGCAAACATTCACACACACACATAACGGTTCACAGACACTCGCCGCCCCCACACAGTAGCACCTGAGGCGAATCCCACATTCCGCCTCCCCTCGAATGCAAATAAAATGCAATGAAATTCACTACTCGTGATACTCTGTGCTTTCCTTTCTCGATCCCACATACCTCTCTTTCTTCCTCTCCCTCTCTTTCGCTCTGTTTCACTTTCTCTCTCTTTTACTCTCTTTCACCACCTCTTGCTCCCCCATTTTCAACATCTCTTTCGCTTTCTCTCTTAATGTTTAATGTTTCGTTTTGATTTTATTTAGTTTTGTGCTTCGTTGATTTGTTTGTGGTTTCTATTGTTGTTGTTTGTTATTTGTTGTTACTAACTTTTTGTTCATGGCCTTTTGCCGACTACCTTCCTGTTGTTGCTGTTGATACTTATTTGCCCATGTGGTTATTGTTGTTGTAATTAGGTTGTGCCAACTTCTATGTATTTCAAAAAAATCTTCTCAAAGCATTTAATATTTAAAAAGTTTCGCTTTGAGAACTTTGCGATTTATTTTGCAATTTATACATTTATATATCAGTTTTTTTTCCTTTTGCTCAATTTTTCACCATTCTTCATCTTTCATCAGCTCCTGCTCTCTAGCTTTTGAATCTTTATTTTACTCTTTGAATTTAATTTTTAATACAAAATCAATGTTTTCTAAACAGAAAACTATTTTCCATTAATATGATGAGAGTGAGAGGGATGAGAGGGATAGAGCGAGGGATAGAGCGAGGGATAGAGCGAGGGATAGAGCGAGGGATAGAGAGAGGGATAGAGCGAGGGATAGAGCAAAGGAGAGAACGAGAGAGAGAGAGATGTATAGAGAAAGAGAGGAAAAAAAGTGAGAGCCTGTAGGAGACAAGGCATAAGAAGATATAATCAAAAATACGGACAACACGATTGCATTAGACAGAGTGAGAGGAGATGAAAAGAAGAAGAGGAAAATGTCTCAGTTGGACGCAGGAGAGGAAAATAACCAAAAGAAAAAAATAAAAATAACAATGTCGAACATGAATTAAAACGAAAATTAAAAGAAAAACTACGTTTTTTGTTCGAAAACATCTTCCTAGTGTTGAATTCTCGGAGGAGAGAAACAGAACACCAGAGACTGAGCAAGAAAGAGAAATAGAGAGGAATAGAGCGAGGACGGGAAGTAGAGAAAAACAGATGGAGACAAGGAGCGAAAACTACAAGACCCAGGACGATGTTGGAAGAAACTTCAAAGAAACTATTTAACATATTTATTGGCTTTTACACAAACACACACACATACACACACACCAGTGCACCCGCAACAGGCTTGAGCTAGAAAGCAAAACGAAAGAGGGAGACAGAAATATATGGGAGAGTGAGAGAGTATGAACTGTAGTTGCATTCGCTTAAAATGCATGTAATGCGAGCGCAAATTGTTTGCGGCAACAACTGGGCGAATCGCATATGTATGGAACACGCCCACCGCCCACACATCCGAACTCGTCACTTCCCGCCCTCTCCAGAGACAAAGGGTGAGAAAGAGAGAGACAGACAGAATGAGACTCATGTTTCATTCAAAAGTCTTGTAAAATGGAAAACAACCACATGCAAAGCCAAAGTAAGGCACGGCAATGAGGAGTGTGAAGTGAGTATGGGCACGGCCTGTGGGCGTGGCAGGGATGAGAAGAACCTGCAGCTGGTCGACAACAACACGATTAACAAGTACAACAACAACTTAAGTAGCTCCCTGCTGCACACAATGCACTCGCTCAGGGTTTCATGGGGAAAATTTCGCCGCGAACTTCATGAATTTCCCACAAGCACAATCGTCTTCTCACTCCCCCCACTAGTACTGTCTCATTCCCTCAGCCTTGTCTCATTCCCTCAGCCTCTCTCTCTGCCTCTCTCTTCTAAGAACGATGACGGCTTTGGGTAGAGGAAGCAAGGTAGGGCAATGCATGAAAAATGAATCATCATAAGCAGCTTGAGAACGAGAAAATTCATTTCACGCGAGATCCGTGCGAGAGAGGGAAGGCGAAGGAGGGAGCCAGGAAGCTTATGTGCAGAAAGCAACAGTTCAATCGAGGTTGCTCCCCTTCTCTTTCGCTCAAGCGATCCCTTCTTCTCTCTCCTCTCAAACTCATCTCACGAAAATCCTATGCTCAATTTCCGGTGCTCGTTTGTCGGCTTTCATGCTTCTAGTCGACTTCCTCTTTTCCAACCGCCCCATATGCCAATCTCTCTCACTCTGTCTCACTATTTCTCCACCACTCTCCCTGTCTCCCAATCTCCCTCGCAATTTCTCTTCAACCTTCTAATAATTTCTCATTCGTTTATCTGCATTTCATTCAATTCCGCATATCTCTACTTACATGTGGCGTAGACCTTTCGCTCTCTGGGCAATCGTTGGCTACCTTCATAAATCCATTTAATTTAGATTATCTTCTGTCTCGTTTCCTCATCCATGTGGATCTCTTTCGTCGTTCCTGAAGTCTCTCATTCAAGTCGCCGTATTCTTTGTCTCGTTGTCTTCGATTTCAATTATTTCCACCTCGATTTCAACCCATGCTATCACACTATACCCCATCTATCTCATATCTCTCCTTCCACTTCTCTCTGAATTTAATATTCCCTCTCCACCTAAGTTCCATCTCTATCTCACGTTCACTCCCTATCTCTCAATTCCTGATACAACTATAGTTTGATGGTCATCGATCCAGATGTCGCTTCAGATGTCCTTCGTCGCTTTCGTGGTCTCCTATCCATTTATTGGCTCCTTCTACCCGTCTCCTTTTCATCACTTTCACATCCTCCTCTTCCACCTCTCCTCTTCCACTATTCCCCTATATCTCTTCTGGCTCCTTTTTATCAAGATTTCCATGACATTTTTCAATTTAAAATTAAGGTTTTTCATAACAAAAAATCCAACATTCACCTTGATTGAAGGATCCTCCTCCAGTGTGTCCAGCCCACTGATACCTTGATGTGATCTGATTTGATTCTCTGATTTTTTCTCCTTTGATTTCCTCAACCTTATTCCCCAACAGGCCTTCGTCCTAGCCACGCTTCCTCCATCAAATCCTAATCAAATTGGCCCAAACTCGTTCAAAACCTCAACCACGAGAAGTTAGGGAGAGAAAGACATATAGGGGGAGATATGGAAATAAAGGGCAAGAAAGATAGAGGCGTTGAGTGAAGAAAGAGTGAGAATGGAGATCCTGTGGTGCAGACACTGTATGTATGTATGTGAGTTGATTGTGTTTGTGTGTGAGGGAAAATGTTCAAAAATTTGCTTCTTATTTGCTTTGGCTGCCATTTTTGTGCCGCTATAATTTCCGCCGGAAGTCATTTATGCCGCCATTACATACATACAGACACATATGAAGGAACCACACTAACACACTCATACATTAGCACACATGACTCGCTTACGTAAGCCTCGGAGAAATTCTTTTTGCATTAAAACGAGCGAGAGAGGAAGGATGAGAGTGAGAGAGGTATGGAAAGAAAGAGACTGTTGTGTAACGGGCCCAAAATGGCTGCCAAATGCGGCTGTCGTCGGCTGTCATTTTTTGGCAACGAGCATCGTGTCCTTTCACACATGCATACATACATGTATAGCTAAAAGCACATAAATACGTGGAACGTGGGAGACAGAGAGAGATATAGGAAGACAGAGAGAAATAGAAAGATGGGGACATTCGTCCTTTCCAGAATTTGACAGAAATTCATGTTTGACGACGGCGGAGGGGGCGTGGTCGGGGGGAAGTTCTTCGACTTCAATTGATTTTGCATGCGACACTGAGTCGACGTCGCGTCCTTCGTCCCGCGTCGCTCGTCCTCCGATGTGACGCGATGATCAAATGATGTTCAATTTACTTTGCGGCACGTTCCGCTGCGTCCTTTGGCATTCGTGCATTTTGAATTTATTTATTGTGAATATTTTTGCTTTTCTCTTTTATTTGCCTTTTGTATCTCGCATTTGCATTTCGTATTTATTCATATTATTTTAATGCATAATATTTAATTCTTATCATAAGTTAGTATTCATTTCATTCTGCTTAATTTTATTTGTATTAATTTTTGGTTGGTATTTTTTTAATATAATTTTTAGCATTTATTAATTTCAATATAATTTATTTTATTTACATTTAGTTTGAATTTAATTTTCAATTAAATATCATACCTGATTGGAATTTTTGGTTTCAATAAAAAATTTGTTTTAATTAAATTTTATTAGAATTTTTCTATTTACTTTATTTGTTTTTTATTTGATTATTTTTATTTTTTTTCCCTTTTCCCTTCTTCTTCGTCTTACGTTTCATCTCATAGTTTCCATTCTGCGCTTCGTCATCCACTTTAATTCTTCGTTCGGCTCCTCCATATCACTTTGTCTCTCTCTCTTCCCTCGCCCCTTCCTACAGCTCAGCCCCCGATCATGGCCAAAAAACACCACCCACAATTAACACCCGATTCATCACTTAACACGTCACTCTCCACCGTTCCCACTCTCTCCTATTGCTCCTTTATCTTTCACTCTTATTTTGTCCATCTCTCTTCCTTCCTATCTCTCTCGCCCCCTCTCTTTCTCCCTACCACGTTTCGCACACATTCTTTATTGTGGTTTATTGTTATCGCAGCAGCAGCAACACCAATAACAACACATGATGCAAGAAACTTCAGACAAACAATCACACGCATATATACATACATAAACACACACATGTATGAGAGAGCGCATAGTAAAGTTGGAGTATTTGTTGTTGTCGCATTGTTGTTTTCTGTGCTTCTTGTTTTTGTTGATAATGTGGTTTTTGCTATTGTTATTGTTGTTTTAGTTCTTCTTTTCGTGGTTCGTGTTGGGGTTTTTTTTTTGTGATTTTCCACCACGAACCGATAATCAAAGTTTGCTCTCAGTTCGCAACTTCCGAAAGTTAGTCCCCGATCTCAAGTTTTCACCCTCTCGCCTCATCTGTTGCCCCCACGCTCTTCATCTGATCCTCTGTGCTTCTCGCTCCAGCCCCTCCAGTGTTTCTATCTCACACTCTCGGCATCAGATCTCTCTCGAGAAATCGCCGCTAACCGATATATGCATGGAGTGAAAATAGGGAGATAGAAAGAGTGAATGCGAGAGAGAGAGATGGCTTGAGGATGCGGGTGTATGTCAGGAAGGCGGTCAGCAAGAAAGCGAGGGAGAGACGTAAAGAGAGCGATGAAGAACGAAAACAAATGAAAACATTGTGGCGCGTGCATCTTGCAGTTGTTTTTGCAGGAGTGGTTCTTATTGTTGTTGTTATTTGTATTGTTTTTTTTGTTGTTACCGAATTTGTTGTTGTTGACATTTCTCTTGTTGTTGCCATTGAAATTCATTGCTGTTGCTACCGTGGTCGATCCTAGAACAAAACACTTTCAAAGTCCTTGCATTCACAGCATGCGTGCCGTGTGATGTTTGCATGCTAGTGTATGTGTGGCGTGTATGTGTGTGTGTGCGTGTATGCTGCAGCTGCCTCCATGTCCCACCTTCCTCTCCCTCTCAGGCTCTCTTCCTCACCACCGACTTGACTTCTCGATCTCAGTCGTAAAATTTGAAACATCCACGCGATGGACGTAATTTTAAAAGGATTTCGTTTTTCTTGTCGAAGCTTTTGTTTTTGTTCACATTGTTGTTGTTGTTGTTTTTGGTATTGTTCTTGTTCTCAATGGTATTGTGATTGTTGTTGTTTTAGTTTCTCAATGATATTGTTGTTGCTGTTGCTGTTTTGATTGTTGAAATTGCTCCAGGGAAACTACAAGTTGCTTTTACGTTCCACTGAATTTAAAATCCTTCGGACAAAAGTCACGAATCCAAGTCGCAGGACGAAGAAAAGGATCGTGAAGGAAGCCAAGAGGAGCATTTGTGGTGTCGAGAAGGAAGAGAAGAAAGAGAAACATATAGTGGGAAGATGATGGCTTGGGGTGCTGAGAGATTGTTGCAGTGATTTACGAGTCTTCAGAGCTTCAATGCAAATCTCCTCAAGCAAAGACTGTAACTCTAAGGAGAGTCGTGGATTGATGAAAAATTTAGGGGAAAATCGATTTCTAAAGTATGAAAAAACACAAAATTAATAAAATCGGAAAGAGAACGTTCCACTCTATGCTTCATCTAATTCCGGCTATAATATTCATAATGAAGATACATAAAAATGCAAAATCCCGAAAAAAAAAAGCGATTCAAAAACTATATTTTTTTTTTCCGAAAGAGCACGGATCACTAGATTCGATAAACAAATATATGTATAAAATAATAATAAAGTTCAAATTTTTTTTTTATTTTCACTTCGTGGGCTCAATTTGGTTTACGACACCATATTGAATATTGAACACAATATCGCAAATAAAAATCGAAGGCATTTTTTCCCCTATATTCATACTTCTTAATTTCACCAATTTGATTTGTACTTAATTTTTTTAATTTGTAATCATATTTAATCATTTACACAAACTCCAAAAAGTTATATGGAAAATCAGAATCTTCAATGGAAGGAAAAGAGAAAATGCAAGGTTTCTATTTAAAATATTTCTATCATATTCATGTTATTCACAGTTATTATGAAATTCATGAAATCGTAAAATTCTTGTAAATCGGCGTCGAAAATCGTTGTTGTTTTCTAAGAAGATGGCAGAGCGTGCGAAAACTGAATGTTTCTTGAGCAATTAAACATATTTCAAAATTTAATTAAACGCACTCACACACACACACACTCTGCCCACCAACCGATTCAGCAATTTACCAACACATGCACGTAATAACCAACACTTCACACACACACGCATCCCAACATGAAGCCATTAAAAAGTTTTCAAGCACCAGCAGCGAAGCCTCAAAAGCAACAACAACAACAAAAAAGTAGGTGGTTGGCACGGATGAGTGGCGGATGTGGCGAAAAGGAAGACAAGGAGGAGGAGGAGGTCGAGGGGGAGTTCCAAAATATTTACAAGTTAATAAAAGCGGAAGAATTTCATGAGCTCTGAGTCGAAGCAAGAAGAACACGATGGAGAAGACAGGACGGGAAAGAGAAAAAGAAAGGAAATGAGTTGAGGGACAGGATAAGCAAGAGTAGGGGAAGTTGGAAGAGGCTGATAAATAGATGATGTTGAAGGAAAGCTGCTTAAAAAGAGTGGGAAGCACTTAAAGAGTGAGGAAAAGGAGGGAGAAGACAGAGGAATGTGACGATGGCAATGAGTAAAAGTGAGTGGCGATGGAGGGAAAAGAGAGGCGAAGAGAGGGAGAAGAGGATGGAGTCGGATAGGATAAATACAGTCTGGTGCTGGAGACGAACCACAGAACTGCAGATTAGATATATGTATGAGTACAAGGTTGGAAAAAATTATACAAAAAATATTCGATCTCGCAAATGAGCACGAGATCTTTGAGGATGTTTGTCTTTCTCACTCACACAAACGTCCAACCACAACCTCATACTCTACCTCGCTCACTCTCACAGACACTCGGACACCGACTTCCGGTGGCCTGTTGCGGTCGAGTGATGAGACAGATAGCGATTGAAAGATGAACAGAGGAGAGTGGGAGAGAGGAAAGTGCAGACCACTGAGACAGAAAGTGGCGACAAGGATAGCAAAATGTGCTGGACGAAATTTGATATTTTAATTGAAACCATTTGGACAGCATTTGAAAGTTAACCACTGGGGAGCGAGAAAACAGACAGACACAGAAGAAGAGCCAAAACCCACAAACTCCCTCTCGATTTCACAGTGGAGCAAAGTCGTCTGCATTCAGGGTTTAATGGAGGCGCCAGACGGAGCCACCGCGGGGGCTCCAGGGAGGGGATGCAGTTCCCGGAGCCAGCGTTTAAATCCATTAACCGCAGCCACTCCAGACGCCAGACGTCAGAAGCTGGCCCAAAGGCAACTCCCGGAACTCCCAAAACTTATACCAACAAGAAAAGAAGTGCACGAAGAACAACAACAACAAGAACAACAAATACGTAACCGACACGAACACGTTCACCAACTCGACTGGGCAAAAACAACTCTCGCCAAGGAAAACAACACGAACAATGGGTGAAAAAAGAAAGTTGAAAACTAACTTCGTAGTCACTTCGAGAACTGGAGTCCGGAGACTGACTTTTGGGCAAAGTTGTGCACATGGGAGGGGAGGAGATAACAAGAGTGAGAGAATAAGACGAAAAGAGTGAGAGAAAGAGATAGCAAGAGCGTGTGACGGAGGCAATAGAGAAAGAGAGAGTGAAGGAGGTGAGAGGCACAGCTCAAGAAACAATACCAACAATGCCAATAATAACAATCGACAACAATAACGACAACGGACAGCGAACACAAACTCCCTAAACTCACACATACACACACATGCTCATTGAAGCACAAACACACACGAGACAACGTTAAACACACACACAAATTCATTCAATAGACAAACTCTAGCACAAACAGGAGCAAAAGTCGCACAGAATTAACGAAATATTTTGCACCCGGAGGTCAGACATCACATGTGAGTTTTATCAGCAGGAGTCTCTCTCTCTCTCTCTCTCTCTCTCTCGCTCTCTCACTCTGACCCTTCTGGAACAATGTAGAAAAGTTGAAAAACTCGAGTGGAAAAAGGTAGTTTCAGATATAAAGATGTAGAAATTAGTAAAATAAGTAGTGATAAACTTGGCTGCAACAACGGAGGATATATTGCAAAGATAAGAAATGGAAAGAAATAAGGGAATACAATATATTATATTATTATTGTAATGGAAATAAATAGAAACTGAAGTAAATTGAAACTGAAGTAAATTGAAACTGAAGTAAATTGAAACTGAAGTAAATTGAAACTAAAGTAAATCGTAACTGAAATCAATCGAAATGGAAGTAAATCGAAATAGATGTAATTCGAAATTGAAGTAAATCGTATTTAAAATAGATCGTAGCTTGGAATTACTTGTGTCTCATCTATTTTCATTCAATTATTTTTATTTTCATTTTTGTCTCTCTCCATCAACCATTTGAAAACATTTAAATTGTGCATACTTTTAAGTGGAAAGCAATGCCAAAACGTTTAATTTAATTCCCTCCCTCTCTTGTTCCACATTATCCAATGGCCTGGATGGGTCAAGCGAAGGTGGCGCAAACGAAGTCCGAACGAGGCATGAACGAGGTTCATTGTCATGAGTTTCAAATTTCGCTGCATACTTTGGGGCGATTTAAAATAAACTGCAATTAAACATGGAGCACTCAACACAGCCGTTCGCTTATGCCTCTCACTCTGGTGCTCAGACTGGACTGTCGGTCTCCCTCTCTCTTGCTCTCCCAATCCCTATCTCTGTCTCGTGCTCTCCCGTTGTGTACACATACACACATACACTAGAACAGTGGCGCGTTTAATTAGCTGTAATTTGGGATTTTCAACACGCTCGCGTGAGCTTGACCAAAAACCAGCTACAACAATAATAACAACAACAACCAACAACGACAACAATTAAAATTTCAACAACAACTGTGAAAATACCTGCAACAATAACAACACCATGGCTATCAGACAGAGGCGGAGACTGAGTGGAGACCGCGAAAAAGAGCGCGGCTTGTGGCAATTGAGAGGGGAAGAATGGGGGGGACACAAGTGAGTGCGTGAGTGAGGGAGACAGAGTGGAAATCCATGGCAAAGCGGTCGCGAATCCTCGCACGTGGATCCGCCACGAGGTCGAGAACCGAGCTAATTTCTAACTTGGCCACCAGATGCACGCTCCATAATGGCACCGAGATAGAGAGAGAGAAGGAGAATGCGGAAAAGACAGAGAGAAATGAAGAGAGTAAAGTTAGTGAGTGAGCGAGAGGGAGATTGCAGCGGACATGCCGAAAATTAACATCTCATTAAAAGCTTTTCATGGAAAACTTTGTTATGCGAAACGCTTTAAATTTGCATGCATAACAAATGTGCCAATGGAGGCGTGGCGTGGCAGACGTGGGCGCGGGCGCCGGCGGAACGAGGGCGGGTTCAGTTCAGGCCATGATGGTTGATCCTTGGATTTGGCAACAAAGTGAAACAAGTATCCACAACTAGAACAACAAACATACTGTTACGGATACGTGACATGCAGATGATGTGAAAACATCATGAGCCAGACAGCATGGAGAAGGATGGATGAGTCGGAGTGAGAGGAGGACAGGGAAGTGTTGTTGTTTGAGGAGTGAGACAGAGACGGGCCAAGGGGTGGGCGTGGTGGAAAAAACTCCTCCTTCATCGATTCGCTCTTTGTTGTTCGTTGTTTTTCGAAGGAAACGCGCTCTTCCAGGAACCAAAACCGACAAAGACTGGAGTCCGAAGAGCAGACAGGAAGACAAAAAAGGAGAGAGAACGAGAGAGAGGGGAATGACAAGATAGAGACGGAGGGTTTCCTTCGCTGGTTTTTAATTCAGCTTTCATTGGAATTTTTTTGAACTTTCCATCTTCTGCGTTCTGCAAGAGTTGCCAATAAGTTTTGTGAATTTTCCGCAATATTAACTTTCAACATTTTCAGCTTCATTTGCTTGACTGCGTCCCCTAACCGCCCCCGATTCGCTCCCCCGCGGAAGCCAAATTAAATGTTGCTCATACGCCACACCGCACAAACTCATCTCTCGCCCAGATGGAATCGGTTTGGAGCCATGGCGTGAATGGACTGAGCTTCCTCATTTCTGCATCCTGATTCTTCCTTCTCCTTCTTCCTTCATTTCCCCTTTTCGATTAACCTTCATTCCTTCTCCCTCATTTCTAATCCACACTCTCTCTCGTTCCTTCTTCTTCAAGTTTCTTTTTCGTTCTCTTTTTCTCTCCGTTCTCCTGACTTCCTTCAATAATCATCCGCAAGTGATCACAAGATGTCGAGACTGCGATGCGTCCTCGGGTTTCTTCGCATTTGATGATGTGAGCGAGATGCACCATCTCCACTTTCACCTTACCCTATCGCGTTCTCCACCACTTCAGCAATCGACGTTGATTGCGAGAAGAGGGAATGAGCGAGAGAGGCAGCAACACAGTGGCGAATACCTAAAGAGCAACCGTCGAAGCCCCAGGGCAGAGTCGAGAGAGAGTACAAAGTAAGGCAAGAGCAAATGAAGAGAAGGGACGACGCTGGATGGATGAAGGCGATCCAACGAAATAGAGAGAGAGTGAAGAGAGGGCCTAAGGGTGCAATTACAGGAAAGGCAAACGACGAGATGAAATGGGTTAAATACACAGAGAGAGAGAGAGAGAGGGAGAGAACGAGAAATGGAGAGAAGGAGAATGAGAGAACAACTCCGAGGTAGAAGGTGGAATGATGTAAGGCACATAAGACAGGAATGAAAAAAAATATTCATGCAACTAGCGATTGAAGTGAAACTTCGCTGGCAATTTCTATATAAACATATTTAATTTGCTCAATGGATTGTACCTGTAAAAAAATACACCTTACCTTAAAAATACACGTTGTTTTCAAGGTCGGTGAAAAATGTGTGGCAACGCTCGAAGTTCTTCAGCTCTTTACTCGCACCATAAGTTTTGCAAAACTAACCTGTTGCAAATATTCAATTATTGAAAACATTCATACATGAATTATTTTTCGGATTTGCTTGATAATGAATTATTTAATCCCAAATAATTTATGAATAGAATTTTTAAATACAATAAAAAAACAATGTTCAGATCAACGCCTTCGAGTCAACACGAGTAAAGCGGCGCATGCAAAGCGCTGTATGTGTATAGAAAAAAAAGTTTTTATAAGTGAATGAAAATCAAGTCGCGAAAAATTTCGAAGGTTCTAAAATTTCAAATATACATACTCATTGTACAACAAAAACTCAATAACTTTCTAAAATCAAATAAAAAATACTTTGGGCTATATTTTAACTAAAGTTAAATATTCTGATGTAGAATTGTCAGCGATATTTCACTTCATCCGTACTCTGCGGCATGTATATATATTTTTTTCCAAATGTGAAAAGTGAAAACGGGTTTAAGAAACACCAAAGCAGGGCGCGAAAATGCACTCAATTAAATGTTGGGAGCCACAGCCAAGAACGATGACGAGGGAAACAAGTCATTGCATGTACGTGTGAGTGTGTGAGTGTGTAATTGTGTCCATATATGTCCGCAAGTATCTGCGGGTGTGTCTGAGTACATGTGAGCGTCGCTGGGAGTGTTTGAGTGTGTGCGTGTTTCTGGAAAAATATGTAATTTAATTAAATTTGCTGAAAACCCTTCCACATTTCTCACTTGCTCGTTCCCTCCCTCTCTTTCTCTCTGGCGAGGAGTTGCGTGACGAACGGGAGGTCGAAGCGGTCAGTGAGAGAGAGAGAGAGAAAGGAGTGAGCGAGTGAGAAGGATGTCCGTCTCTGTGTCTGTGTGCGTGCAGCGCCCTCTGCCGCATTCGACCGTGGCGCGGTCTGCGTCACCTCGTTGCACTCGTGTTTGTGTATGCATGTGTGAGTCAGAGTGTCATTGTAAATGTGTCTGAGTGCGAGAGTTTAAGTGTGAGTGTGTTTTAGCGGATTATTTCTGTTCTGCTGTCATGGCGTATGCTGCGAACTCAACCGAGCGTAATTAATCGGGTGAGGACCACGATGGGCGTGGGCGTGGGCGTTGCAGGGACGACCCCAAATTATTAGCATCATCGAGTCTAATGGGATACGAACCTCGATGTCAGCGGGAAAAGTAAATACGATTAAAGCGAGAGAGTGGGAGAGAAAAACCGAGAGAGAGAGATTGGGAAATAGTTATTATAGTCTTCTGAAACACTGTAATGACTACTTATTTTTGTGATATCAACATTCTCGCTTGAATTGATGACTCGATGATGATTACGTTGTTCTCACAATCACTATCATTACTCTGATAATCATTAACTCAGTACTCTCATGATCATTATCATCACTCTCATGACCCTTATGAAAACCTTCTGCAAGTTTCTCATGTCCGATTTTATTCAATCACTCTTTGGTGATTTCATTATTAACACCTTTAACCATCATAATATGATTATATAATATATTATATTCCTCACAGTCATCACCAATACTAGAATCACTACCATCACCCTCATCATCATCTTAACATCAATTTCACCATCATCTTTTCAACCCACTTAACCCATGGCGTCATTGTGAAATTCCTCAAACTCAAATTCCTCCAATGTCTCCATTTCTCCCACCGTCCTCATCACCAGCTGTCATCGGCGCCTCCGGCATAGTTATAAAAGCAACATTTTGTCACTCATCGGCAGATGAAGAAGAAGAAGAAGACAAAAATGTCCCTGCGGCCATCGCGATTTATCTGCTCATCGAACAGCGACAGCAATTTGTTGTCCTTGTCGATGCTGTTGTTCTCGCTCTTGTTATTTCTTGTATTTCTCCTGTCGCTTGTTGCTCTATCTATATCTCTTCCTCTCTCTCTCTCTCTATCTCTTTCTCTCTCACTATCTGGTTCACTGCATTATCCTGAAATTACGCTGTCTCTCGTTTTCTTAACGTGTCCTTCGGCCACGGCAACAACAGCCATCTGTTGTCATCGTCAGAGTCCTTGTTGTCCTCGAGCATCTTGGCCAACAACAATCTTGTTGTTGCTGTTGCTGTTCCAATTATTATTGTACTTGTTGTGGTTGTTGCTATTGTTGTTGATTTCATTTGTTGTTTCAGTTCTAGAATCGTTGTTGTTGTTATTGTTGTTGATTGCGGCCATTGTTGATGTCCTAAGACATAAAAATAATAAATTGCTTCAAATGCTGTGCGTGTCAGCAACAACAACAACAAATAGTAACAGCAAATAGTTACAACAAAAGTGTTGAAAACAACAATGGATTGGCGAACAACAACAGCAATAACGAGAGTGTTTAAGTGATGTCAAATCATTGCTTCTGCGTTGCCAACAGAATTCCATTGTTCAAACGGGATGCGTTCTTCTTGCTGGTGTTGTTCTTGTTGTAGTTGATGTTGTTGTAGCTTCTGCTTTTGTAACTGATGATTTGGAATTGTAGTTAGAGTTGAGTTGTATTGTTGCTGATGTTGTTGTTGCTGATGCTGTTGCTGCCACATTGATTACAATGCAATATTTTACGAATAGATTTATATCAAAATAGCAGGTTATTTATTTTAACAATCAGAAACGGACGACAGAGAAGAAAGAGAGCAAAGTGCGAGTGAGAAGAAAAAATATAGCAAGGAAAGTGAGTAGAAATATAACAATGGAAGAGAATTAATTAATTTCGATTATCATTAATCTAGTAATTCATCAGGTTTACCATTGGGTCAGAAGTCAATGTGTCAATGTATCGCCATGTAGTATTTTCATTGCTATAATGAAGACTATAATGATGATGGCCGAGGAGGGAAACTGAAAAGAATGATAAAGAAATTGAAAGGAAAGATAGAGAATTGAAAATAATGATAGGGATATTATTAGACAATAGAATAGATAACATGATGGATCAATTCCGAGTGAGGAGAAAAATGGTCCCAAAGATCACATTGAAAATAAGAACAGATTGTCCAAAGAAAGATTAAGAGGATGCAAAAAGAGGACGAAACAAGACAGGAGTCAAACGTGAAAATCGAATGAATTCCAGATACTGAAAAATATTAGAGAAAATCACGGAAATCATGAAGAAATGATCTCGTGTTAGAATCGACATCACTCAAGCACTCGAGTACTGGATATCGAATCGGAACAGGAAACGGAAATAGTTTACGGTAGGTGCTTTTCTCTCGCCAACAACAAATACCAATTCCGATTCCAATTCCGATTCCAATTCCAATTTATTTTCGCATTTTCACATTCACTGACCGACCGATCGATCGAGTGATGAAAATGGCATCGAATTCAATAGTCTTCTTCATGTTTCACTCAATCATCTCTCTCTTTTTCTCCCTCGGCTGCTCATACACCTACACAACTACACACACACCAACAGGCAGACAGACAGACAACAGCAATAAGAGCAGTCGAAGAATATTTATCTTGATGTCAAATTAAAATGTTTCGATTGCCATCAACATGACAATAACATCGATATCATGGACAACAAAAAGGAACCATAACAACAAGAATAGCATCATGAACAACAACTAATATTATCAACAATACGACAACAATAAGAACAACAACAAAAAATTGAGCATGACACTAAGAGGAGAAAATATTATAACTTGGCCAACTGGAGGCAGAAACTAAAAACTGAGCTCTCGACTTGAGTTGGGGAGAGAAAATGAGAGAGAGAGAGGATAATAGGGAGCAAGATATCGACAGGAGTCCTCTGAAAGATGGTGGAAGAAAAGTTGAAGAGGCGCCTCTTGTGACAAAGGGCGGGGGGGCGTGTCCGGGGTGTTGTTGAGTCAAGCATCGTGTTGCGCTCTCTCTCACTCACTCTATCTCGATGAACTCCGTGAGGAATCGCAATGCGGGGATGTCATGTTGACAACAACAATCATCAGCAACCAAACAACAACAATCATCAAATACAAACAACAACAGCACCACTCACAACAATCATCAACAACAACAGAAATCATCGTCTCCCAACAAAAACAGAAACAAGAAAGAGGAGAAAAAAAAACCAACAGCAACAATCGACAACTCCATCAATAACAACAGAAATCAACTACAACAAAAACTGAACTACAATTCACAACAACATCGATGATGACGATTATGAAGATGTCATCATCTTGATACTTATGATGATGATTATGACAATGTTGACGAAGTCGACGATGAAACTCTCGAGGAGCAACGAATCGACAGATGTCTCGACTCCTAATGATGTCGCATCCTCGACTTCCTTCGACGACGACGACGTCATCCTTCCTTCTACTTTTCAGATGAATGAGACACAAGAGAGAGAGAGAGAGAGTGAGTGAACGAGAAAAAGAGAGAGAGAGTGAATTGCGGTAAACTTGCAACCTTGTCTTCATTGTTGTTATTATTGTTGTTGTTGCTACTGTCGATATCCTTGCCGATGGCCGAGATCCCATCATCCGATGATGTCAACGATGTTCAAAGTGCAGTTCAAGATGATATTCTCTTGCACAAGATGTTGGCGATAGAAATGGTGACGACGATGGTGATAGCGTTGAAAATAATGAAAAATTGCAAAAGGGATAACAAGGACAACAATAACAACAACAGCACCAACAATGACTATAACAACACTTTGACGTCATCCCTGCAGTGAACTTGGAAATAAAGCTCAAGGAAGGGCTTTTGAAAGTGGGACGAAAAATGATGAAGTATTATTTAATGAAGTTCTTCCTCCTCTTCTCTATCTCCTTCTTCACTCACTCTCACTATCTCTTTCCATCGCTCATGCTTCTTTATCATTCCTACTATCTCATGAGGTTATTTATGAGCTAAGGTACATGCAGCATGAGAGTGAAAGGACGGGAAGATGATGAAGAGGAGGAGACTTTTCAAGCTGCTCGTGAGTGAATTTTCCGCAGTATCAACAAGTTTGAGGCCGAGTCCACGATGTCCTTTTGTGATCATAATTTATCGTCCATCGACGTCCCAAGAGATGAAGAAAAAGTAAAAGTAGAAGGAGGAATATGAAGGAAGAAACGGAAAATATGTGAACGAGAAAGCAAGTTTCGGTGAGGAGAACAGACGTCGACTAGCTTTTTGTCAACATTAGAGCTGTTTTAATAATCTCCTGGCTTGGGTCGTATCCTTTGGGAGAAGGAGACACAGAGAGCGAGAGGGAGGGAGAGAGGAGAGAGAGGTCCTGCGACCTATATGGCTTGCATTGTTGTCGATGTCGATGTTTTCGTTCACACTTCGCCTCAGCCTGACGCAGTACATTCGACCGCAATCCTTCATCGCCCCCCTTCGAAGTTGACCAAAGGATCTGACCACAGGACTTTGTTTGACCTGCCGTCGCTTTGTGGCTTTCACCAAGGATGCTCGTGACTCTTGCGGCCGAGGGATTTAAATTCACGCAGTCGTGAGGGGCGGAATGGGGAGAGATTGAATGACAGGAGGAAACGAACCTCGTCGTCATCACTTTGACGACCGTAAGTCGTTGGAAATCACTCTTGTTTTAATTGGAAATCGCAAATATTGCTTGTGGTTTCTTCAGAAAGATGTGAAGTCGAAATTTAAATATCGAATAACAAGATATATCATAAACTTTATCTCAATGACTATAAAGTAATCATTGCCGTATAGCAAAGAAATTGTATGTACAAAAATGAATTTAAAAATATAAATTAAATAAGCGAAATAAGTATCAATAAAAACCTAATACAAAAAAGGGAGTGTTTGAAATCAATCAATTTAACATAGAAAAAAAAATAAAAACAAAATTGTATAAATTGAGTTTAGAAATTAGTATTGTGAAAATAAATTAATTAATCAAAAATAATTTTCAACTTCAGAAGAAGACATCATAGGAGCCAACAAACAGAACGATAGAGGAAATAATGGACTAGAGGAAGTGATGGAAGTGAGAGATGAAGACGCAGTTGATCGACGACGACAACCTTTCGCCATAATTTGTTAATCATATATGTGCAGACGGAAGTAGAAAACATGGAGTACATACGATGAGGAAACCCAGTCAGTGGGTGAAAAAAAGAGGGTCAGAAGAATATATAGCCAAAGAGTCCAGCGAGAGAAAGGCGAGGAAAGCGAGAAACAAACCAGAGGGAGAAAAAGAGTTGGATCTGAATGTGGTGCGATGTATGACGATAGTCGGGAAGAAGAAGAATTACTTGAGGAAGAGGAAGCTCAAGTTCGTCAAAAGTGAATGAAATAAGGCGAAAGATGAAGGATGAAAAAGTTAGCAGTGAAGTGAAGGAGAGAAAGAGAAGAGAACGATAACGATGACATGAAAGGGTCCAGCAAGAAAGAAGTAAATGATAGAAAAATATTGCAGGAGGAACACTTGAGGAATACGATAGATTGAGAAGTTCAGATGTCCAGAACTACAGTCAAGTCACAGACGAGTTAGCATTGAGAAGAGAATGAATTGAATGGAAAATCGAGAGTGTGTAAAAAAGAAGCAAAACGAAAAAAAAAAGATTTCATTAGAAGAGGATGCAGAAGACAAGAATTCCAAGACGAAAAAGAGGATAATGATTTCAGAAGGAAGGAGAGGATAATGGTTTCAAGAGGATATGGGAGGTTCCAGGCAGAGGAGGATAATGTTTCCAGGATGAGGAGGAGAGCAAACAGTAGATAACAATAATTCGAGAGAGAGCGCGTAGAAACCGCTCCACTGAAGAGGAAACAGGTTCAAATCGCAGATGAGCATCGAGACACGTCGTCAACACAAACGCAGCGACCGCAACAGCAGATCATAATGAGAATGCATGGCAGAGTTGCCACCTGAGGTAATCTGTGTACATTTTATTTTTCATCAGAGCACTAGACTCGGTCGACATAGATGAAATTAGTTGTATTTTTATATAGAACAAAAATGCATTATTTGCTATTTTGATAGTCCTTGATTTGATTTGATTTTTACCAAATTGTAATTTTTTCAATAAAATACCCCTACACATGTTTTTATGAAATATACCTATTGGAAAACCGAACGGTTTTCTCGAAACTATATTTTTTGACTTAAGCTACTATGCAGTGTAGGCACAGATATTATTATGTTATTTTTTATTTTATTCACTAGGAACAAAATATTATTTTTTTTGCATATATAAAATTTTATTTAAATACACATTTTAAATATTATAAAATGTTTAAATTCTTCTGCATATGTATATATCAATCCTTTGCTTTTGGGAATTTTAGCTATATATTTTTATATTTTCTATCAATCTCAATAGTTCGTCTTAAAATTATTATATCTAACATATTCTAAAACACAAGCATTTATTATATTTTTAATTTATTTTATATTTTCTCTGTCGATAATTAAATTTTCTCTCCATTCACCCAACATTAATTTTATATAATTTTTTAAGAGATACATATATTTGAGTTAAATTTTATATTTATATTTTTAAGTGCCAATAATTCTGCTCCAAATCATTATACATAGCTATCAAATTTCGATCATTTGCTAAATTTTCCCTTTATTTTTTTGCTTTTTGGAAATTTTCAATTTCCCTCTTTCATCCCGCTCGGACCCAGATTTCGATAGCAGTTGGCAACCATGGAAGAGTGAAAACCACATGAATGCGGAATGAAAATTTCAAATATCGCAATTTGCTGCCACGAGAAAAAGGTTAACGCAACTACAACAACCACAATGTGCATTCCAGGTACAACAACAACAACGACAACTACGACAAAAAAACCGTTTTCTGCAAAAGTACTTTCGCAGTGGGTTGCGTGGAGAGAGAGAGGAGGAGGGCGAAGGGAGGAAGGTAGGAAGGGAGTGGAGCAAAGTGAAGAAGGAATCTCGTTACGCTCAGCGATGCACAAGGCGAAGATGTTGGCAACGGAGTGGAAAAAAATCATTGCAAGAGCGGAATTGCGGCAGTAACAATAACTACAACAACAACTATAACCGCAACAACAACAATAACAATGCAGAAGAAGCGCCAAAAACAAACGATGATGAGGAAATTTGAACCCTCAGCTGCGAAGATGAAGAACAAAAAACGAAGAATTTTCAACAGCGGTAAGTTTCGAAAATTTCCCTTTTATTGAAATGAAAAAAAAATACTTAAAGTAAATATTAATTAAATTAAATATATTAATGAAAAAATATTATTTTAATATAACGAAGATCGACCAAAGGATTAAAAGAAATAAATAATCAGGTAATTGTTAAAAATTAATGGCTAATAAACCCAGTGGAATTACAAGGAATTTAAAAATCACCTAGAAAATTTAAATCCCATCGATTGACACTTTCCAACACTGGTCGCTCGTTTCTTTCTTAACTACCCATCTCTTTTTTCCTCCTACCACAATAGCCCCGAAACTTGGAAGTCAAATATTATTTGGGTTTATTCTTGTTGCTGTTTATTTGGGGCTACCAACATGACAGCTGAGTGTGATTTATGGTTGAGGACTTTTTTGCTCTGACGAAGGGGTGTTCAGGGAAAATTCAAGGATACGAGACAGAAATTGGGTCGACTTGAGCTGTTTAAAGCTTCTTAAAGAGTAGTTGAAAAAATTGACTGCGTGAAAATTCCCTCTGAAAATTGGAGAAACAACCTAAGGATGGGCAAAATTTCCCGCTTCAAGGGAAAAATTGTTTGCTTGATAGGAAAAATTGACAGCACGTAGGTAAAAATTTCTTGAATGATCAAAAATTACCTTCATGAAAAAATCCCCCCACCACATTCACTACTCCCACCTCCCCCCTCAACACACACGCATCGGGAGGACGACGTGTGTGTGAGAGAGAAAACAGAATCAATTAGGAAACTTTTTTTATGTTTGCGAAAACCGGTTACGTTCGCGTTGCCAACAAATTAAAAGCGTTTTTAATTGAAGACAACAGCAAAAGCAAAGGACAACAACCAAAATAGGAAGGGACAACAATACCAACAACAGCAAAGGACAACGACAACAACAGCAAGAGAAAAAGACAACTTCGATGAAAACAACAGCTAAGGACAACAACAAATGGGGCAAATAACCAAATTGTACAAAAACAATATGACTACATTTTGGTCAACTCAACAGCAACAACAAAACTGTCAACAGCAACAACAATGATAACAGCACGAACTAAAAGACAAACATGAAACTCATAATAATAACAACAACTACAATAATTACACTAAAACAACTGCTGCTACTACAACAAAAAACAAAAACTCACATATGCTCATATATAATAACAACAAAGTCGGCCATCATTTTCAGCAACTCCCAAAAATATGCGCCTACAACAAAAGCACCAACGAAAATCCGAAACATAACATATGGCAACGCCAAAAGGCGACCAACAGACAGACTGACAAAAGACCGAAACTGGAAACTCCGATGAAAATGGAAATGAAAAAAGCAGAGTTGCAAAGGGTGTGGCAGAGGGAGAAAGACCGAGGTGAAGTGAGGTGGGAGTGAGAGTCAGGGACAGTGAGAGGAATGGGAGAGAAAGTGGTTAAGTGGTAGTAAGAGTAAGAGAGGGAGGTCAGAGTGGGAGGGAAGGAGGGAGAGATACACGCAACCATTAGCTTCAGCTGTGGTTGCTCTGGATCAAGACGAGGATCCAAAGAGGGTCCACGGGGCAGCGATGGACAAGGGCAGGAGGACTCCAACAACAAGAAAACAAAAATAAAAACAACAAGAAAAACCACAACATCCAACTGGTGACAGCGGTGCCAAAGGTGCGTGGGTCACATATGCGTGTGGAAGAATTAAAAGAAGCAGACGGGTGGATGAGTGGCAGATAGTGGAGGGAGAAGAGTGGAGGTGGAGAGGGGAAAGAGCGGTGGTGGAAAGAGAAGTGGTGCAGGGGCGAAAGAGATGAAAAGCAAGAGAGTCTGAGATGACTACGAGTCGAGTATTAAAAATGAGAGATCGAGGCCGAAAACCGTGCCCCACACCTGCGTCCCTCCATTAAATTCCACTCGTCACCCTCCTCATCATCTTCCTCTCTTTCTCTCTCTTGCTCTCAGTACTCTTCACCCATCTCTCCCCACCCATTGTACTCCATCTCCCCCTTCCTCCAGACTCCTGCATTTGCCCCCGACCGCAAAGGAAGTTCATGAAATTTAATCGCCGCAAGTGTCGCCTCCTGGAGTCACTGGACCAACAATGATCATGAAGATAATTATGATGATGATGATGCTTATGACGATGTCGACAACGACGACAGACGCCTCCGATTGTGGTCAAAGGGCGATGGCGACGATGCTTCCGGTGGTCGGCAGCAACAGACCGTGGCAAGAATCCAATCGGGACACCCGGTCCCGGAAGCACGACGAAACCGAGCCCAAACCTGAAGCCGAAAACGAGCCCCAATAATAAGCATGAAGAAGAGGAAGGCGAGGAAGAGGAGTTAGGTGAGGAAGAGGAAAACGAGGAAGAAGAGGAAAAGGAAGAAGAAGAAGGAACCCCTGGATGCGGTTGCGGTCGAGATCGAGGACGAATCCAAGTGATGATGCGGCCGACCACTGACTGACTTTGGATACAACGGTTAGACTCGCACGCACCCTGACGCGCTCACACTCACACATTCGCAATGAAATGTACAGACTCCTCCCTCCACACACACACACAGAGGGACCGATACTAATGTAATCATCTGTGGCACGCCCCCTGCGTTATCGCCCCCCTTGAGCAGCTCCATTCACGCGGTTAACCACACGCACAAGGCGTCCCTTTCACAGCCGCATCCGTCCCCACGCCCCCTCAACGCCCCCTTTCCTGCCACAGGACAATGGCAGTTTAGTATGTGTGTAGTTGTGTCTGTCTGTCTGTCTGTCTGTCTGTTTGTGTGTCTGTGTGTGCGTGCTCGTTCGGTCTATTAATAATGTTCTAAACTTAATTAGAAAATGTTTTGTTTCATTTCCTTCACCCGTTTTAGTTTCTCTCTTCGTTTCTCTCACTCTCTCTATCGCTCTCTCTCCCTCCCTCTAGCTCTGACTCTGTCTTAATTCCTTTCCCCCGTTCTCTCCCTCTCTCACTCTCTGTATCGACCTCAATCCACATAAATATTATCCCTTTTTGTTGTAATTAAATTTCCTATTTTGAGGTTAAGTTGTTCTCGTTGATCTGTAATTTGTTCGTAATTTCCCCCGAAAAAGGCTTGAAACTCGATTATGGATGGGGCGTGGAGGTTCAATACTAGGAAAAGATCAAGCATCAAGGTGGAAGGAGATGGGATGTTATGGATGAAGCCCAACAAGTCCCGATGGAGTCGCCGTAGTTTTCTCGGGATTTCACTCGATGACGACGGGGACGACGGGGTCGACGGGGGGTCGGTTTAGTCGTCGTGGGGGTGGGAATGGGGTTATGCGGAGGGTGGGGGGTGTGCTGTTGCGTGGCGATGACGGCGGGGTTTCCAAAGAGTCGTGTATCAATTTAAATGGAAATGAAGTTAATTTCCAAATTTGCTTTCTGAACCAATGCCTGGTGGGAGGCGATGGGAGGTGAGAAAGAGAGAGTGAGAGGAGCGATGAATGGCCCATGAGGGAGTGGGAAATATTGAGCAATGAGATGGACTAATTCCAGGGACTTCTGTCGACAGGAGACGTCAGGATTTTCCATGGGAACCCACAAGAGATTCGTTTTGATTGGAATCCCTTCTGCGATTTCACATTTATCTGGCTCTTCCTCCTCCTACATCTTGCTTTCCCTTTCTCTTGCATCCTTTATAATTTTCATAATTTCCTTCATGTCTCCTGTATCCACTTCTCCGTTGAATCTCTCAACTTTTGCAACTCCAACTCCCAACCCACCTTGAAAGATTCCTCTGGTATCATATTTCGGGAAATTCAATTATTCTATCAGCCATGACAACAAAACAATCATAATAACAACAACAATTGTAAAAACAACAACAAACATAATAACAACAACAAGTTAAACAACAACTATCCCAGGAATAACAATCGAAATAACAACAATAATCTCCTATCCCGACAGGAATTATGAAAATATCCCTCAAAATATTTCTCCATCTCCTGTTTTCCTCCCTCCAGTCTCTCTCTCTCTGTCTTCAGCTCACTTTATTTAAATGTATCTTTTTCTCTCACATCTACTCGTTGTGTCTACATTTTTCCTCTGGTCTCTGTCATTCCACTTGCTTTGCATTTGTAGTGAGAGAAGCTTTATTATCTTTGAATACAAAAGCACATGGTCCTTCCATCAAGACTTGCTCTGCTCCTTTCGTTCTTGCGTCCACCAACCTTTCGATCCTCCCTTCACCCACTTTTCGTCCCTCCTTTCACCCACTTTTCGTCCCTTCTTTCTTTTTTCCTTCCTTCCATCAACATTTATTCCCCTGTATCAACCTCTCCTGCTGCCATTCAATTGACCTTCCATCGTTGCCTCCTCTCACCTGTCTCTCGTCCTCTCGCCTCTTTATTAATTCGTCGCGAATGGTGCCGAGCTCACGAAGGACGACGACATCATGTTTAACCACACGGAGTCGGGACCTTTTTCCACATAGGGATGGGGGGGGGCGGCAGACAGAGAGCGACACGTGGGCCAAACCCATCGACGTCCGACGAAATGAAAAAGGTACAAAAAATCCAAAGTAAAAATCCCTCGAAAAATCCTCGAATTTATATCAGCTAATCCCGTCTGACAGACATTTTATTGTGTGTCTATGAATGTGTCGGTTTGCGCGTGTGTCTGTGTGTACTCAGACACGGTTTGTATGTGTGTGTGAGTAGGTACGTGTGTATGTCACTGTATCGAAGCATTTGTCCTCACCCTGGGGGAGCCGGCCAAATGAATAGGGTGTAATTTTTATGCTGATCTAGCGGAGAAGATGGAGAGAGAGAAACAGGAAGAACCCAGGACTTTAATTTAATTTGACTAAAGGCCGAAACGAAAGGTCAACAAAGGTGTGTTCAGGTCAAATCGGGTCAGATCGTAGAGGTCGGGGTGATCAGGGAAGCTAGGGGATTAGTTTCCGATTCAAATGGTTTTGAAAATCCCCAAAAGCAACTGAGAGAGGCAGATTTATTTTGTTGTTGCCCAGATAACTTTGTCAATCTTTTGCGGTCGTCGGAGCTTAAAATCCCTCCACCGCCCACTGACCACCTTCCTCTCCCTCTGACCACAATGGATCTCGTGACAATTGCCAATCATGAGCTGGACGTTGTTGGTTGCGACCACCGGTTGCTCTTCATCGAAGCATTCACTCCCAAATTATTTATGAGTTATGGACCGATGGTCGCGTACAATTCAATTGCCCGTAATGGCCATCAAACTCCCCCGCCCCCACCTTCCACTGGGGGGTCGCGTGGTCGTCGGTCTTGACCTTGACATCAGCGAGCCGAGACCACCATCTCACCGTTTCACATCAGGTCAAGTTAATGATATCTTCATGAGTGGAATGAGTTGACAAAATGATGGATGGAGATGACAAAGATGATGAGGATGAAAGAGAGATAGAGTGAAAGGTGTAGAAAGAATGAGTGAGAGGTGTAGAAAGAAAGAGTGAGAAGTGTTGAATGAAAGAGAGAGAAGTGTAGAAAGAGGTGTAAAAAGAGTGAGTAAGACATGTACAGATGTCGATGGAGAAACAGAGAAGGAGGAAGACAGAGCGAATGAAAGAATCAGACGAAGAGAATCAGACGAAGAGAATGTTGCGAAAGTTTAACTTAACACATTCGTCATGCTTTTTTTTTTTTTTGCTTTATTTATTAATATTTTCTGCTTAGGATTTTCCGCTCATCATCGTCGACGTCATCAGCCACCATGAGGATGAAAAACCACATTCGAGCGTCTCCGCACTGATTTGAGAACCTTTTACTAACATTTGAACACTTCAAGCGAGCTCTATTTATGGAGTCCCTGTCTTTGAAGCAATGAAGCGTCGAAGAAGTTGCTCGCTTCAAGAGCAAACACTCAGCAAGGACGAGAGGTAGACGAAGGCGGCAAGAGAAGGAAATATGAAGGAGAAGGCGGCTGAAGAAGAGAAGGCAAACGAGAAGCCACAAAAAACAAAAACCCCTGGGAGGTGGGAGATGGAAGGGTCGGTAGGAATGCTGGTTGGCAGGTCTGGCGGAAACGGATGTGGAACTTGTGCGAATCCCGACGGCGTCATCGACATCGAAATGCGCACGGATCCCTCGATTGTTGACTGAGGTGGGGTGGAAAGTGTGGTTGCTCTGAGAGCTCGGCGCCTCGGCACCTGTGCTCAGTAGTTACATCCAACTTGTGGTTACATTTGCCCCAACCACCCTTTCGTTTTAACCCTTCCAAGGCGACTCGTGCATTGATTTCGAGATCTCCATGGAATTTACGCTGGGAATTGTTGTCTTGAAGAAATTACTATAATGTTCTTTAATTCCTCTTTCTGTCAAAATATTCAAAACCTGGAACTAAGACTCTCTAACGAATCCTTCGCTGTGTAAGGGTTAAATCAACTCATCTTTTCACCTCATGTACCTGTTCATTCGTTCTCTCTGTCTCCCTCGCTGTCTCTCGTTCATTTGGTCGGTTGCTCCTTCACGCGGTGTTTGCTTTGATCGCAAACACAGATGGTTTTTCCATCTCCTCCTCCTACGAATCGTGCTGATTCGGAGAGATGGGTCCGTAGAACGAGGTTGGTAATCGCTGTTAATTACCGAAACCTTTAACTGTAGTTGGTATTTTAAAACATACGGCATCTATGAGGGAAACGAAAATAAGGTAAATTGTTTCGAAATCAATATTTCTAAAATCTTTACATAGAAAATTTTTTAACAAAACATTCTCCTTTAGAAACTCTTCCGCGAACGTTGTCAAAACCTTCTCAAATAAAACTTGCCCGAAGCCCGATTTCTTAAAAACCAACCTTCTATTCAGAGCAAAACAGTCAAAATTACATTGTGAGAAAGAAAAAAAAGAAGATTAAGAAGAAATAACCCAAGACCCAATCGAGCATGTTTATGAGGGGGAGAAGGAGATGGATGAAGGGTGCAATCGACCGTTTGGTGGAGGTCAATCGTAACAAAAAGAATGTCAATGTTTTGGTCAAAGCAATAACAACAACAACCAACAACGAGTATAACAAAAAACTACAACAACACAAAAGCATCCAACGCTTCGTTGAATTTCTTGAACTCAACAACAAAAATACCCCAACTAATCTTCACATAAAAACCATACGACATCGCCATGAAAACTCATTTCCCCAAAGCATTGCTCCAAGTGGAGGCAGCCCTGGTCGTGGGAAAAACATGAGCTACGCCAATACTTCAACAACAACAACGATGACGACCTCGTTGACCACCGCCCTAGGATGCGGAGGCTTCAAATTTCCCTACGAGGATTTCGCGGACAACCGCACTCGAGGCTGGCTGTTGGTGGACTCATTCTGGCCGGTGGCAGCCCTGGTCGGACTCTACCTGCTGCTCGTCCACCGCCTGCCCCAGTGGATGGCGAGGTAAGCGAGCCTCGGGCTCCCACTTCCAGCGACCAATTCCTTTCTTTTTATCTTCGCCAGGCGGAAGCCTTTCCAGCTTCGGGAGCTGCTGGTCGTCTACAACCTGGCCATGGCCACGCTGAACGCCCACATCTGTCGCGAGCTGCTGATGGCCTCATGGCGCCTCAACTACAGCTACTGCTGCGAGCCGTGTCGCCCGGACCACGACTCCCCGGAGGAGATGAGGGTATGGCTTCACCTTGAACCGCCAGAGTTCAAATTTAACTCTCTCTCTCTCGGTTTCCCCCAGGTGGCCACGGCCGTCTGGTGGTTCTACCTTCTCCAAGCTGCTCGAGTTCTCGGACACGCTCTTCTTCGTGCTGCGCAAGAAGCAGGACCAGTTGAGCTTCCTCCACGTCTATCATCACAGCACGATGTTTCCGCTTTGGTGGATCGCCATCAAGTGGGTTCCAACAGGCTCAAGTAAGTTGTTATCTCCTCCCACAACTATTCCGACTTAGACCGATTTCCCTTTGCAGCCTTCTTCCCCGCCATGATGAACTCCTTCGTGCACGTGATCATGTACAGCTACTATGGACTGAGTGCCCTTGGCCCGAGGATGCAGAGGTATCTGTGGTGGAAGCGACACCTCACCGGCCTGCAGTTGGTATGGAGAAAATTGAATATATTTCCAGTTTCTTCAGTGGATATCTTCCCGCTTTAGGTTCAGTTCACATTGGGCTTGGTGTGGGCTCTGCAAGCACTCCTCTCCGGCTGCGACTTCCCCACGTGGATCAATTGGGCAACCGTAATCTATATGATTTCATTTTTACTG
>CM029563.1:21021370-21263689 GCA_017309665.1 Coelopa frigida
CAGGCCCGCGACACTGACTCCGTTGGGGCGTTGGCGCAACTTTTGCTTCTCCTTGATCTCCTCCAGAGCAGTCCTAGAAGATACACAAATTAACTGGAGCCTACATTGGACTCAACAACTGGCCACTTACAGCTGGACACTGGATTCTTTCTCCTCCTCAGCATCCTCCTCGTCCGATTGCCGTCGTTGTCGCAGATTTTTGCGCGTTTTCTTTTTAAATATGATTTTCTCTCCCCTATTGTGTTCTTCTTCTATTTTTATCTCCATTTTATCAAATTTTATCAATTTTTACTAAATTAAAAAAAGAAAAAAGCTTTTTTAAGAAAGCAAAACAAATTGTTTATGTTTTGGATTTGACATCAAAGTTCCCTAGAGTTGGCAACGCCCAAGCTGCGAACAGCTGTGTGTGTCAGCGTTGCCGAATGCATTTCAATCGAAGTATTTCAATTTTGATCCGGACTCCATTTTTTCAGAAAACTCTTAAGGCTGAAGCACATAAAGAGCGTTGGAAGCGTCGCGTTGAGCGTTGCCGTCGGAGACGCCGAGCCGAACACATAGACCGCTTTGAAGTGTGAAAATTAAAAATGATTTTCTTAAATTTTAGAGATTTTTATGAAAGCAAACGTTGTTCTTATATTCAAGAATTCATTATTTATCAATCCCTCAAACATCTCATGAACAAATTTCTTTTTCATTTAATATTTTGATCAACAACGCGTTTGAGGCGCGTCAAAAGTTGAATATTTCTCAACATCGAGCGTCGCTTCAAACGCCTCGTTGACGCGCCTCGTCTTATGTGTTCGCTCCCGTAAGAAACAATGTATTTCAACTCGTCTGTCAACGTTGAAGTCTGACGCGACGCTTCCAACGCTCTTTATGTGCTTCAGCCTTTACTTCACTTTGGTAAACGCTGATTTTAGAGAAAAATATATAGTTAATTATGTTGCGTTTTTTTTCAGGTCATCAACCAAGTTTTTGGACTAGTGTTTGGATAATTGGATCAAAAATCATGAATTCATTTCAACACACTTCACAACACTTCACTTTTCCCACTTTCGCACTTCGCTTAAAAATTCTGTTGCGGCAACCCTGGTTTGTGTTCACATAATATTGTAATAGATCAAATAGTCTAAAGTGCATTACATAAGAATGCATTCATCTGGCAACACTCTCCGCTAAACGTCAAATTTTGATCACATAACCTGAGAATAACCAGTGGCAAGTGTAAAAAATTCCAATTTTCCATTTATTATCACTTAATTCATATATTTTGTATTAATTTTTACAATCCAACCTTCTAGACGCCTCGCGCCAGCTACCAAGATGAACTTCACACGCATCGCTCTACGTCAAATCACTCGTCACAGCGGACGCATGTTCTCCGCCGAAGCGGCTCCCGCAGCCGCCTCTGAGGGCGCTGCGAAAATCGTTCCCCCCGTTCCAGAGGGTACAGCGAAGCCACCAAATCCCAAATTGGACACCATTGTCAACAGCATCGCTGGCCTCAATCTCTTGGAGGTCTCTGAACTGAGCGCCCTGCTGAAGGCGAAACTGAACCTGCCCGACACCGCATTCATGCCCACGATGGCGATGGCTGGCCCAGCACGCCCAGCTGCCGAAGATGAGGAGGAAGCAGCGCCCAAGAAGGTCCAGACCGCATTCAAAGTGAAACTCGTCAAGTTCGACGAGAAACAAAAGGTGGCGCTCATCAAGGAGGTCAAGAACCTGCTGGAGGGCATGAATCTGGTGCAGGCCAAGAAGTTCGTTGAGAGCGCGCCGACCATTGTGCGGGAAGACATACCCAAGGACGAGGCAGAGAAGCTGAAAGAGGCTTTGACCAAGGCGGGAGCAGTCGTTGAAATCGAGTAGAGTGAAGGAGGATTGAATTAATTGTGTTTGCTTAGATTTTCAATAGATTCTAGTTATACTTTAAAAGGCTTCCCAACGACGAAGTGCAAATCTGTAAAATACACTTTGTCGGCGAAAGGAATAAATCGAAAACCAAAATGTTAAATTTATAATGGAAACTCATTTTGTTTAACTCCGCTGCTAAAAATGTCGATGACTTGAACATCAACTCTTCTTTGTTCAAAATATGTACGGCACTTTTTTACATGATGACAAATGTTATGGGTGTCCCTTCTTTTCTTGCTTTATTATGTTTCTACTTGTTAATTAAAGGCATCAGGCCCATTATATATCAGCTGAATCCATGGTAAACCCTTTATTATTATTTCTTATGTATATACTTATATAATAAAAGCCATAATAGATTTCGCTGTTGTTGCCGCCCCTCCCGTATGGCACTTATTAACAATATCTGCAATCAATCGAAAAACTTTCTACAAAATTCCGACACCTATGGAGATGGAGGTACAACAATGAACCCAAGTCATGGTTTCGTGGTAGAGCAAGTGAATTTGATTTTATTCAACATGAAATGTACATAGCATTTCTCATTTCTTTATGCTAACAAATCTCAAATTCTTTCAATATTAACACTACACAATATCACCCACTACAATAACAACCACTCTGCGCCAGAGCAGTGCAAAAAGAAAAAACGCGCATGTGCAACCGACATCAAAGAGCTTCTTTCAGAGGCGGGAAAGCTGCTAGGGGAAGATGAGAAACGAAGACGTTGCTCTATATTCATAATTTAAACGATCAATGACCGTTTTTTGTGTTCGTGTATTTCGATGTATGGCTATGTGCCAGTCCCAGAACCCGTCCGAACCGGCAATTAGCACCTAGAGAGGCGGCTTCGTCGTGCGGTATTTACATATCTGTTAAGTTCTGTACGAACGGTAAGAAAGTCGAAGCCGCACCATCGGCCATCGGCAGCATCTTCAGTACCTCGAGATCCATGGAGTGGCGATGATCGTTCGGGCGTAGATCAAAGCAAGTAAAGTTCAAGTCTACGAAGAGAGAATGAGAATAATTTCACGGGAAATAGTCTGACAAGTGAAAAAGGTTTACAGTGTGAAGAAGGGTTGATAAAATCCCCCAGTGGAAGAAGCTACTAGAACAGACTGCATTTAAGTACAGAAGTGTCGTCCGAGCAATTATGAGCCTGGTCACGGTGCTCGCGACGGTCTTCACGTTGGGCATTGTCGTCTATGTTCTCGGTAAGGAGACGACGACCGACGATTCCTCACACTACGCCAACTCATTGTCAGCTTCAGCTTCATCTGCCATGCTTCTCAGTCATTCTCACTCAGAGCGAACTCCTAGATGTGAGTATATATTCGTATGGATGTGTGTGAATGTGTGTGCATGTGTGTGGGTGTTTAACAGCACTTCATAATAAATATTGGAAAAATTCACTCAATCCTGCATTGTAGAGATGTTTCGATATCATTCAGATCTTCATTTTATGTCGTTGTTCCTTCTTCCATTAGGGTTTCCCTTCTACACGATCGGACGCTTCCCGAACGACGTCTGCACGGGAGCGAATCAGTTGCATGGCACCTGTGTGGTTCGTGGCGAGTGCACCGACAATGGGGGCGTGGCCGCGGGCAGCTGCAGCACGGTGACCACCCAGGCCGTCTGCTGCATTTGTAAGTCGACAATTGGGTTCTTCGAAAGCACACAATTATTTAAATTTAACTGCCTTTGCATGTAGATCAAATGTCGTGTGGAGCTACGACGAACTACAACAACACCTACTTCTACAACTCCGGATATCCGGGCACGTATGGCGGCGGCGGCAGGTACTTCCGAAACTCTGTGATCACTCGATGGAAAGTGTATGTAAATCTTCTTTATCTCTTTCAGGTGCACGATCGTGGTGCAGCCGTGCGATGCGAACATCTGCCAGCTTCGCATTGACTTCCTGTCGTTGTCGCTGGCGCCGCCGAATGGCGACGGCTTCTGCCTGACCGATTCGCTGACCATATCGGGCGGTTCCTCGCGTGTGCCCGTGATTTGCGGCGAAAACTCCGGCCAACACGTGTACGTCGACTTCAACGGCGAGGCCTCGATCACGATTGCGATCGCCACCACCGCGAGCTATGTCTTCAATCGCCAATGGCAGTTCCAGATCGCTCAGATCGCATGTGCCTCCGCGACCCAAGCGCCCTCCGGCTGTCTGCAGTACCACCTCGAGTCGAGCGGCACTGTGTCCAGCTTCAACTACGACGCCTCGCCCAACTCGCTGCCGAATACGATCGGTGTGCCCGGCACCCGACAGATCGCCAACCACCAGTACGGCATTTGTGTGCGCATGGGCGCGAACATGTGCTCGATCACCTGGAGTCAGGTCAGCTCCGACGCCTACTCGTTCACGCTGACGAACGACGTCGGCGCCGTGGACCCAGCGCTGCTGGCCACCGAGACCGTCCAGAGCCAGGAGTGCACAACGGACTTTGTCATCATTCCGAATCCACAACAGCAGGGCGCCTCGTTGCCCAGCGATCGTTTCTGTGGGCTGGGTCTCCTGGCGACGACAAGTAGCACGAAGCCGTTCATCATATACACCGTCACCGATGGCAACGAGGACGTAGATATGTCGAATCGTGGCTTCTACCTGTCGTATGCACAGAACTCTTGTCCGATTATTTAGTTACCACTTAGAGTTAGAGATTAGACTTTTGTATCCCGTAGAATTTAACACATGATATAAGATTATTTATATAATTTTATAAAAGCAAAAATACTTTTACATTTTTGTAATTGATAACGATTAACAATTTTTAAAGCTAGATCTTTGAATTATATACAGTGATGTAATACTATTAACTAGACATTGCTTTGATATTCCCGATCTCCACCTCTAATTGTTGGATCTGTTGCAAAACGTAAATAATGTGTTATAGATTGAAATTAATGCAATTCGTTGGCAGAGAACAAACCTTTTCCATGTGCTTCTTCTGCACATCCTCGCTGGCAGACTTCCTGAAGCCACTGCTCGACACACGCAGTCGATAACGTTCCAGTTCGGCCTCCAATTTCTGAAGCTTTTTCAGGTTCAAGTTCGCATTTTGTCCAGCAGTTGATTGTGCAGCATTGAAATGCTCGTTGGTGCTTAGACCTTAAAGGAAACATTCAAAGGAGTTCACATACACATTAGAATAATAATCTTTCCATTACCAAAGGAACACAGGTGGCCTGCGGTGGAGTAAAGACTTAAGTTTGATGTGTCTTTCGCTGCCATCGGATGCAATTCGACACCGTTTGTCAGTGTCAATGCTTGGATTTCAAGTAAATGCTGCTTCAACACGTCCAAAGCTTCCGCGGACTGAGCGAAGAGATGAACCTGCGGATCGTGCTTTTTGGAGATCTTATTGCGACTCTTTAGCTGTCTAATTGCTTGGCATATCTCAAGTACATCGTCCACTTCTTGCTCCAATTGTTTGTTCTGGAATTTACTCAGATCCAGATGAACATTTCTAGGCAAATGCTGAAGCAGTTCCTCGGTGATGAATGGCGTAAATGGAGACATGGCCTGCAGACCCCAGCTCAGGCAGGTGGCCAGGGTGGCACAATGTATGTACCCTTGTGCATTGCCGGCACTTATATTTCCCTTCGTAGTTTCCTAGATAAATGGAGATCATTAGACTTATAGAACATTCGAGTTCGAATCCATGGCGACAAACCAGATACACATCACAAAGGTTGCTGTAGAAGAAGTTCTTTAAGGCTGCGGTCGCCAAATGCAGGTTGTAATTCTCGAAACTCTGCGCACACGTGCTCAATGTGTCGGCCAAACGACTGAGTATCCAACGATCCCATTTGCCAAACTCCACATTATTCATGACTTCGATTTCAAGCAATGGAAGTTTCAATTTCTCAGCCGCCCCAAGGGTGAAGCGGGTGGCCTGCCAGATCTTATTGAGAAACAGCTTATTCGTGTAGCATTCGGAGATGTCGAAATTGATGAAATGGCTTTTGATGTTGTGGCTGCAGAGAGTGAAGCGCAAGGCATCGGTGCCGCATTCCTGAATGCCATTAGGGAACATCTTTTTCAGGCCACTGAGCGATTTTTTGAGTTCCTCGGCATTGAGTACTCCCGAGTTGAAGGAATTTTCCACCTCCTGTTTCAGTGCCTATACAATAGTAAATTGAATATCATCATGAAAAGTATCACGAAGCAAATGTATTTACCTCCAGATTAGCTCCCTGAATAACTTGTTGCGGCGTGACTACATTCCCCAGACTCTTTGACATCTTTCGCCCGTGGGCATCGCACACGATTCCATTCAGAAGAACCTTCTTGAACGGAGCCTCGCCAGTCAGATGCATGCCCAACATCACCATGCGTGCTACCCAGAAGAAGAGAATGTCGTGACCGGTCTCCATGAGGTCCAATGGATAGTGTTCTTTGTATTCGGGAGACGGCCAATTGAAGGCCGAGAAGGGCAGCAACGACGAGGAAAACCAAGTGTCCAGCACATCGGTGTCCCGTTGTAATGTTACGTTTTCGACATTTAATTTCGACTGCGCCTTGGTCAGAGCCTCGGCTTCATTGATTGCTGCGACCCAGCACGAGTTGCCTTCTCCGTCATTCGCCAAGTACGCCGGCACCTGATGACCCCACCACAGCTGCCGCGATATGCACCAGTCGTGGCAGTTCTCCAACCAACGATGCCACTCTACTTCGAAATTGTTCGGGACTATTTGCAATCGACCACTGCGTACCTCCGCCATGGCGGCGTCGGCCATCGGTTGGCAGTGGAGGAACCATTGCGGCCGTAACATGTACTCGATGATGTCTTTGGAACGCGAACAAACGGGCAAATTCATCGCATGATCCTTAACCGAGCGCAATAACTGCATTTCCGCCAAGGCTGAGAGAATCCGCTCACGTGCTTCGAAGCGTGGCAAGTTCTTGAAATCGGCGAAGTTCTCAGAAATCCTACCTTGCTCGGTGAACACACTGATCGGCTCCAGGAGGTGTCCTTGTGCCACCTCGAAATCGTTCTTATCGTGAGCTGGTGTTATTTTTACGGCACCCGTACCGAACTCGCGCTCCACCGAGAGGTCAAAAATCAACGGAATCGGTTCGTTACGAAACGGATGCCATAGTTTTACATCGTCCATATGGCGGTATTTAATATAACGCTCGTCCTCCGGATGGACAGCGACGGCAACATCGCCCAGCAACGTTTCTGGACGAGTGGTTGACACAATCACCTCGTCGTCGGACTCACAAACGCGGTAGCTGATGTCGTAAAGCCGTCCGAAAGTTATGTTCTTCTCGTAGCCAGGCACAGGAATCTCTGTCGGCCCCTTGAGTTCCCTTGTCTCCACCTCTATATCTGAAATGGCCGACTCAAGACTGCACGACCAATTGACCAGTGAGTTCTGACGCTTTATAAGCCCATCTTCAAATAGCCGTACAAATGCCAAATTAACGGCATTTGCCTGAGTCTGAAAAAGTACACACAACGTCAGTTGAAGAGAGGAATCTAAGTGAGCTCTAAAGGGCTGACCTCGTCCATTGTGAAGTACTGCTTCTCCCAGTTGAGTGTGCAGCCCAGCTTCCGCAAGTCGTCCACAATGCCGCCGCCCTTTTGTTGCTTCCAGTTCCAGACCTCCTGCAGGAAAGCCTCGCGTCCCAGTTGATGCCTGCTCAGCTTGCGCTCTTTCAGCAGTTTCTTCTCGACGACCACTTGTGTTGCAATGCCGGCATGATCAGTGCCCGGTATCCAGTCGACGTCGTAGCCCATCTGGCGCCGCTGACGACAGATGACGTCCTGCACGGTGGCCATCAGAGCGTGGCCCAAGTGTAGGTCGCCCGTCACATTCGGCGGCGGCAAAATCATGCGAAATTTTCCACGCTTGCTGCGACATCTAGTTGACTCAGGCAGACTGCTTTCCATGTTCTTCTCCACCAACTTGGGCTGGTAGCCGGCAGCCAAAGAGGTTGCTTTGAGAAAGAGCGTGGGTGAAACGAGAAAGCTTTCAATGAACATTACAATGTCACTACCTGCAGTTGATCCATTTCGGTTCAGCCACGTTTGCGGCAACTTTTTGCTGAACAATATGTACCGATGTTTGTTTAAATCGAGAGAAATTCCACACTTAAAATGCATAATTACGAAAGGAACAGAGAACTGGTGTCTTTTGGTTTGTGTTTATTCACCACGAACAGCTGACTTTGCTACTTCACCACTCAATAAGTTGAATATGGCACGAACTTGATACAGGGTGGAACTCAGCATATCGCTGGACAAAATACGCAATTATCTCAATCTGTTTTTATTACTGTAAGTGTACATTCATTTTTTACATTAATTTTTATTTATTTATACAAATTATATGCATAATAAATTATAAAAATAAAAATAAAAAATAAAAATAAACATAAAAAAAAAAAAAAATTTGTATTTATGAACTTAAAGTGAAGTAGAAGGTAAAAAAATCCATATCTGATCAGTTCACGGTTAAACCGAGTAGACCTTCACGTAATCTATTTTGAGGTCGCCATTCGCGAGCCATTGGTCCAGGTTATTTATCGTTTTTGAATAGAATATTTTCATTGCCTTGACATCTGAATTAATCCACGGCTTATTCTGGTCACTCGGATCATCGGTGAATTCGTTGTGGCCGCCGATGCCATAGCCCAAGGTGATGTAGAATTCCTGGTCGAATGGCGCCAACCTGGAACCGCGTTTGAGGATATCATTGTTCCGCAGAATCTCTCCATTCACGTTGGTGTTGTGCAGAGCTTCGAAGTCGTTCTTGGGGTCGATGCGACAGTACTCTTCGTTGTCGACGGCCACCGCGATCTCGCTCTCGGTCCAGACCAGCTTGTAGACGTGGAAGCCACCGCTCCAGTCGACGTTCCCCTGCCTCTTGCACAGCTTGGCCGAGCGCAAGGGATCCTTGGCGGCCATGACCACGCCGCCGTAGAGGTCGTTCTGGTGGCCATTGGAGCGGGTGAACGCGATGCGCATCTGGCCCGATTGGTAGTCGTCCGGGCCGTACGCGTTGCTCACCGGCTGCAGCCACAGCTCCGGGTACACCCAGGCAGCGTCGGGCATTTTGGCGCGTATCTCGATGGTGCCGTACTTGAAGGAGAAGCTGTCCTTGGTCGAGAACTGGGCCGAAATGTACGGTGGAACATCGCGATAGATGCCACCTTGCCGGCTGCAGTCGGGCGTGTTGAAGGCGCCCGTGCACGACTGACGCAAGTCGATGCCGTTCCTGAATGGAGTAGAGAATTGAGGTTTGATTGGCTTCGGCTTGATGGTCACCACGCCGTTCTGCACATTCAGCACGTCGCGAAAATTGTTCGCATACAGGACGAACTCGTGGTCCGGCGGCCCCGAGAATCGATTCTCCACCTTCCACTTGTTCGCGTCCAGATCGAAGCCGTCGAACTGATCGATGAACACGATCTGTCCGGCGCATAGCGTTTCCGTCCCTTTGTTGATCACCGTTCGGCTGCGACCGCACGTTGGCTGCGGTGGTCGTGGTGTGGGTGGTTCTGGTGTGGGTGGTTGTGGTTGTGGTCGGGGTGATTCTGTTACTGGTGGTGGTGGCGTTGTTTCCGTTCCGTTTACGTAACTGTTCACAACGAACTCGCCGTTGTCCTCACGGTAGCCCAATCCATTTTTGATGACGTATGTCCAATAGTAGAGAATGTCTCCTATTTTCAACGATGTGACGCGATCGCGGAATGTCCACCGTCCGTTCCTGGCCTTAGTGATGTCTCTGGACCAGGTCCCGGCCTCAAGACCGTCCATTTCCTCATTTAGTTTACCGTGGAAAGCAAAGATCGTTATGCCCGGCTCATCGGGAATAGACACTTCGAATCCTTTCGGATAGTACACATCGATCTTGGCCGTAGGCACCACATAAGCGCTCGTAGCGACTACCGTCAAGGCGAGGAAAATCCAGGTCCAGCTCTGACGCTGCACACACAAAGTCATTACGAAACAAAACAAGTTTTCTCGCGATCTTCTCCAATCGAATGCTTCCTGAGAACTGAAACCACTTGCCAGATAACCTGCTAATTAAATGCTGCTCGCTTCTGAATAAGCTGAGATCAATCTAAAAATACACAACAGACTATTCATCAGATTTCAAAAATGGAATTCCCAATTTTAACTGAAAGTCTCGGTTTTAACATAATATTTTACTGTTTATATAATTCTCTATGACCTGCAATGAACTAATAAGAACACTCGCTTCATCGGTGTTAGTTCAGATTTGTTTGAGGTTGGAGATTTAATAAAATGCATGCACAAGAAAGTTTTTAATAAAAACTATATTAATTTATTAAGAATACATTTGAAGTGTGTTTCGTAGCAAAGATGACTCAGAAGTTAAAATTTGTTTTACAGTATAAAAACTGGCGCCTGGTTTGTGAACCGTCCAGGCCGAAGTTTACATACCCTACACCCTGCATACAGGAAAAAGAAATTCGATTTTTCCACAATCATTGTGTCGTTGGTAAAATCTTGGAAGTGCACATTGAGGCTCTGCACGTTATGGAAGAATAATTGAATCGATGATTTTTTGAAATTTCCAACAATATAAAGTCCAGAATCATTTGTTGCTCTAGTAAAAGCAACATACATATAGTGCCGCGCGACTGATTCTACTTCGAAGATGAACAGCCACTTGGGAATATAAAGCTCCCTGACTTTTGACTTCAGCAGGTAGTAATATTTAATAACTGTCCATATGGTTTACCATATGGTTTATCTAACATTGAACTTTAGCTTTATATGAGAGGTGGGCGTTTTAGTTGGGCGATGTTTTCCATTTTTGGCATGTGAAGTCATATTATTAGTACTTGATCGCACACAAAATTTCATCCCGATACACATATATCATAGATCACCAGATATCGCTTATTGAACTGTTGCTTTATATGGGAGGTGGGCGTGTCCATTGACCGATTTTCCCATTTTAACATTCAAGCAGCTTATTGACATAAAAATACTAAATCCAAAATTTCTTACCGTTTCTTCAGAAAATTTATTTCCACAGACAGACAGACTGACGGACATAGTTAAATCGACACAGGAGGTGACGTTGATCAAAAATATTGTATATACCTTTCCATACCTACGACCTCTCCTTTAATGCTTTACAAACGGAAGGACATAATGAATATACCCTTACCTACAAGGTGTAGGGTATTAATAATTAATAAAAATATGTACATATATTTAAAAATGTAAAATCGTGAGAAAAGTTTTCAAAATAAATCTACAGTATTATTATAAGACTCGATTGCATTTAGGTACCGCGATGAGTTCAGGTTAGGAAATAAAAGCAGAGGAGATAAAGATTTCAAATGAGTGAGCAGAACGTTAAATTTGAAATAAAAAAAAAATTCACGAGTAGTACTTTTCAAGATAAATGTTCAAATAATGTTATGTAGCGCGAATCTTTTGATTTGTGATTATTCACTACGATCAAAGCTAAATTTTCTACTCCAGCACACTATAAGTTGAATATAGCCCGACCTTGATACAAGGTGAAACACAGCTTATCACTGGAAAACATGGTACACAATTGTTTCAATTTAATTTTATTTCATACGCTACAAAATTACATGATCGGGGTTGTGCACTTCTCTTTGTGTATAATTTAAAGAACTTAAAATATAGTTAGTTAAAAAATGTCCATATGTGACCAGTTCCCAGTTAAACCGAGTAGACCTTCACGTAATCTATTTTGAGGTCGCCATTCGCGAGCCATTGGTCCAGGTTATTTATCGTTTTTGAATAGAATATTTTCATTGCCTTGACGTCTGTATTAGTCCACGGCTTATTCTGGTCACTCGGATCATCGGTGAATTCGTTGTGGCCGGCGATGCCATAGCCCAAGGTGATGTAGAATTCCTGGTCGAATGGCGCCAACCTCGAACCGCGTCTGAGGATATCATTGTTCGGCAGAATCTCTCCATTCACGTTGGTGTTGTGCAGAGCTTCGAAGTCGTTCTTGGGGTCGATGCGACAGTACTCTTCGTTGTCGACGGCCACCGCGATCTCGCTCTCGGTCCAGACCAGCTTGTAGACGTGAAAGCCACCGCTCCAGTCGACGTTCCCCTGCCTCTTGCACAGCTTGGCCGAGCGCAAGGGATCCTTGGCGGCCATGACCACGCCGCCGTAGAGGTCGTTCTGGTGGCCATTGGAGCGGGTGAACGCGATGCGCATCTGGCCCGATTGGTAGTCGTCCGGGCCGTACGCGTTGCTCACCGGCTGCAGCCACAGCTCCGGGTACACCCAGGCAGCGTCGGGCATTTTGGCGCGTATCTCGATGGTGCCGTACTTGAAGGAGAAGCTGTCCTTGGTCGAGAACTGGGCCGAAATGTACGGTGGAACATCGCGATAGATGCCACCTTGCCGGCTGCAGTCGGGCGTGTTGAAGGCGCCCGTGCACGACTGACGCAAGTCGATGCCGTTCCTGAATGGAGTAGAGAATTGAGGTTTGATTGGCTTCGGCTTGATGGTCACCACGCCGTTCTGCACATTCAGCACGTCGCGAATATTGTTCGCATACAGGACGAACTCGTGGTCCGGCGGCCCCGAGAATCGATTCTCCACCTTCCACTTGTTCGCGTCCAGATCGAAGCCGTCGAACTGATCGATGAACACGATCTGTCCGGCGCATAGCGTTTTCGTCCCTTTGTTGATCTCCGTTCGGCTGCGACCGCACGTTGGCTGCGTTGGTGTGGGTGTGCGTGTTGGTGGTCGATGTGTTGGTACTGGTGATGGTGGTTCCGTTCCGTTCACGTAACTGTTCACAACGAACTCGCCATTGTCTTCACGATAGCCCAGTCCATTGTAGATGACGTACGTCCAATAGTAGAGAATATCTCCGATTTTCAACGATGTGATGCGGTCTCGGAATGTCCACCGTCCGTCCTTGACCTTGACGATGTCTCTGGCCCAGGTCCCGGCCTCAAGACCCTCCATTTCCTCGTTTAGTTTCCCATGGAATGCGAATAGCGTTATGCCCGGCTCATCGGGAATAGACACTTCGAATCCTTTCGGATAGTACACATCGATCTTGGCCGTAGGCACCTCATAGGCGCTCGTAGCGACTACCGTCAGGGCGAGGAAAATCCAGGTCCAGCTCTGACGCTGCACACACAAAGTCATTACGAAACAAAACAAGTTTTCTCGCGATCTTCTCCAATCGAATGCTTCCTGAGAACTGAAACCACTTGCCAGATAACCTGCTAATTAAATGATGCTCGCTTCTGAATAAGCTGAGATCAATCTAAAAATACACAACAGACTATTCATCAGATTTCAAAAATGGAATTCCCAATTTTAACTGAAAGTCTCGGTTTTAACATAATATTTTACTGTTTATATAATTCTCTATGACCTGCAATGAACTAATAAGAACACTCGCTTCATCGGTGTTAGTTCAGATTTGTTTGAGGTTGGAGATTTAATAAAATACTCGATAATGGTATTCCAAGAAAATAAATACTTTTTCTTTATTTTCATTATCATTTGTCTACATTATCACAAGTTTTCTCGCGAACCACTTGCCTGATAACCTGCTCATTAAATGATGCTCGCTTCTGAATAAGCTGAGATCAATCTAAAAATACACCTTACAGACATCAGTACTCGATAATGGTATTCCAAGAAAATAAATACTTTTTCTCTATTTTCATTATCATTTGTTTTTCTTGTCGTAATGTTTAAGAAGCAGATCCTACACGGTTTGACAGATTTTACTGTAATATTATTAATGTTAGTGAAATTATAATTATTATTAATTTTATATTATTACTTCACATTATTATATTAATACAAATACAAATTATTACTATTTTTATTATTATTATTATTATTATCATTATTATTATTATTATTATTATTGTTTTTGTTGTTGTTGTTGTTGTTGTTGTTATTGTTATTATTATTGTTATTATTATTATTTTTATTATTATTTTCATTATTATTATTTTTCAAAATTATTCAAATATAATGAGCAAAAAGTCAAGTGTGAAAAAAGTAAAACACCATCTCTCACGAAAATAAATGCAATTATATTATATTATTTTTAAATAATTATTATTCAATAAAAAAAATGTACCGAAACTTGTTTAATTAAATATTTTTAAAAATATATGTGTCACTGTCATTTATTTTATAGTTCTTGAATTTCTGGGTCCCCTCCGAGCGTTGCTGGCGATTTTGACAATTCAGCAACGTTGCTATCTTTGCGCAATTTTGGCTGTGACGCAACAGCAAATTCCATTGTTTACGAATGACATAATCAAAACAAAACTTGGTCAGATTAAAAACCGGCCCGGTTTTTCGGAATTTCAAAAATTTTGCAATCGTCGCCATTTTGTTTTGATTTTTTAAAGCGTCCCTGAAATGTTGATTTGATGATGGCGCCATCTATGGTGTAAGTTGTAAGTTTTTTTTTTTTTTCTATAACGTCCCTGAATTCCGGGACGGAAAATTCTGGCGGCAGCCATTTTTTCTGAGTTTTTAAAGCGTCCCTGAAATGATGACTGTGATGCTGGCGCCATCTATTCGTGGTGTTACGAGTTTTGGATTCTTATTGGATTTCATATTATATATTTTATAACGTCCCTGACCGATTTTTAAAATCTAATTTGAAAAAATTGGTTTTCAAAAATAAAAATTTGTTGTGTTTTTGTGTTTTTTTAATAAAAATCGAAAAAAAAAAATGGCGAAAATTATGGAAGAATTGCTCGAGCTCCGCAAGAAGTGTGAGCTCCTCACAAAGGAGAACGCGGAGCACAAGCGGAAGCTCAAGGAGGCCTCCTCGTCCAACTGGATAATGCCCCAGTACCCCTTCGATTACCAAGTCGATTTTGAGGACTGGGAGCGTTCCCTGGACGGGGAGGAAAACTCTTACTGAAAAATTCACCTAGTCCCTCTCAGCGAATATACATTAAATAAAAACGACAAGAACAAATATTTTTCAAAAAAACTCAAAGGAAATTTTCGAAAGATTTTGTGAAGCATCCCTGTTTATGTTACTTTTTCCTTTCCTTGCTTGTGAACCTTCCCTATTTATTGTTCCACAACGATATTGGATACAGGGTTGCCAAATACACTTAAATCGAAGTGTTTCACTTCACTTTTGATCCGAACTGCATTTTTTCAGAAAACCCTTCACGCTGATTTTCGGGAAATAAATAGCTAATTTTGTCGTATTTTCGTAAATTAGGAACGGAAAAACATTTTTTTTTTGGTCATCAAAAAATTTTTTAGGTAAGTTTTTGAGGATTTGGATAACAAATCATGAAATCACTTCACAGCACTTCACTTTTACTACATTTGCACTACGCTCAAAAATTCTTGGACGGCAACCCTGTTTGGATACGTTGCTGATGAGAGAGCTGAGAGAAAAACAGCTTTGTTGGAGCGAAAGAGGAACGAAGCTCGCTCGCTCAGTCGAATTCTGCGCCCCTTGGAAAATTGTCGAATCCATCGTGGAAAGTGGAGCAATTCACTGCTCTTGTGAACAATAATAACTAAATTTTTTACTTAATTTACACAACTAAAATAAAATAAAAAAAATCAATGGAAGCATACATCACAGTTTAGAGGAATATTGTACAGAAAGCTTGAAATTCAATTAATGGTAATTATATTGTGGGTGGAGGTGGCAGAATGTATTTTTCTGTTTCATAAGTATGAAATTTGACGTGTGATAAGAAAACGAGAAACACAATCATTTCCCATTACGATATGTAATGAAAAGTATTCTCGATTAGAAAAATTTTCGAATATGAAAACATTTTACGTTCTTTTCTAATCGGTATGCATTTTTCGTCCTCTATTTTTTTTTTCGTTCCATCGATTACCACTTTACGAAGGATGTTGCATAGGCAGAATGTCAAATATGACAACTTTCGCGAGTGTTGCCATTCAATGATTTTTCTTCTATTGTTCGAACATAATTTTCTCGATACTTCGTAATTTACCTGCGTCCTTTTCTATTCTCAACCTATAATGTTTTTTAAATATTACAAAAGGATAATTGGTTGTTTTATAGATATTTTAAAACCAGAAGTATATAGAAATTAGAGAGATGTTCTATGAATAGGGAAAGAAGACAACACTTTTATCCCTTAAGTGCATTGTTTTTGTTCTCTCTCACTACTTACTTGCACATCCGCTCTTTCGTTCGTTCGTGCTTCGCTCTCTCGCTGAAATCCAATTGGAATTTGTAGCAAAGCAGAACGACGAAAAATTGATTTTTCCGCGCAGTCGGAAAATCAGTTCGGGTGAAAACTCTACAGAAAAAAAACACGGAAACGGAGGTGAGCAAAATTTTCCGGAATTGAAAAAGGTAAAGAAAATTCGAAAATCACTAGAAAACTACTTGCTCATGAGAAAAAGTAAATAATTTTTAACATAGAGCGCGAGTGAAATTTTTATTGGTTGAAAAAAAAAATCGTTTAAACGTTTTTAAAACGAGCTTTTTATACTGAATTCCTACATAAATAATTTCGTATTTGGAATAATTTTCCCTACTGCTTCGAACTGATTTGATTGGAGACAAACCTTTAAAAGAACTAGTGCAAATAATGGGATTTTCTTGAGATCTTTGCAAACGAAGGAAAATTTAAAGTTTGTGAAGCAGACGCAGAAACAGCACCGACATCATCACAGTCAACGATTGAATGGCCAGCGGAGCACCCCGGAAATGAAAAGAGCAGAACAATTCACCTGAAGCGGAGTGCAGTGAAGTGGAATAGGGAAGAAGCGAACGACGTGTGCCCGAAGAGTGCAAAGAAAACGAAATTCTAAACGAAACGAACCGAACGAGACGAAAACAACAAATAATTAAAACAAACAAAAACAAAAGAAGCGGCGGGGTAATATTGTCTGTTGGTTGTCGCATCGCCATCGTCAGTATACCGCCGTGGAAGCATCCGTAGAAGTGAGAAGCGGGCGAACCGGTCATTAAGGTACAATTGATGGTGTCCGCGGTTGAGCACCAAACACCAGCCAGTTGTATAATAGTGCAAATAGGGAACGTTGCCGTTCGGTCAATTCACTTCCCTCTATCTATTCTGATCTCTTTTCTATGGTCCAACTTCCGAAAGGGTTGATCTCTCCATCCATATGTCCGTATTATTATTTATTAACATTCATTCTCGCCGCATGTGATTTGAAAGTTGATGTAATTGTAATTGAGAAATCGTCAAACTTTGTCTCATATCCCATCATCATCATTTTAGTTGATATTTACAAACGGGTCAACGGGTGGCGAGGCTGGGTGGTGAGGGGAGTATGGTCCAAGTCGGTGGTGACCACAGTGAGTACATCGCAGGCCCCCACAAAACAGCGCAGAGCAGAGGAAGAAGCGCAGCGCATAACCGAAAACAGCGCATGGCCTAGTTTTATTTCGTCTCCTCTTCGCCACTTTCCTCTAGGTTTTAATTCGGTTTGTTTTGCTCTGTTTTCCGTTTTCTTCCGACTTGCTTTGTGCTCCTTTTCTCCTCATAGCGTTCAACGTTCAACGCCAGTGTGCTCAGTGTTCGTTCGTTCGGTGCTCTGCGCTTTATTGGGCAAACACAATAGTTATTCGCTCGCAATTCCAGCTCACACTGTCCCCAACGTAGGCTTCACTTCACTTCACATCGCTCCGTCGTACTGAGATCTGAACTTTTCTCGTCACTGTAGATTGGAGAAAAAACTCACAACAACAACAAGAACAACAGAACAATAACATTAACAACAACAGTAGCAATATTTTCGGAATCCCTCTTTGACTTGGTTTTGCAGCTCAGTTCAGTTCAGTTCGTTCCGTTTCGGTTGTAGGGCAAAATTATGTATCGATTATGAGATGCGACCTCCATCCCTCCATCGTTGTTGGCTCCATCCATTCGTTTTTCTACATCATACCGTGTGCGTAATTGAAACAACGTAGTTACCAACCAGTGACGAAAACAAAATCAAAATCAAAAGTATAGCCCAAAACAAAAATAGACTCGGAATACGCCTCCGCAACTTCGGTTCGGTTTCTTTCACACAATCCAATGAAATATTAACATCCCATTATTAAGTGAGTTAATTTTAACTAATCGTCGCTTGGCCTTTTAAATCCAGCCATTCACGTTGTAAAAACTTCGTTAATAAGCAATTGTTGTCAATTCTGGGAAACGAAACTTGGAAAATTACTGAATTGCCTATTTTTGGTACATTTTTCTTGAGTTAAATTCTAATTTTGGAAATGCGACTTCGGTACTTCAATCAGTTATGTGTTTTAATTATAGAATTGACTTTAAATACCCCAAGAGATTTGGTCTTCGGGGCCTCCCTCCTACTTACTACCTGTCCTTGTGATCGATCCCCCTTATCACCAAATATTTTTGCATTTCGAAAAACGTGCTCATCTTTTCGAATTCCGCATACGGTTCCACTTGTTTAAGATCGTGAATTTTTATTTATTTCTCAGCAGCAAGACTTATTTGTGTTCACTTGGCTATTAATAATTGTTTTTACTGGTTGCCCTATCTTGTGTTGTTGTTGGTGTTTGTTGTTTCGCCGTGATATCAATGAGTGAATATATAAAAATAAAAACAACTAAAACCACAATAACAACAGAAAAAACAGCAACAAACATGGCGAAACCAACAACCTCGAGTCTAGAGCCTAGAGTAGTCGAAGGCATAGGAGAATTGAAAAATGCAAACGTGTTACTTGATGCTTGGCTTTTGCCCATTTAACTTCAGCTGCTTGTGAAATGTGTGGCAATTGCAACACATTCGTCATTTGAACCAATTTACAGAGAACAACAAATACATATATAATAATATTACAAACACAGTACTAACAACAACAACAACAACGACAACAATAGAAGCAGATTCAGCAAACAGCAACAACAATGTCACTTATAAATCTATTTTCAACCGCTTCTTCTCTCAACGTAATGAGATGCGTCGCTCTGATGAATTGTTGTTTCTGCTGCTATTGTTGTTGGTCACTTCGGCCAACGGTTGCTGCTGGCTGCTAATATTTCAATTGCGCTCAAATTGTAGCAACATTTCGATTTATTTTTCTAACATGTTTTTTCTTTTTTCTCTTCCTATTTACTCTCTCTTTTCATTGCTGTGATCTTGCTCCCCATCATGCTGTCTCTGTATCATCTCATCGATGTATTGTGCCCGAATTGGAAATAAATCCAAACACATCGAAACTCAACTCAACCCACTGTCTCAACCCCCGGGCTCATCTCATGGCGTTTTCGATTCAATGGTGATGATGATAATGATGATGTTGCTGCTGCGTTTGTGGCTGTCGCACCGTTTGGTCTCGGACTGTTGGCGGCTGGCTTCGGTGTCATGTTGTGTTTTATTCTAAATTTAGGGCAAAACCAAGACGACGAAAACGACGACGACGAGTTGAGTTGAGTTGCTGCTGTTGAAGAGAACAAGTAATCAACAAGAGTTCACCAAGTGAAATTTCAAGGATGGACTCATTAAAAATTCCGAAAGGTATGAATTCATCCCAGTCAATACTTCAATCAATCAATCATAAATTATTCATTGCTAAACATATTTCATTACAATTGCTCGTTTGGTGTAACTCTCCAGGTGGCAATAGCACTGGTGGCACGAAACCGTCTGGCAGCGTCCCGATTACAGTGCGTTTCAATGCTGGCGACGAGTGTATCGACGACATTTTCCAATCATTTCACAATAACACCAACAGTGGCGGCGGTGGAGGCGGCGGCGGAGGTGGCGGTGATTCCCTATCGAGCAGCCCCTCACAGCAACCGCAGCATCAGCAAAATGTGAGTTCCCAAGCAAAATAATTAAGTATTTTTATTTTCGCAGCGAAAACAAAAACACATTCGAAAACATACCAACAAAACTAAATTACGTTGGCGTGCTTTATCCTGATAAACAAAATACCAAGCATTGAGAGACAGACTGATCGGTGTATTAGTCGTCGAAGTGTCGGAATTTCAGTCCTCTTTGCCATTCTGACAAAGAAAGTTCGCTTTGTGGCCCCTTCAAGAGAGTCTAACATTTTGCATTGACTCTGACTCATTTTGCGTTGTGTTTCATCGCCAACCAAACGTTATCAAAATAGTATTTGTTATTTTGTTCTTTTCTTTTTTATGCTATTTTGTGTGTTGTTTTTTGTTCTTTGCTATGTTTGCCAATTGCAACTAATTGCTGGCTTTTGCACACAACATTCTCTTGCATCCGGCAACAAACATTGGCTATTATTCATTCTCAATTGTTGTCTATTTAATGTTTAATTGGTGAAATACTTGCAATTGTTGTCAAGCCGTGAGTGTTTAGTGATTTAATTGAACTTGGGACATTTTGAACAGTGATTTTGTTTTCGTTTTCGGAATTCTCTGCAATGTGTTTTGTTTTATTTTATTCGATCTTTTTATTAGACTATTATTAATTAAATAATTTCTCTTCTTTGTCAACAGGCGGATGAAGTAAATACAAGAAACAATTTTCTGCAAGGCAATTTCTTCAATCGCAAAAGGTATTTATTACATATTTTTTATCTGACTACACTACACAAACTACGAAAACTACAAATGTCTATCAGATTCTAACTAAATTCAAATGAACTGAAACTAAACTAATCGAATACAAAAATATTAAATATTGGTTGGCTTCTGTTGTTGCTGGTGGCCCTTTATAGTGTACTAACAATGCAGTAAATATTTTTCTTAGTAATGGAACTTTTTGCTTCATCACATCGTTCATGCTTTTTTCTCGTCTTGTATTATGCTTTTGAATAGGTGTTAACTTGGTCATCACTTTGAAAGCGAAGAGGGAGAAAAAGACGCTCAAAGTGAAATTGAAATCAAAGATTTTTTAAGTGATTTCATAGTATATAATATTTTAACTTTTTATACCTCCTCCTCCTCCATTCCATCGCTCCAAATGTGCTTCGAGTTTTCGCTTTGTGCTCGGGCTTGGTTATTATTATTACTTCTCGCCTACCCTTCACTTCGTCGCCTCATTTTTCGATCTACTTAAAAAAGGTGCTTCAATAGAAAACATATTTGTTGTGTTTGTTGTTGTTGTTGTTGCTTTTGTATCAACCTACGACGTCGGTTGATATGCAACCAGCGACCAAGCAACCGACCGACCGACCGTTGTCTGGCGTGTCGTGTACAGCGACGGGGTTGACAGCCAGACAAACATAATGTAGCGTGTGTAGTGTTGTTGTGAGTTTACATAGTTTTTGTTATTGTTGTTGTACTCGGACTGGTAGCCAGCCGGAGCATGCACACGGGCTCTAGCTCGGTCTCCCGCTCTGGCTCTGGTTGCTTAATGCTAAGCCATTCAGTACGCCCGTCACCAGAGTCTTCATGATCCAACCCATAGCCTTTCTTCAACATCGCCGCCAACAGTTCATCTCGCCACTTGTCTGCCGTTGCCTCGTTACTTCTTTAATGACGGCGACAGCGACGAAAACGACGACGGGGATGGCGTTGCTTTTATTACAGTGGGGTGGAAAGGAGAGAGTGTGTGGTGGTGGTGGTGTTTTGTAGGGTTTTCCGTCGAACAGAGGCCTCTGCATTCTGAGCGGTTGCATTTTTAACTCAATGTGTCGCAGGGGGGACCCCCTCTGGTTACACGATGGTGATGTGATGTTGGTTTTCGTTAAAAGCGATACCTGTTTTTCTTTCTTTCCCCTTTCACCTTTTTGCTTTTGCTTTTGCTTTTGTACGAGTCTCGTCGTCTGGCAGGTTTTTCGAATTTGTTTTGCATATAAGCACATGTCCTTATTTGTTCTCCTTCAACATGCAATTCTTTTCCGAAATAGTGGATGTTTTTCTGGTCCCAACTTTGATGATCAGTTTTCTAAGCATACATCTCTGACGGTCTTACATTGGTTGGAATTAATTTCCTTTTCTAATGTCTACGTATTTTTATACTTCGTTAATCAATTTTCATTTCAGACTTTTTCATGTCTACTTTCTACCCTAGATTAGTATCGCTCTTAACTCAGAAAGAGGGTTGGTGGTGATGGTGGTAGAAAAATTCATCTATCCATCTATTCGATGTCACCGGCGTTGGATGTCTTAGGCTTTTACTGCCTTTTGGCTAAAGATTACTCTCCAACTGTCGCCTTTTCCTCGTTTATTGTAGTGCAGTACTTCGTAGAATGATATCGTCTGACGTATCGTCTGACGTTGTGCTGGCATTCAGATTGCGTACGTGCCTGCCGCTCACGTGCTTTCGTCTTAAATGCAGTCGATTTGTTTCATGGCACTTTTTTCGTCATGCCTTTACATTTTTCCCATTCACAATCTGGCCTGTGTTCTTATTATCTTAATGAGCACACCTAAAGCTAATACACGCCCCCTTTTCGACATATCAGCATCGTGTTATTTTACGCTTCTCAAGAGCTCAGCCGATCTTGAAAAGTTCAATTATGAACGCTTCGTTGCTTCTTGAATGTATGTTGTACGAGCTTATATATAGATACACACATCATCTCTCATATTTATTCCTCTGTTTGCTAATTCTGCCTTTCCTTCCATTGTAATTTATATTTCGTGGAAGGTTTATGTTCAATTTTGTATTTGATTACTGATTAGCGGCGGTGTATGTAAATTGTATATTCATCTGTTTTTGCATTTTTATAGGTTTCAGCCGAATAATCTTTACTTTTACTGGTCAGGTTTTCGAATAAATATTTTAATTTATTTCCTTAGATCTTTGAGAGTTGTTCAAGGTTGTCCAGGGCATACTAGTGTAGTTTTTATCAATTTATAACCATTGACTTTTCAGCAGCAACAACATCCAGCCAACCGAACTTATTTTATATAAAAATAAATATATTTCTGAACATTTCACATTTTTATATTAAAGCGAACGAATTTAACCTTTTCCGCCCAATGGTTTCTGTGTCTTTCTGTTCATGAATTCCAAACATGAATATTCCATAGAAAAACTATCCTATATTTACTGAAAATAAAACAAGAATACTTAACACACTTGCACAACAATAAAGTCCACACAAATTAACTAAAAACCACATCAGTAATTGGTGAGGCGTTACATTTAAATATATGTTATTCTGGGCCGTTTCCTATTAGTCTTCTATTCTTCTAACACACTATCAAAGTAAGTTTTATACTGCTTTTAAAACTTATATTTGAAAGTTGGTGATGAAGAGAATGAGAGAGATCGAAAGAGAGAGAGAGAAAGAAAGTGAGTTAGTAATATAATAGTATAAAGTCTGCACTCTTAAATGTCAATTGGTGTCGTAATTATATGTTAAAAATCTATAAAAAGTTCAACATTTTTGTGTGTAAAATTGTGAAAAAATTGATTATAATTGCAAAAAAAATAAATACAATACAAATACATATGTATAGTGTTGATTGTCATTGGAAAGTCGTTTGATATCATCGCACACTCTTCATCGTCGACAATGATAATTGAAATAACAGCAGCAAAAAAATTATTCGAATCGGCAGATTGCCAACCAAACATCCATCGACGGCGACGACGACGACGAATTGTCTGCTGAAGTCAACTGATCGAGAGATGTTGGAAGACCTGCGGAATTTCGATAGTGATTTTATAATAGTTTCAAACCATGTGAGATTTTTATAAAGGACGTTTGTCTGTGAGAGCTTGAGATTTACATTTTATGCATACGACGCACATTTTAATTATTCCATAATAACATAATCAACTTCAAAATCAGAAAGCTTTCATTCACAAACGTTCTCCTCTCCTCACAAAGACCTCAAGTCAGTTAATGTAAATATCAACGGAAGTGACAAAATTCACTTGAATTTTAAATAGAATTAAGCGAGAATTGAAAGAACTGCAAACGCCCAGTGTAACACATATGTAATGCTTTCTGTTTAAATTTTCACGTCAATAACCAAATACCAATGTTTTCCACTCTAAATCACAAACAAAAATCTTACAATTTCCTAGAAGAAATGATACTTATCATAATTATGAGAATATTATGAATTCAATGAAAAGAAAGGACACCTCCATCGTTGCATATTTGTAACGCTGGGCGGAAGCGGGTTAAATTCAATCAATATACGATCAGTATACGATATTTTATAGTAAATCTGTACAACAAAAACCACTATGAGAAAAGCAACCTCATCACACATACTTATAAAAAATGAATTGTAAAACCAAATATGAATATTTCGTAGACAAACAACACTGCCGAAATGATGAAAATATCTTTGAAGCTCAATAGACAGGCCCCTTCCCGCAAATAGTCACCTTTTTGGACTTTGATGGGATTGATCCGAGTGGTGGCAGTATTTTTTCAAAATTCCCACATTGAAAAGCATTGCCAAGCATCTCAAAATCATTCCGCATTGTCTTTAACGAGGAGACACGTCCATATCTACCACTCTACTCTACTTATGCCACTTCGTCTCCTCCTCCTTCTGCAGTGCATTACCCAACAAGCAACAATTGTCACCGAATCATCCGTGTCCACCACAGCAGCAGCAGCAGCAGCACCAACAGCAGCATCCCGGCGATGCTGTCACCGGAGCCACATCGCCCACCACTCCCGTCGGTGGCTCTCCATACAATGGATCTCAAGCGGGCGGCAGCAGCGGCGGCGTCTCGCCCAATTCCAATCCTGGTATTTCGCCGAACAAATATCGTCGCAGCATATCTTTCCCGGGCAAGAGCGGATCCTCGCCCACGCCGGGCTACACGCTCGATGTGAACGCAGCACAGGGCGCGGTACCCACCCTGGCGGTGGGCAATGGCAGCAGCAGTGCCGGCGCCACCGGAGGCGGCGATGCCCCCTTCCTGGGCGGCGGCTATGCACCGGACCGTTTGGTTGGCAATGGCCTCGACATGCGCCCCATCGATCACTGTCTGAACGACATCATGCGCAACATTGCGGTGGCCGGACCGGGCGGCGACAACAACGCCGCCGCCGCTTCACTAGTGGAGCGCATGCGCAACAAGACGCTCAGCGAGCATCACCTGAGCGAGGCCGACGCCGTTGTGATTGCCAGCGGCAATGGCGCTGGTAGCTATTTGGATGCTGGCGGCATGAAATTGAATTCACCCTCGCGTTCGTCACCGCACTCGCAGGGCTCAGAGGCTCCGGCGCGCTATTCGCGCAAGGTGTTCGTCGGCGGTCTGCCGCCGGACATCGATGAGGACGAGATCACGACATCTTTTCGGCGCTTCGGCCCGCTGGTGGTCGACTGGCCGCACAAGGCCGAGTCGAAATCGTATTTCCCACCGAAGGGATATGCGTTCCTACTCTTCCAGGACGAGAACAGCGTGCAGCAGCTGATCGACTCGTGCATTACGGACGATGAGAAGCTCTACTTGTGCGTCTCCTCGCCCACAATAAAAGACAAACCGGTGCAGATTCGACCCTGGCGTCTGGCCGACGCGGACTACGTGTTGGACGCGACCATGTCGTTGGATCCGCGCAAAACGGTGTTCGTTGGCGGTGTGCCACGCCCCCTGAAAGCTTTCGAATTGGCCATGATCATGGATCGCCTATATGGCGGCGTCTGCTACGCTGGCATCGACACGGACCCGGAGCTCAAATACCCGAAGGGTGCTGGACGTGTGGCTTTCGCCAATCAGCAAAGCTACATTGCGGCGATCTCGGCGCGATTTGTGCAGCTTCAGCACGGAGACATTGACAAGCGTGTCGAGGTGAAGCCCTACGTTCTCGACGATCAGATGTGCGACGAGTGCGAGGGCCAACGATGTGGCGGCAAGTTTGCACCGTTCTTCTGCGCCAACGTCACCTGCTTGCAATACTATTGTGAGCACTGCTGGGCAGTTATACATTCGCGTCCGGGACGCGAATATCACAAACCTCTAGTCAAGGAAGGCGCAGACAGGCCTCGTGCGGTGCCGTTTCGTTGGTGTTGTTAACGATGAAGGCGCGATATCGAAGGCGAGGCTTCCAACTGAGGCCTCTCGTCGCTTTTCACGGTTCATGCTAGTGAAACTCTAAATGTAACAACATCAACATCAACAACGACACGGATGTGACATTGCTTTTTAATTTCTTCTGTTTTTAATCAGGATAACAACTTCTTGACTCCTACGTCTCTTGTTCTTCTGCGTGTAGCTAACGTGGCTCCTCCTCCCTTTTTACGAGTACCAATTATGTTTACTTATAATTTTCGGAGACGATTTGAAATCCCAAACCCATTCAAGTATAAACCACAAAATGTTAAATGTGTTAACATGAAACACACGCAAAAATCTAAAACTAAAATATTAGACAAATTTTTCATAAGAATTATTATATATTTAATATATAATGCTATATATATCTAAGCAACTGCGTTAACACTTTGCAAATTTGCGACTTTCAAATTCAAGACTTTCTTCGATCAGTACTTCGAGATATCAAAGAAAAACACAATAACTTAAAACTTAACAACAACAAAATATATATGAAAAAAATATATATGAAAAACCACAAAGTAGAATCTTAAAAATAAACAGTTGAATGATGTTCAAATTTTGAAATAATTTTATGCAAGCGCTATGCTGCTACAGAATCTAGTTCTGAACCACAATTAACCACACTTAAATAACTACACCATAGATTTCTTTTCTTATATTTTCCAATGAATTCATACAATATTTGTGGTCGTTCCGAGCAGCTAAAGGTTTTCGATAATTTCATTTCATATATGTTGTTTTGTTTTTTTCTCACTTTATTCTTATTGTCTGTCGCTCGTCGCTGTCTGCTTTCTCCAACATGAATCTTCAGTTACTATTTTTCTATTATTACTATTGTTATTATTATTATTATTTACCCAAGGCAGTATTTTCTTTTATTTTCAACTTTTTCGACTCTGTTGCTTTTTAAGTTTTACTTCTACCTACATAAATTTTCTTCAAGTGCAATTTTTTAAATGTAGTTTTTAAAATATGTTTTGTTTGTTTTTAATTGATAATTTGAATTGTATTGTTAGTGTTTACGTTATTAATCCTCGCAAAGCCAATTAATGCCAAAATATGCACATTGAAATGAAAATAATATTAAAACGTATTAGCAGCCGCAATCATTTCCTGCAACTGTTCCTATATTTAGCGAAGAATATCAAACAATTTTCGATCTTTTGACAAATATACTGGCCGTTTGTCACGTCAAGATCAAGTTTTCCTCGAACACCAAAGAGCAATACCTTATTTTTGTATTCTTTCCAAATACCAAAAAAGGAAAATCAGGCGTTAATTAGAAAAATAATTATTTTATTTAATTTTGAATAAAAATGTGCAATCTTGTCGAACATCTTAAATTGTTAAAATAAATTTAATAATAATTTGTCTTTATATATGAATAGTTTTCACATTGAATTGTATTATAATTTATTCATATGAAATCGCATTAGTTTTTAGTTATTTTCTACATGTGAACTTCAAGTTACTTTATTTTGCGATAAATAAAAAATCAATCTAATCAGACATTAAATTTAATTTAGTTCTTGAAATATTGTTAATTTAGAACATTTTAAAACGTTTAACGTTAATGTTACTTCCATATAAATTTTTATATATAATTTTGTACTTTTGTTACAATTTTTAATGTTTTCTATTTCTTGTAATGAACGCACGCGGCCACAGGTATATTTTAAACAAGAATTCGTTTACATTATCTTCAATCAGATCATGAAACGATGTTCAAGAACATTAAAACAAAACGTGCTTGTGTTCAGTATTAATTTTTAAATATTTCTATTAAATAATAATTTTCTACTCCAATGGCAATGTTGAATTATTTCCAAAATTGTAACAAAAATAATATCTGGACTAAAATGGAAAAACTTAAACTTTACAGAACTGTAAATTTTTTAAAAATTTGTACGAAAGAGAGAAAATCTTTTCCTTATAATTTGTGTTAATAAAACAAAAAAGAGACATTTTTGTAATTGTAACTTATTTGTTTTTTATAAATACACTAGCGAACTTTTTATATAGAAATTTTTGTATTGTTTTTTAATAAATAAATTTATAAAAAAAATTTAAAAAATGTATTAAAAAAAAAAATTCATACGTATGTGCAATAAACGATTAAATGAACGTAACTTAAGAAATCGGCCGAGGCAGATATTTAAAACAATGTGTGTAATAAACGTATGTTTCACTTGTTTTTCTACAATAAAACGTATTAATTCAAATAAGTGAAATTTTAACGTATTTCAAAAGAAGGAAAGCCTAAATAGAGAACTTTGTAGTTATACTAATTCCACAACAACAAAAATATTAGCAAATTTTTTGTAATTTTTATCAAAATTTATAAAATGTAACTTATATACTGTAAATTTAAAAACAAAGAAAAACGAAATTTGATCGCGAATAAACATTTGTGTGTAAATTTGGCAAATGGCAAATTTAACGATGTTTGTTTTGATTCTGCGAAATTCTTTTCAATTTTGCATTCAAACAGACTTTTAAATATTTTCACAATGATTTATTAGCAAATTTGTTATTTTGCAAAAATAGGAAGGTTTTTTTTTTTTTATCTTTAAAGCATTTTTAAGATAAATCAATCTTCAATCGATGAGAAATTCAAAATGGATTCTTTCAGTGTATATTGAAGACAAACCCAGCCACTATAAATGGTTTAGAGAATAATGAAAGAAGTTTTTATGTTCTCCTAAAGATACAACACATTAAAAAAACCTCTAAACAACAAAATATAACAAGCTTTTAACTTATAGCCGGGTTCGAAAAGTAAAAATCTAGAAATATCGAACAGAATTTGTATTTTTGATTCTGGTCGAATTTTCTTTAATTAAAACAGATATATGCTAATAATATATATTGCATATATATGAAATAATAGCTACATAGAACGTAAAAAAATAGAAACCCTTTCAAAGAGTTAGCATTAGTTTAGACCGATTTTTTAAAATTACAAGTTTTAACTTTTATACAAGATTTTTAATACGATTTTCTTTAATTACTTAAATGTTGAAATCAAAGTAATTAATGTAACGTACATTTTAGATATATATCTAAACAATGTACACTTTAACATTTTTATATGAATTGAAATAAATTATTTCGTTAATTTGTTTGTTAAATGATTTTTAAATTTTACGTTTTTCATATTTTGCTTCATAATTTTTATATAGATATTAATTTTTGTTTGTTATTTTATGTTTTTGATGAATTACACGTGTTTTTATATACATACATATATATATATTTTTCAGAAAAGCTACTTGTGTTTTATTTTGATTGGTTCGTATGTTTTTCATTTCAGATTAAAATCGAATTATATTTTTTATTTAATTCGCTATATCATTATATAATGCAAAAGATAACTGAATTAACATATGTATTAATTGATTAATTGACTCTAGTGGAATATACTTGCCTTAATAGTCTATTTAAATGAAGTTTAATAATTACCTAAACATAATCGAACTTTTATGTAGAGCCGATATTTATTGTCAAACTTTGGTGACCGGCAGCTTTTTATGGTATTCGTTGCGAACGATGACGACGATGATGACGCTGGACAACCAAGTCTGCAAGATCTATCCGAAAATTAGAAACAACCATTTTACAAATACAAGCATAATACACACAAATAAACGACAAAACTGAAACAAGTAAATAAGAAACAAACACGAATAACTTATACAAAATAAAATTCAGTAAGATTTATATTGCAAAATGTAGCTAACTTTCGGTCACGTATACAGATACATATATACCTATACGTATTATATATACTTACATATGTAATATATACTCTGTACACATATGTATTTATGAATCAAATGTCAGCTACTAAATGCGCTCCTTTAGTTCGAATTCCTAGACACAACCGAAAAGGATAACACTAAAGACAAAATATAACACTTGTGTAGGAAAAAGTCCCTCGAGGCAAACAGAAACCAAAAGATAAAAACAACAGTTGCATGAGATATAAAAGACTATTGGCATTTCTACTATATATATCATTTGTGTTTGAAACCAAACGGTAGAGTTTAGAGCAGATTTTACGGGTAGTTTTCTTTCCGACTAGGACAATTCGTATTTTCTATCTTTCTACACTTCTGCTACCCTGTTCTCACTTTACTCAAAAACGAAACAAAATTAGTTTAAAAATTTGTACTTAACCCTTATGGAATATTTCGTAGTGTAATTCTTTCGTTCGTATTCTTGTATTCGATTCTTCATTTGTAGCTAGTGACCTATTTTATACGATAAAAAATTATGATAATTGGAACAGAATTTGGTACCTTTATACGAGTAAATAAAGAGAAAAACGTATTATTTTTATGCATTTAAAATACGAAAGAAACAAGTGAAGATTATCGAACAGTGATGATGCAGAATATCATTGTTACTAAAAGTAAAAGAAGAGACATTTAAACAATAACCAGATGAAAGATAACAATTGAAGAAATGGAAATGGGAGCGCTATGGGTTATGAAAATTATACATTTTTTTCACAACACGATGATAATGCATTTTATAATTGAAATTAGAGAACGTACCTTAATTTTATATAGAGACAGATTAGAATTTTATGCAGCAATAGGCGTCTCCAAGAACTCATCCTTCCATGATTTCTAACGAAGATCCAAACATTACCACACACACCACACTTATACAAATATACATACATAAATACACACATGCATCCATACATACATACATATAGACATACATACATACTTGCATGAAAAGTAATGAAGACCCTTAAATAAAATTCCTTTAGCAAAATATTTATGATAAAATATGAATAATTCAAGAAAAACAAAAAACACGCAATTCAAATAATGTAATAAATATTATATTATGTATTAGTAAAATCTTTTTAATATTTTATATGATATATATTATATATATTTCATAAAAGAAAACACAAAAATCACAAAAAAACAAGGCAAACTATAAAAAAGTCATATTAATAATAATAATAATTTTTATGAGGAAACTTTTTATTTTTAAAATACAAAAATCTTAAAAAATACATATTTTGTAGTTTGTTTTTTCATAAGAAAATTGCTAAATCAGAAATAAATAACAAAGTAATTATAATAAAGAATTTTACATACAATTTTTAAATTACGTACGAAATAATAGTTTAATAATTACCACTGAGGCAGTAAAAGAATAGAGAGTTACAAGCAATTAAAGCAAAACGTTCACGTCAACCGAAGCCACAACTGAAAGAATACAATTGATCCACGATAAGCTCTTGAACATTGTATTGGTATAGGAAAATGAGAATTACATACTAAGAAATGCAGTACATTAGTACTGCATATTTAAAGAATTCCTCATATTCAATCACAATTGCATTGAACATGAGGAAAATCCGATTCAGAAAGTGTGGAAAAGCCCGCAAGAACAAACGAAATGAAATGAAATATTCTTAAAACTTATTTGAATTTAAATACAGAAACAATATAAAATATTTATTAAAAACAAATTAATATAATTATAAAAACAAAAACCAAAACCAAAAAAAAGTGTTTGTAACATTTACTCAATCCAGTGAAAATTCAAATATAACTAAAATTCAATAAAATTAAAAGGAAAAGGAAGAAATAAAAACAAAAAGCAAACAAAATATATCTTCACTTAAATAAAACTTTTTTCTGATATAATAAACATTTGTTGCGTTTCATTTACTGTTTACACTAAAGCCCTCTCTGCGATCTCTCTCTCGCCCTTTTCAACGCCGATACTTCTAAAACCTTCTCTAAGGGATCTCGCTCGGTGGAGTTCCCAAAGATAAGGCCATCGGCGCTTAGTTCCCTGCTATATCGAGTTTTCTCTAGCGCGAGATAAACCCGCCATGACTAACGACAGCTCTCCGATGAGTCCCGTGGCTATTTTTGGCTTGGCTTGAAGAGAGCCGCTGAGCGTGATTCCACCAAATGCACTGCTTCCATGCTCTTTCTCTCACGTCCACGATTCACTCTCTAGGTCGGGCAGCTGCGAGGGGAATTCGCCGACCGCGGTGGGTCCCAATTTGATTGCGGCGCTCTCGAGCAGCGACACGAATTCAGTAGGCACTTGGAAACTGATCAAGGGAAAAGTCACGCAAACAATCGAGGACATCAAATTGTCGAAAAGCAACAATCAAACGTTGTCAACACCCAAAGGTAAGTGACGTGCGCCACGTGGGCGATTCTCCGCTTGTCACTCGCTCATGCGACGACCCCGCCCATCCTCTTGCAGGCGATCCTGACTCGGATCCAGAGAACCCCGCGATCCACTCGTCGGTCAGTGATGAGCTCTCACTCGAGCAGGAACTGAAGCTCGTGCAACAGAAGGCGAACGAGTCCGATTCGGACGTCGAGAACGAGGAGCTGCTCTTCGAGGGCGACGTCGAGCGGTCGCGTCTGCGGCGCGGCATCGCCAACCTAAAGTCAAAGGTCAAGGCCAAGTCGGCGGCCCACCACCACCTGCACCACCACCACCATCACCAGCAGCATCTGCAGCAGCCGAGCTCGTCCTCGCTGTCGGCCCTCTCGACGCTCGCCGCCAGCACTGGCGCGAAGACCATGAGCAAGGACTCGAGTCCGAGTCGCAGCGAGGGCACCTCGAGCACGTCGCTGCGCAGCACCTTCCTGCGCAAGCGCCGGAAACCGGCCGTCGAAACGGCCGAGCTGGCGACGCCCTCGACCACGCTGCCGACGACCGTGCTGTCGGTGGCCGCCGTTCCGATCGCCAGCGGCGCAAATCCGAAGCCCGAGAAGAAGAAGAAGGGCATCATTTCGGGCAAGAAGGAGGTCGAGATAGAGTCGGGCGTCGAGATGCTCGAGGACATGATCCCGCCGCCGCCGGACACGTCGACGCTGCCGCAACCGGGGCTCGCCGGTGGGAATCTAAACAAGCGCCAGGGCATGGAGTTGCCGCTGCAGAGTCGAAATTCGGCGGAACAACTGGACGGCGTCGCGTACCCAGCGTCCAGGGCGCACGTTCACGCGGGCACCAACGGCGGCGCGGACGAAGACTCCAGCGTAACGCTGACCAAAATCGGAAATCCCTTCAGCCGGAGCAGCCTGAGCTTCATGAGTTTGCTCCCCAGCGACAGCTCGTTGATTGTGAGGCAAACGGCCAACCGCATCCCGATCTTCATCCTGCTCGGTCTGGTCGCGGTGATGCTGGTGCCACTGCCCGAGTTCTTGCGCGGCGTCCTGGCCTGCCTGTTGACCATCGCGCTGCTGGAGTCGGTGTGGACCCAGGTGCAGGGCTTCATCGTGCGCCGCCTGACCTCGACCGAACCGGAGCGAGTTCCATTCACCCTGCCCGACTACAGCAAGATGTCCATCTGCGAGATTCCCGCCGTTGAGGAACACAAGACCGTGAAGACATACGCGGTACGTGAGCTTAAATCATTTCCAAGATCAACATTTTTATCGGTTTTGTTTCTTCCAGGGTTGGATGAATGAAGTCAACAGCTATGACCCGAAAAATTTCCACATATCGATGAGCAAATCGGTCTACGTGAAACTCGATGGTAAATCAATACATTAATGTATTAATGGCGACCTTTTCAATCTCTGCTACGAACGATTTCAGGCACCTTTTTGCGCATTTCCAATACCACCGCACGGGTGCCGAAGCGCATCATGTGGAACGAGACTCCCATCGATCGCAACACGATTCAGTTCACTCAACATCGAACATACAACCTCTTGGGCTGTCGCATCGAGTTGTTGCCACTGGGGCTGGCGCGCAAACGGTAGGATCAGCATGATATCCGTTGTGTCCTTGGCGACAATAGCCTTTTCCTCTTTCAGATACTTCAACCGAAAATATCCCATACAACTGATTATTAAACACTCCGCCGACACCCGCATCGATGAGGGCGGCTACCCGACCGCGTCGTCCAAACGGCCCTCCACAGGCAGCGCCAAGGACGACAGCGACTCCGGCAAGTACTTCGACATCAAGGACTCCAGCGCATTGCTACTCAGTGCCCCGGTCAGCACTCTGACCAACCAGACTTCGAGCGAGTCTCTCGATGATCGATCGGAACGTTCGGTGGCAGATCCGGAGAGTGAAATGGATTTCGCTGCCACTATCATGAGTGCCGATGTAAGAGTGAATTGCTATTGAAAAGAGTCTCCTCTTGATCATCTCTTCATCCACTTCTCTTGCAGCTCCAGTCTCTGCAGGACGCTGCCAATCCGGAAGTGGACAACAAGGACATCAGCGTTCCCTGTGGCGATGAAACCAGACTTTTGCTCTTCTCCCGCGGCGATCGCGAGAAGGAGGATTGGTAATGTTTTTGAGACATGTATATCGAAAAGGAATATGAAATTCATATAGAAGGGTTTCATCGGCAGGTACCGACGCTTTGTCGCCGCCAGCACGGGAGATGTCAACGATCAGGATCTACGATTGCCAAACGTGCGCCTCGTCGAGGACAACGATATACAAGCAGCGGCTGTTAAGGCAGCCCTCTTACTGACCGACGCTGGAAATGGTGCTTCCACACAACCCTCAACTTCCACGTTAAACGACGATTCCAAACCTGCAACAACTTCGTCTGAAAATTCCATTCCAACTGTTGTCGATAAGGCAGACAAGGAGACATTCGAGGATGTCGAGGACGATCTCGAGGAAAGCTCTGTGCCCGATGATACATTCGAGGGGCTCTTGATGAGCTCGTGTGCCGCACGAAATCCCGCGGATTACATTCGCTTCATGGCCCTGTATCAGGTGCGGCTGCAGAACCTCTCTCTTACCCCAATATCATTTAGTTTTGCACCGTTCTATTGTATTTGATTTAATTTAATTTTTTATTTGATTTTCATTTATTTTGCTTGATTTAGCGAGCTTGTAATCAAAGTAACATTCCAGTCTATAAACAAGTGGAGACCAAGAGTATGCCCAGAAGTAAACGAGTAGGTTTTAGTTTTCGTATTCAATCAATCCCCCTTTCTTCTCAAATTATTTTACACATTATCATTTGTTTTTATCATTCCTTAAGAACTTAGAAAATTAACAACTTTTCATCTCTCTCAGCATCGCCGGGTCAAACAGCAGGAAGATGAGCTCTGGAAGGGCATCGACCAATCGCTCTTTCTGGGCCCATCGGGGAGCGTCGTCTGGACAAATGTCCTCATCGGACGCATTCTGTACGGCTGCTTAAAAGACATCGTTCTTCAGGGAAAAATACAAGAATTTCTGCAAAAGAAACTGAGCTCCATTAAAGTAGGTTTTGTGTGTTTTTAGGACCTTATATTAAATAAACACTTCGTTCAGCTCCCCAGTTTTATGGAGGATGTTGTCATCACACAAATCAACCTGGGCGACACCCCTCCACTCATACATCGCATCTCGCGGCCAATGCTCGACGAACGCGGCACCTGGATCGATGCCGATGTCACCTACGAGGGTCTGCTGCACATCACGGTGACCACGAAGTTGAATCTGCTGCGCCTCAAGCGCCAGGGAAGGGCACACATGTCCGCAGATACGCCGGGCGGAACACCGACAGCCGGCAATTTGCCTCCCATCAACGTGATTCCCGACGAATCTGCCACCAGCTCCAGCACCAGTATGTCGCTGCAGGAGGAACAACTGGCGGACGCCCTCTCGGGCAGCGCCATCTTCGACAGCGACGCCGAGAGTTCGGGGGGTTCGAGTTCTGACAGCGACAGTCCAATTCCTGGTGCGCCCGAAGCCACCAATGCAGAGTGGGTTGGAATCGTGTAAATTCCTCGATATCTATTAAACATGCATTTGTTTTATTCCCTTCCAGATTCAATGTCTTCAATACTTCGCCGGGAAATGCGCGACGCATTTTCAAAATTGTCGACCGCTTTACCGCCTCCAATTTCTTTCAATACGCCACCGAGTTGTCCTACGTGCAGCGCGCCATGGAGAACATGAATGCGAACATCACCTTGCGGGTGGAGCTGAAGGGGCTGGTGTCGCGTGCAACTATAAACATACCACCGCCGCCCTCAGATCGTATCTGGTTGGCGTAAGTCCAAAAAACAAAAATAAATTGTTACGAAAACGTGTCTTAAAAAAATGTGAACTTTTAGTTTCCGTGGACCACCACGTCTCTGGATCTCGGCGAAACCAGCTGTTGGGGAGAAGTCCTTCGACTGGAGTATCGTAACGAATGTGATTGAAAATAAACTGTGCGAAGAAGTGAACAAGTATCTGGTATATCCGAATATGGTCGACGTAACGATACCATTTCTGGGACAGCCAACATACAAAGAGTGATAGAACCTAGAAATAGTTATTGACTATTCAAGTTTTTTAGAAATTGAAAATACATTTTAAGACTATTTTACAACAGAGAAAAAGTACCACATAAATTTGAAAACATATTAATATTCGAATGTTTATTTATATGATTTCTTTTTCTCTTCATATTTCCATAGAATTTGTATTGAAATGGTAGTGAATGTTATGAATTGCAGACATATTCCAAAAACTCTAATAGAATTATAACTCTATCAACAGCTCTCTCACTCTCCTACAATCTTAAACTTAAATACAAGTAACTATTATTATTACTATTCCTCAAATTTTATCCTCGATCAAAAATCTTCTGAAATATACTTATGATTCCACTATAGAACTTGCGTAGCTATTGAACTATTCAAATACATATCTACTGGTAAATTCACTATAATTAATGAAGTTCTTAATTTTAATATATTTTTCTATAGTTATCTATTCCGAAAATTATTTACATACTATTGGTATAAGTTATTATGTCTGCTGAAAAGTATGTTAAGTATTATTGCGAACGTAGGTTGTCGGGGTTTCAGGGTTAAATTGTATTTATTTATATTTCTACTCTATTTACTTCTTGATTTAATGACCGAACATGGTGTGATATATCTTTAATTTCTCATTGTTTGCAAACATTTTTTGAAATTCTTCCAATTATATAGATTAATGTATTGAATTATCAAACCTCTTCTGACAAAATATATATTTATTTACAACAATAAAGACATTATTTTAATTATGAATGTCGATATTTCTTTTAGAACCAATGTTGGGAGTATATTATTCAGAAACATTTTTAATGATACTGGATCTATATAAATCATCAATAGAACATACACATAATTTTCTTTTTCTTCCCATCGTCATTTCCAACTGAAAACTAAAACAGGGTTTGTTGACTTTTCGATTCGTTTTACTTCATTTATTATAAACATTTCAAAAATGTACAGTCTAATGCTAGTTAAATTAATTTCATGTTAATTTACAACATTTATAACAGGTATCTTACAAACTAAAGCTATAAAATACAAGAATAATAATATAAAAAAGCAGTTTTTGCAATGTTCCATTTTGAAATTTGAATATTGTGTACTTCAAGTATAATAGTAAAAAAAGTCGCTTAACTTTCTATGATAGGTTTTAAATTGTTTACAAATTCACGAGAAACTCGTTTTAAACCTGTCGATTGTTTTGTGATGTGTCGAGTGGTTTTTCGTGTGCTTCGTCCGAAATCGCTTCAGAATTAGAGTTCACTTAATATTTTCATGTTTTCCTTATATCTCTACTTCTAATGAGCAATTTGTAATAAAACAAAAGTGTGGGAAAGTTTCGAATTTCCGTTTAGAAAGTAACTTAGGGGTATTGTACTAAAATATTTAACAAACAAAGAAATAAAATAATATGAAATTGTCTTGAAACTTGGTAAGAAAATTACGACTTTCGTTGGCTGTGATTTTTGTAAAGAGAAGAACAAAGGTGGAATATCCAATTGTAATGAAGAAGTTGTGTCTTGGTTCAATGCGATTCAATCGTATGATGATAATTGCTAATGTCGTTGTTAGCCTGTTTCCGTTATCGCTGTTGTTGTTGATTACAGTCTCATTTCGTGGTACTTGGCAAAGGATTTGCACAGACAGAAGGCCAAAAAGATAGCGAAGAAATGAATGACAGCCACGCCCAACAGAACGCCGATGATGATTTCACGATGCGAAATAATCCACTCGGTAAATGCGTCGTAACAACCCTGAGGAAATTTATAATCATTAAAACACCATTGCAAAAGAGTAAAAGTTGAAAATGTACCTTTTTGTAAAAACTATTGCTGTCGCTCGGATTCGTCACGCAATCGTCGTCACGCGGCACCAGCAGAGCCACATCCTTGAGGATGCAACAGGCCTCCGGAAGAGTGCGGTTACCCTTGTTGGCCGTCCACGACTCGGATGCTTCGAAGTCACGATAATCATTGACGCCACAGCAGCCGAAGGAGCCCATCATCTGGTTCCACATCAGGGTCACGGCGTCGGTTTGCTCACCACTCGTGTAGTACCGCGAGATGGTCGACTCCAGGAAGGTCTTGGTCTCAGCACGAGCCTACGAGCGAAGCAAACAAACAAACAAACAGGATGTTATGAAAGTGGCACCGATCGATCGATCGCTTCGAGTGGAATCTTACCTTCTCCTTGTAGAAAGCGGACAAACCACCGACCACAATCTCCGCAATCAACAGCAGAATCATGAAGACACCGTACTGGAAAGAATGAAAGCAAAATATCAGTACATGAGGGACTGAACATGTCCTAAAGGTCTGGGCCATGGCCAACATTATTGGCGGTCTTTTTGTGTCGTCGTCGTACTCGCTGGAACATAACTTTCTCGTCGCTCGTAAAACTTTTGCTCACCTCGTTGTGGGCACGAAGACAAGTATTTGGGGAATTTACTCACACACATACATGCGGTAAACCTGAACCTTTTGTTCGAAAGGCTCGCACCACTTCCGAGCAAGAGCATTTCTGGGAACATTTCCTTAACCTGGTGATTCAGGTGTTGAACGATCGACAGATGGCGGACGTAGTTGGCAATTATTGGCGGTCTTTTGCGAGGCAATTACATAAATAACAGCAGCGGAATTTGAAATTCCAATGACATGTCAAGCTGCAAGGAATTCTTGCTCCAACTGAAAACCATGTACATACTAAATCGAGCCATATAAGGTTTAGAAAAAAGACAAATATATGCGTTACACGAAACCCAAAACCATCACTAGAAACAAGTTCTTTCGTCAGAGTTCTGAGCCGCCTACTCGGCCGGGCTGCGGGATTCCGGTTCCTCCGAAAGAGAGACATTCACTTTCCTCCCCCTCACTCAATCGTCGGCTAATGGCAAATGCGTAAACTAACGGTATTGTTTGTATAGCTTCCAGCGAGCGCAAACTTGGCCAAGTCGTCAATAAGGCTTTAATGACAACCTGTATGCACATTTTTTCAGGTTTTCCATTTGGGGTTTTTATTACTACGATATTGACTGGCCGAGTCTTGGAGGTTGCTCAACTCCAACCCGAAGGTAAACTTCAGTCATGGTTTAACTTTGGCCGCCCGATCGATGATGTCGTTACGCAAGAGACCAAGTTTTTTCGTTTATTTCAATTGCGAATTAATTGTTCAATTATGGTGAATTTCAAGAAATAACTCAACATTTTTCGGTGCAATTCGCGAACACAACATGGCTTGAATTAAACATTACCCTCTGTACAAAAAATACACCGTTGAAAAAGAGACACGCTGCATCGAGAGTCGAACGGAGGTAGAGGTGACCATAGTCAGAGGGGCTCAATTTGTCAGTCGGCTGTCATTTGAGGTCAATACTTAAGGTCTCCTGAACGCTGAGCATGACAAGTTTTTTTGATTTTCGATACTAGTATTGGTAAGAAGTGCCAAAACGAAGGTTATCGGAGGTGTTTTCAGCGATCGGCTACAGGTCGCTTTCGGAAAAAACATTATCTGCAATGATGTTGACAACCTTTAATAGAAGTGTAAATGTAGCCTGTATATCCGGGAGATAACCCAGAGACTGAACATGCGCAAGTCGTGTATTATTGCATAAAACTCTGCGAGATTCAAAAGGCATTGCAACACCAAAATTCACCTGCAACGCCTCATGGACCCAACCCACCGATGTCTTGCACAACTGTCGAACAACAACAATCAATATATTCCCAAAGTAATATTAATAAATTACGAACTCGAAGAGACACCACAACCAGTCGGACAAAGCGCGAAGATATTTCGGGTTTCTTTCAGTGGTCGAAATGGGAATTGTTAATGGAAGTATTTAACTATAGTCGAGTGAATGGGAGAAATAATCGGATGCTATATTGAAAAGCTATTGAGATTTAATGGGGACGAAGGATTGTGGACAAGAGGATTAATTATTTTTAAATAGAGAAAAATGAATTCAAATAGAAAATATTTTATGCTTGTTTATTTAAGCCTGGATATTGCACCTCAATGTTGCAATAAATTTCGCAACATTTGCATGACGGTGGATGAAAAGTTTTGCTAATCAGGTTGTGGAGTTTCGCATGAACGCGGAAGCCTCAAAGAAATTACGTTTACGTATTCGTCGGCTTTTTGTCGACTCATTTTCAGCCATTCACTTTTTTCATGTTTGATACGATATTTTCTTCATGACTAGCTAAATATTTTCATTGGACATCATTTGAAATACGGCATGCGGGGAAAGAGAAAGGACGATTTAGGGAGAGAGAGAGGGAAAATGAGAACGATTTCAAGCAGGTTTCATAAAAATATAGGAATTCATGAGAAAAACGCTCAATGATAGCCAGAGGGTGGTTTCGATGGAAGTTCTTTAAACCTTTTTTTTAAGCAAAAAAGGAAACTTCGAGAGGTGTTTGTTGGATTCGGTCGATGAATGTACCCTTCGGAGCATGTTTATGGCCTTCGCCTAAAGTTTAATGACATACTTGCGGTGCTGCAAAAAAAAGGTTCTATTTCGCAGTTTCCAAGAATATCATAATTAAGGTAATGGCTCAATAATATTTCAAAGGAAACCTATAATGAGGACAAACAAGAACCGCCATCTAGCAGTATCTTCCAATCACCCAACTCAACCCATTATTCTCTAATGACCATCCCATCAGCCGCATACAACCCTTTGCCAACCGATTAGAAAAAAAAATCCGTACAAATTTCACTTATGGTAATCGTGATAATTTTGCACTTAAATGTACAATTACAACAAGTGCCGACAAGCAAAATATACCTACATATGTATGTATATAATTTGGTGTATTGAGGGAGAAAAGAGTTTTGAAAATAAACATTTGAAGAAGCCTCAGAGACACCCACGAGTAGACACGATTGGAAAAATAATAAACAAATGAACTTTCTCCATTTGTGCCGTGCCGATCGGGGAAACGTGAGCGAGCGCATGCGCCCAGTGCTCAATGCGGTCATGTTGCACCGACAACAAAAACAGCAAACAACTACTATAACAACAACAACAACAACAACTGTCGACAGGGCCAAAACTCAGGCACTCCTTTGGTTAACAATTATCGCCGTAGTGTTTTGTTAGTGCCTTTGATGATATTGAAAGTGATTTTCAAGGTGTTTTTTTTTTCGAATTATTTCCATGGTTTTTTGTTGGCCTCACAATAAATTAAATAAATTGTTTCGTTACGCATGCGCCGCTCCTGTCAAGTGTTTCTTCTTCTTGTTGTTTTTGTAACAGCAGCAATTGTTATTGTTATGATTTAATTCGATTTTCCTCGCATGCAATAAAATTTCTTCGCTTGTCGGTTTGTTTGTTATTGCTTTTGGCATTGTTTTGGTTGCTGTTGTTTTTTGCTATTGCTACTGTTGTTTGTATTGTTGTTGTTATTGTTTTTGTTGTTGTTGTTGTTGTTTTTGCCGTTGTCACTCGTGTCGGAATGCTAATGATGCTCATTGGGCTTGAAACAACAACAACAAACTACCATGATTTGACAACATTAATTTTCATCTCTTGTTTGCTTATAGTAATATTTATGTTTTGTATTTTTTAAACAAATGCTTTCGTTTTTATGTTTTAATGATTTTTAGTTGTTGTTGTTGTTGATTACAATTATCACTTAAAAGTTCACTTTCTTCTTCGACATTCAACACGAATTTATGTCCTGAGAGAGATTTTTGATTGCTGACTTATTATTCGTGTATTAAAAACCTTTTTTAAATTATAAACAAAATACGAAACATTTTTAATATTACGAAATGAAAACCTACCGTTGTCAGTAGACATCTGGACTCTCGTATCGCTCCGCAGTAGCCCAAGAAGCTCATCAGGAACATCACGGCTCCGATCACGATCAGAACATAGGCCAATTGTTCGATCACTTGTGGCTGCGTAAATTGCTGCAAAATAAAAATTAATTATTACTACACCAATAAAACAACAATATCAAAAAAATATTTCCCTATCTTTTCTTTCTTGCGGGTTCTTTTGCCGCTAAATTCATTCGGAGACAATGAATTAACCTTTGGCCCAGTAATTCATGGTATACAGAGAAACTACATGGTAAGAGATTGTTATTCTTCTATTCTTCTTCTCGAAATGGAGAACCGATTGCGGCAACGAAAAGTTCTTGTTGAAGAATTGTAACTAAGTTGGGATAAAGTGGGTTGGGTTGGGTCGAGTTGAAAGATGCTGGGTAGGGTTCCGATGGAGAGGGAAAAACAATAACAAAACATTTGAGCTCCAATTAAAACGCCAATGATGCGCTCGAAGAAAATTAAAGTTGTTCCAAGCGAAAAAAAAGCGAGAAAATAATGAAGAGTTCAGTCCTGGGAATGAAATGTATCACGTTACATTGCGGTCAGTTCAGTAAATGGGCTCGATGTACCCATTAAAGGGTTGGTAGCGCCTTCAATCACGCGAACAAAATGAGCTCTTAATACTGAGAATATCATTGAACCGTAAATTTTCATAATTATCCAAAGTGTCTGATGTACAACATGTTTATTTTTTATAGACACGAGAACATTCCGGGGTGGATTTTCAATGGTATATCTCGTAAAACCGATGGACTATGGATTTACCAATAGTTGAAGGATGTTTGCGTTCCATGAGTATACATGGAATTTTCAAGAAGAATATTCTAGGCGAGGGTTTTCAGAAAAAGGGTCTCTATAGTAGTGGTACAACTCCTTCATGCCTTCTTAATGTATATTATATCATAAATGAAACAATAATTTCGGGTGACTTTTGACAACATAAGACTGTTTGTATGCCATGATAGTTCATAGTTTCCCCTTCGGTTGTACGGTCATTGGGGAGCCCTTGAGGAGTTCAGTGGCGTTGCAACCCCTGACCATGTTGACTCCGCCCTCCTCCACCCTCGCCACGGTCAATGGAAATTGGAAAAACATGCAAGTTCAGTGACCACAAATTGCTCGCTGGGCCTGTAGCTAATAGAAAAATGCAATAAACATGCAGCTGTACAACTGAAATTACTTTCCCAACAAAAACAAAAACAACGACAACGTCGTCAACAATGGAAACAACTGCCTGCAATAGCAATTTGTCCGACTGTCACTTTCGAAGGACGAAAGGGGGAGAAGACCATGAGAGAAATGAATTGGGGGAAGTGAAGGGCTCTGATAATGGGGATGAAGGTGGGGACGGAAGTGGGGAGGTCGTTACAACCACATGCAATTGTCAAGTCAACATAAAACGACATAAAACATAAAACGAACACTTTCGTTGACACAGAGCACAGAGTCGACCACGTGTGGGCTCTGGAGCGTAGGCAGTTGGGGATGAAAAGGACATCAACATGTGCACCAGCAACAATAACAACAAACAGGAACTATGTAAAAGCATTTCTCTTTTATGTTGCATTTAACAGGACTCACGACATGGAGCACGACAAACGCAATTCGAGTCGTATTTAATTATTGGGGATGGCGAGGAAGCTCCAAAAAAGCACCCCTGAAGCAGGTGTTCGGTCCTTTCAGTCATCTGCCCTTCTTCCTGCCCTTCCTTCCCTCCAGTAAATAAATCATAACTCTACACGGAAATGTTCCGGAAGGCGACTGATATAATTATCGATTGGAACGTCCAGATAAGCAGGTCACGCGGTAGCCGCAATGACCACTGGTGGGGGCGGGGCGAGGGACGGAGGGAGAGAGGGGGCGGGGCAGTGGGGTGATTTAAAGTGAATGCACATGTGTAATTAGGGAGTGTGAGGGGTTCCAGAAGTTGGCAAGAGTCGGTCAGTCAGTCAGACTGAAGGGAAAAATAATAAAAACCTTTTACGATCATGTCAAAAGAAACCTATGAATATAGATTACGGTAGATCGAAGAAGTGAAATTCAAGAACAATAAATAATAAACGACTGGAGGAGCTTTGTAGACCCAGACGCCTTGTTGGATAAGCAGCTTGTTGTAAGCGATTAATCTTGCCACTGAGAATGGAGAATGGCGAAAACCCATACATTCTCAGCTGCCATAATTCCCCCACGACCCATTAACTTCTTTTCCTATTCCTTCTGTTCGCCTTCCTAATCGCCCACCTCGTCTGCTGCCCCGCGGTACTCACGTTTATGTGTTCGCTTTCGACCATCTTGAGCAGCGCAATTAGCGAAGCTTTGTCCACCGCCAGCCAGATGCCCGTGCCGAGCACGATCGTTCCAAGCACCTAGATAAAGGGAGAAAGAGAGAAAAAAAAGAAAGAGAATTAGAGAGAGAGAACAAGTTAATGACTTGCCAAACTATCATATCAATTACAACAAAAGCAGTGGTAACAAAATCAACAGCAAACGAGTGAAAATGTTTTACAGACAAAAAACAAGCAAGCATAAGAAATTAAGCATGAATGATAGAGAATAAAAAGTAAAACGAAGTTGTTGAACGAGCTAATTTACATTACAACAAAACGGTTGGATATTTTTTCTTTTATGCTGCAATATTTTATATTAATAATTTTTGAAGTTGATATTTTTTCAAACCCTTTTGGTTGGGTTCCCAAAAAATTAATTTTTCTAATAATTTTATTTGCATTTTCTCGATTTAGTTACGCCTTTCTTTATTTTTTAATATATTCAAATTTTAAGAATTCTTCATATTTCTGTATAACTTGTTCCACATTAATACTTACAAAGAAGAGGAAATTGAATATGCAAAGCATATACTTCGCGATCCAAACGCCGCATTCCGAGCTCATCTTGAAGGTTTTATGCGTTTATCTGAAAGAGAGATGAAAAGATGGAAATCAGTAAAGCCGTACAAAGAAATTATCATGTGGGATTTGATAAATCAAATAAAATATAAACAGGGTGTCGCTCGTTCTAAGAACAGAAAATTCCTCAAAATCTTGAATGAAACTCTTACCCAAAAACTAACGATAGAAACTACGGTCACGTGTACTCGAGTATTAAGTACAGTCGAACTACTGTATAGTAATGTCTGTTGTCAACATCAACAACAGAAGCTTGTCGAATTCTTTGTAAGCCCTCAACGTGTCTCACCAATTAACAGTCAGCTTGGCTTAATCTCAATGGCCAATCAACGTCATGTCGATTCGCATGGTTTTCATGAGAGGTGGAAAAGAGTTTTCTGGAAAATATTTAGATCAATCGGCGGTCGTGGCTTTCGTATCAGATTTCTAAACGTTTTACTTTCTCATTAGCGCATCGAGTGTAATTTTTGTTGTTGTTGTTGTTGGTGATAACACACAAACCTGAAAGCCACGTTCACAGTCGACATCGTTGCAATGGCCAAGATAAAGAAAACGAAACGCGACTCGCTCACCAGATGTCGCACCAGAGACACCCAAAGAAACCCGCTGTGGGCTGAGGCGGGACGGGGTGTGGAGTGCAAAGGCGGCTTCGTAATACAAGAACTCGAATGCAAACAATGCCACGAGCTACTTCTCGCTGTCGCCCCGCCGATCGACAGGTTCTCTGCAGCAGCGACAGCGACAACATATGAAAATTGTACTCGTAGTCGAGAAGTCAGACCCTTGGCAGCTGAAAACATCAATTGAAAGTTGAAGTTGTTGTCGACAAAGAAAAACACTCTTTGTTTTGTGGGTCAACAAAGTCGAGGTGTGTGTGAATAGATGGCAGAAATAGAGGAAAACAGGTTCAGTTAAAAAAATATCGAGGGTTTTTAACATAAAGTTTTACCCATAAATGTACAGAGAGTTTAGAAAACATGCAGGGACTTTTTTTTGGGGCATAACATAGAAACACTTGTTGAAAAAAGCAAAAGTAAGAAAAAGGTTTTAGTTTAAATTATCTATTGTTTGCGCAATGATCAAGGTTTCTTTGCCAATAAATTCTCTTATTGAGGTTTCCGTCCAACTGCTCTCTGTCTCTGACAAGATATCAACCTGTAAACCATGTGCGGAAAGCATTTTCCAATGAAGCCCGACATGAAGGGAATCCCGTAATCTTGGTGTCTGTTGGCACCAAAGGCCAGTGTGCATCGGTCCGTGCATCGACGTCCAACTCGTCGGTGCAAATGGAGAAAATTACAAAAGCAACATCGATACCAATACCATGGCCTGAAACACCATATCGAACGTGACAAGTGCGACTCAACAACTTCACAGCTCTGGCAACCATGACTGCTCTTATTACTCTTGTACTGTTGTGTTGTGGTTATTGTTGTTGCTCTGTTGTGGTTCGTATTGTTTTTGATATTATTGTTTTTGTTGTTGGTGTTGTTGTTTTGTTCGCTGTTGTTGTTTTGTTCGCTGTTCGCTCTGAACATGTTATGAGAAATTGTGGCCAGCAGCAACGACGGAGGACGGCAAAGCAACGCATAAAGCACTGAACCTCCACAGCCGCAATGGGCTCAGAGGAAGGTACGAAAGGCAAAAGGAAAACAAGGAGAGATGCAAGGGGAAGCGTGGAGATTGCGACGGTACCGTTGGAAAATGTCGAGCCTTCGACGGCTTCGATAGTTTCCATCAAAAGCAAGTGTTACTTCTACTCTGACCTCAACTTCTGTTGCTTCTACCTTTGCCTTTGTCTACCTTCCTCCTCTTCTCATCATCTCTATCTGCCTATCTACTGGCCATAATGGTTCTCCTAGGCATGAACAGTTAGTTGGAGTTGGAATTGAAGTAATGAAAAATTTCAAAGCAATTTCAAATTATATGGCAATAATTGTTTTGTTGAGGTTGTGGTTGCAGCTACCACTACTTTTTATGGTAATAAAGTGTAGCCCGAGGCTGTCCCAGAATTGAGCACAAATTCCTTTCGTTACAGAATATAAGACAGACTCATGATTGATTGATTGATTGATGGGTGAATACTTAGATATTAAGGGGAAATCGATTGATCGAGGGATGGAATGAGCTGTTGATTTGATTTACTAATATAGTGAAAAGGTAATGAATGAAAATTCCATATCGTGTACAGATATTTAATTTTGATCTGAACAATATTAATAATTGTATAATTGTAATTTTATTAATTGTTATTAAAAACAAGTTTAATAATCTGTTTCATAAATCTCATCCGAGTGTTGAAATGAAGATAAATGACACCTATCTAAACCTAATCGGAAGTATCGATCAAAAGCTATTTAAAATACATATAAGACACGATTGGATGGATGGATGGATGGATGGATAGACTAATAGATTGTTACCTTAATTTGAATATGGAAAGATCAGCATAGATATAGATCACTGTAAAATGATAATGAGGTAGTTATGATAATCGAAATGTCTCACTTTATAATTAAACATCAAGATATTTGTATTAACAATAGATAGATAGATAGACAGATGGATTACATGGAAAACTTCTCGGAATCTTGAGCTTCCGTGTGAGAAATGGTTTTGAAAATGATGTGAAACTCGCATTTGTTTATTCTTTGTGAATAAAACCAAAAGAAATAACAACGAAAGCAAAACACTTTCGAAAACAATGAATCAACATGTTAATTACAATAACTTTCGACTCGTACATAGACAACAACAGATCAGCGTGCAAAACAATTGATGGTAAATTGGCAACAAGTCTGTCAGCCACCTACCGCACAACAACACAACTCCCCAACAATCACCATAACAACAACAACAACACAAACGAGGCAACCGCTAGGAGATCCGAAGATCCGAACAAGTGTGGGTGGCAGGGTGTCGAAAACTTTAAGAGAGAAAAAAGCTCCACGAAACAAGTTAAAATTAAATATGAATTGTTACCGCAATTTGTACTCAATACAATCATTAAAATTTCAAAGCCGATAGTGAACAAAGAAAACAAGAAGAAATAAAATAATAAGAAAAGTACAAAACAAATCGTGTTATACTATTAAAGTTGTAGAACGGGAAGCAAGTTTTCTCAACAATTATTGATCCGATGGATGAGGTTGGAGGCAGCGGTGGATGAATGACTTACATTAGCATCAACAATTGGGGCGGTTTCTGTGGCACCTGCCCGCCTTCTTTGGCTCTGTCTATACGAATGAGGTTGCCTTTATTTCTCATATTAATTTCTTTGTCTCGCATTGGGAGCGGAGGGAGGGAGAGTGTCTGTCAATGAGAGGGAGTGTGTTTGGAGTCGAATTCATTGTTTGTGGTTTCTCGAATTTTGCGCAATTGAATTGGAGACGTGAGTGAGTTATGTGTGGGTTCTACTTAGAAAACTGGGCCGTATGCCAATGATTTCGATGGGCTGCGAAGTCAGAGGAAACCACCTGAGGTTCAACTTCCACATGGGGCTTGGGTTGGATTATGAAAAGCCTTTGGTTTGAAGAAACGTTGGTTTCAAAAAACTTTTGGATTCAAAACCACAACCCAAAAACCCGCTTAACCGTTGGGTGCCGCTTCCTGTTATTAAGTGATTATGATTTGATATTAAATTTTAACTCAAGCAAAATTGTTGTCTTGAAATCAAATCAATTCAACGACTTTTCCAAACTACTTATCATTGGTTTTAATTACTTGGTGGAGTTTATTTCTCTCTCTCCCATGTCCATTTCCATTAAATTGCATCACCCGATGTCCACACTTTAGACATTACAGTGGCGTGCAATGATTTCGAAATACTTGACGTTTATCTTCAACATCATCGTAATGGTTGTAATGATCATCACCAAATCTCTTTTTGAAGATGACAGACCGCGAATGACGACAGACACACTTTCATTTCCTTTTCTCGTAATCGTTCAATTTAACACATGGAATGGAGATAAACATGAGCTTAGCAACAACAAGCATCAACAAAATCAAAACAATAACAATAACGACACCAGCTGTCGAACTGATCAATCAATTTAAACGGTAATCCGAAAGGGAAGGGAGAGAGAGAGAGAGAGAGAAAGAGAGAAAAATGTGAATCGACCTATGAATCAAAACACTTAAAACTTATGGAAATAATTAAAATAAACAAATTTAAATTGAAGCGTTGAATGCAGACAACAGACATCATCAACAACAACAGCAATAACAATAACATCAAACAAAAACACAAATCGAACTAAGAGAAGAAGAACAACAAAATCTACAACAACAACAACAAGAACAATAGCAACACAGATGCGCGTCTGTTTCGTGAGTGCGGCGCATGCGTAGCGCGCGAGTCCAGTCGACCAGAGTTTTTCACGCAGAAAGTGAAAGTCAAGCCATTGAGACCATTGAGATATAAACAAAACGAAATAAAGTAAAATAACAACAACAACAACAACAACGATAAGAGGAGCAACAACAATGAAAATAATAAATGCATTTAACTCCCAACTCGAAAATATTGAGAAATTATGTATGCGATATTATGAAAACAATGCCGAAATTTCTTCTCTTCGAAAATGATTGTCTTTCAAAACAAAAACCAAAAACCGAACAACAGCAGTAAAAACAATGGCAATAACAACAATTGAAACAACGCAGTTCAACACCCCGCAGCAACAACAAAACACAACATCAGCCATCACCATCAGAGCGGCGTCGACGAAGCCCCACCACCATCGACAGCCGCGCTTTGCTTAACCTTTGCTCACCGAGGGGCGGTCGCTCGGTCGGTGGACGTGAATGCGTGCGGCTGGAGTCTGCGCGATCGCCGGGTCGTGATCATAAATATTCCGGCCCGTCGGAGGCGCTGCTGCTGCTGCACATGCAACACCCAACATTCGCTGGCGGCCAGCGACGACGACGACAATGACGACGACTACGGCGGCGTCGCATTCACTCAATTAGCCGGGTTTTTATCTTTGGCCATTGTTGTTGGGTTGGTTTTTCTCTGCTCAGTCTTTCGCCGACAAGTGTGCACAAAAATCATATCAGCTGCAATTGTTATGCTGTAGTTTCTGGCTTTTGTTGTAGTTTCTGGCTCTTGCTGTTTTTTTCTGGCTCTTTTTGGTGTTACCAACTTGTGTTGTTGCTGCTGCTGACTATTCGGACTTGTGTGATTTATTGAGGTGAATTTGACTGGTTTTCAACGACCAAAGATAGTTGTTGTTGTTGTTGCTATTTGATGTTTTTTTCAATGATCTCTCGTTGTTGTGCATTAAGTGCATTATGCAACTGTTGCAAATCCATCGAACGGCCTTTCACACACACACACACACACACACACATGGACAAACAGACGCACATAGTTTTGCACACAACTGTGGCCGGCGTTGCCAATCAACGTCGTTGTCAAAGACCGTTTGGCAAAAAGACGCCGACTTTTCTCTCACTGGGAGATGAAATTGTGGTGGGAATGGTGGACATAAGAGGAGAAACAAGTGAATGCACTTTGATGGATCGTACGTCGTTTTAATTAATTGGTATTTCGGCGGCTCAAACACTTCCTCATTAGGGCCCATGGGAGTTTTTTAAGGTTTAGATAAGTAGTTAACGAAAACAATTCGACTTCCCTCGAACTGGAAGAAGATAAAACCAAAGCTTAAAATAGTTCCAGGGAAATGTGAGAGCAATAAATTTCTAAAGACTCGTTTTGTTCTGGTTTCTAAGAAACAAGGTGCTTAGGCGATTACCTCAGATGAAAGTATGTTGAATTTTGTATGAAGTAATATGAAGAACAGTGAAAAAATGTGTCAAAGTCAAAAAAAAAATTATATTTTCACTAAGTAGGAGTAATCGAAAAAAATATGTTGTAAAAATTGATCTAAAAACCTCGATTCTGCGATTTAAATTTGATATTAAATTTCAATTTGGTATTAAATTTATATGTCATCGAATGTTTCAAAAGTCTGCAAATTTAGCTCACGACTGTGGGCCTAAAACTGCAGTCGTTGGTGAAAGACACAAAAAAAAAACACAATCGACACTGACCTAAATTCGTCCCGCTCGCTTCATGGAGAACGTGTCCGAGAACGGGGGAGTGGGGGAAAGAAAGTGTGTGTGTGTGAAAAGAAGAGACATTGGAAAATGACTTGCAAGCCATCAACTGGCTTACGACAATACACAATGCTTCTTCTTCTTCTTGTCGCACTACCACTGCTTTCAGTTGTCATAAAAATTCTGAAAGTACAAACTTTTGTTTTTGTTTTCCATCGGAGCTCAAAAAAAAGGAAAGCGAAATTCGGTCACTGGGTTCTCGTTCTGTTCGAAATTGAGAGAAATTCTGTCGCGGCGGAAAATCCAAGAGTAATGGGAAAAGTAAAGAAATAAATTACTTTGAATGTTCATCATCTCTCTCTCGCTCTCCCTCTCTCTCACTGTGTATCTCTCCTCCCTCTTTAACTCCCCTCAGAGCTGGACAGGGCAATTGTTCTAAATTTATGAAGCCATCGCAGAACTTCCGGTGGTCTGGTCTAACGTAACGAATGAACTTTCGCATAAATCTTTCCATTACATTTTGTTTTCACTGTTATTGTTATTAATTTATCTATGCGATTTGAGCGAGACGGTGGCAACAACTTCTGTGGACTGCATCAATTGTCGCAGATGATCTTGTGACGCCATCCGTCATGCGGCGGCCAGTAAGTAAATTGATAGAAAAAATTAAATAATTTTCCCATGCACAGTGGTAGTTGTTGCCATCTCGTCACGGCATCTCATGCGATGCGACTCCTCCCGAGTGGAGCTCCTCATCTCCTGCTTCAGAGTAGATTACTGTCATGTACCGATGTACCGATGCATATACCATATAAGAAAAGTACATATGCGACTGATCAGTTTCCACGGTTTTCATTTCACTTGTGGAAAACTATCCTCAGATTATGATCGCATACAACCAGCCCTCGACACTTGGTTCGTGTGTCTATCTGCGATGTTGTTGCTATTGTTGGCGACTCCTGCCCGACGTTGTTGTTGTTGTTGTTGTTGCTGTTGCTGCTGGTCGCCTGTCGATCGCTGGCTTTTGCACAGAGTTCGTCGATCTTTCTTCACGCTGGATGTGATGCATGAATATTCGGTGTTGCTGTAATGATATTAACGTTGTTGTTGGTGCTGTGTTTGCCAGCTTTCACGATCATCAATTTTGCCGCCAAGTTTCGTGGTCGCAGTTTCTTTTACCTTTAGAGTATTTACATTTTTTTTTTATCTCTTCTTCGAGGACTTTTTGTCTATTTTCTTTTCATCTTAATCGTCGTATTAACCCCGAGTTCGAGAAGTTAACGAGTGTCAACTTTAGGACTTTCTTAATTTTAAATACACTGAGGGAAGAGATGGGCGAGAAGCGGTGGCAGGAGAGCGAGAAAAGGAGAGGGAGATTTTTACAGACGAGAGTGACGGTCGGGTCCTTCAGCTTTCGAAAGATCTATACAGCCAGTTGGAGGAGAGGAAATTGTACAATTGTAGCAAAACTATAACTAGAGAATCTCATTACTATATTAAGAAATGTAACTACCTTCCAATAATTATGTCCAAAGGTAAGATAATAGGAGAAAAATACGTAAATGTAATGAACTATCGATATTTTCAGTCGTGAACACGTTTTGTTGACATGTTTTCTGACTCACTGCAATGTGTTTTGTTTTTTGCACTGAACTGTTGACAATTGATTTCCTTTAAATGCATGAATTGTCGAGTTGAAATTCAACAATACTCACACCACTCACATACCACATAGTATAGTATAGCTGTATAGTAATTTAATATTTAATGAAAATAACAACAAAATTCTATATGGGGATTGCAGAGAGAAACAATTACGTTGGCAATATTACTTGAGTGGACAGTGAAATGCAAATTAGTCGACGCATAGGGATGACTTCACTTCTCTCCCACACAAATACGCAGAAATTCATATTTCATACACACTCGATATAAAAATCTTAGTACAACTCAGGAAAAAGAGTTGCTAGTAAATGAAGTAAATTCAATTAGCAAAATTCAATGAAGGCGATGTATATCTAATGATGTCAAAAAGTCATGGTGTCAACATGTCTATAAACCTCAAATGAGGGCGCCGACAATTACTGCTGCATGAATCTGTATCCGCGAGATCTTTTAATTCGCGCATATTTCAACAAATTCTCAAATATCTTCTATCTCTCTATCAGACAGATGTTGCTGGAGGTTTTCTCGTTGTTGTTGTTGTTGTTGTCGTCGACTTCCATATGTTAATTGTTCACTCGACGATTATTAACTCATCGTCGGCCTCAGACGTTGAGTGGCAACGTCGTCATCGCCGATTGTAGATAAATTCTATTATTGGTATTCAAGAGATATCACAAGGAGAAATAAAGTATGTGAAATATTCAAATTAATAGGGAATTTCAATCTATTGTTTCGGATCTTTCAAGGGGATTCTCAAGATATCCCACGAGACAATACAGAAAGGAATAACAAAATATTATTTTCAATTTTTTCATCACGATCTATAGAACGAGATGCTATTAGGGTTTATGCGATGTGTACCGAAATATTTTGCTGTAATATCGTTCAGTCGAGACTAGACGAATCCGCCGACAGCAATCAACATGTCGCTAATCACGACACCATGTTGCGCCGCACATATTTCACCGACTGGCGAAGTGGTCCAGCGACCAGGTGCGAAACCAGCCAGTGACAGACAATCCATGTCTATCGCAAATCTAAAGCCAACCAGACCAGTTGGCCGCAGCCGCCTGCTCCCTCAACTCGGTGTCCTACGGGTAAGAAATATCGTTGAAAACCAAAGTCCACTGGTCGACATAATTTGTGCCAAAATTATCTACGAAACCACAAATTTCCAACTTCTCTGGAATCGTTATAACTTCGCGAGTAGAAGTTGAATTAGGACTGGGGGCAGCGATTGTTGGTTCAATAAACTATGGGTTCGACAAACGTTTAAACCAATGGTTTTTATTTCCCGACGTCTCAAACTAATACCACGGAAACGTAGAATTTTACAGTTTGAATTTCCGAAAACAAATCATTTCTTTGACAAAGCTTTGCAGCAAATACACAACAAGGTAGAGTGAGAGGGGAGAGCCAGAGGACAAGAGCTGCCGCTCGTGCTGAACCAGATCAACCACATGTTTATCAATCGATTGACCAAGCGAACGATCCGAGCTGTGAAGGTCGACCTGTTTCAGGCATTCATAATGAATTCTTCCGAAGTTTGTTGCTTTATTTACAATTTATCCAGTTAATTTTATGCAACTCACCGATATTTCTGTCCCCTTTGTGGCGTTGTCTTTTGTTAGCGCAAGAACGGAACGTGAAGAACGCAAAGTGAAGATGGAGACTGAAGCGAACTTTGCCACTGTGCCCACTGTGACAAGGAAGCGACACTTTTCGCTCGTAAACACTCTAATTAGCAGCCATTTTGTCGACAAGACAAAACTCAGAACTCGACACCTGTTGCACGGCGTAGGCAATTAGCAGAACATTCGAAGACGGAGGCAATCAAACAAACTAAGTGAAGACAACAGGCATGAGTACATAAGCAACACCTTGACGAGAAGTCCACGGGGTTCATGTGACGGTTTTGTACCATTTTGCAAAGGCCCGCGAATTCACGTGGAGACCCACCACATGTTGACCCGATTGCGGCCGGCTCTTAGTTGTGGAGCGGCTTTAATTGACCGTTAAAGGTTAGGAACTACGGTTACGGTCCCATGGGTTGTCGCAGTCGTTGAGGTTCCACACTTCCGAAGAACAATCCTCATATTTACGTTGTACTGAAGTTATTTTCTCGTTATTATGATTTGAATAGTTGTAACACCAGATGACGTCACTGAGTGGCAAACGACTTGTAAACAATGAACCTCTAAGTCGATCCATCAAGAGGTTGATCTTCCATGCATAAGTGGTGCCTGAAGAAAGTTGAATGACTCTATCGAGTTAGACTTTTTGACAGCTTGAAGTTTTGGGCATAGATCAAGATAATGCCCCCAGGGAGATGGTTGTATATTTTACAAAATGAAACATTGCCAGCTGGAGCTAATAGTAAAAGTTTCTTCGTCTCAACGATATTAGTCGATCATAGAACGAAGAAGTCGTTATTTTAAGAGAAGTTTCTTATGGCAAGGACTGAACGCTCTTGTAATGATTTCGTTACAATATTCAGTATTTATTGCAAATTATACTTCATAGTATTTATGAAAATTACTGATGCTTTAATGATAATCCAAACTATTTAAAGCAATCAATCCTCATCATTATAATAGTCAGTATCTTTATGTATAGTTCGATCCCTTTTATTTATATTGTTTGTTGGAATTTATGGTAATAATATAACTGATGATGATACCTAACAATGAGAAGCGTGCTGCCGCATACAATAAATATTCATCAAAAATAAATCACGATGATCATCACTTCATTTTCTTTTATTGCATTTCTCACACAATGTTATTGAAAGCTCAATAAAAATAAGCGAAATAAAAAGAAATACATGTAATATTCTATCATAGATTTGCATTATTTATGAATGCTTTTAGTGTTTGCACAGATTTTTCAACTCAATTGTGGGCTGTTTTGGTTTTCTGTGTAAAATTACAGCAAAAACAAGATTTTGAATACAATAAATAATGCATAGTTCCATTATATAATCGATGCAGTGAAATATATATGCAAATCACGAGAAAAAAACAAACCAAAAGAGAAACAGGGTGAGAAAAATCCGGTTTTCAGAAAATAAAATAAATTTTATTATCCAATTCGAAATGGATTTAATCGGCCATAGATATCATTGATAAATTGCTTATTTTCAGTTGCTAGAAATTATTTTAAATCGGATTAATTTTGTGAAATGATCAAAAATTTATCTACAAAATTAATCGGTACTAGTTTGGAATGAGGACTATTCGAAAGCGAGATTATGACAGAAAATTAATAATTTTTTTCGACGTAGAAAAATAATGAAATGCCTCCTTGTGACGTAAGCAATTAAGCAGAATGAACGAACTCCGAAACAATGCAATTAAAAAATACATTTCGCAAGTCGACGCAGAAAAACAGAAACAACAAAAGCGTCTGTATCGAAAGCCAACGCAGGTGGCTTCTATCGATTCTATAATCTGTCTACAAAGTCAGCTACACGGATGAATAGACGAATGGTTAGACTGACTGACAGACTGATAGATAGATAGATATCTAGACGAATACACGGCTGAGTTGATTGAATGACAATGCGTCGAGAAGTGAAGTTAATGTCGGGAGACTCGGACGCATGCGTATGACTTGCATGTTGCAAGTGTTTTTAGTTCGAGGATGGGGAGGAGGAGGAAATATCGTTCATGCAGCAAACGTCATTTGGCGTCACGAGTCAATGAAACTTCAGCACAATCCCAGCACACACACGTATGTGTGCTTGTGTGGAGAGTTGTCGGTGGTTTGTGGGAAGGCTCGGCGGATTAAGTTTAGAGTTTCCGCTGGGCTGCGATGCACCGCGACGTAGACCATGACGTGCCCCACAACCGACTGCAACGCGACGCACCGGATAAGTTAATATCGTCAATGAAGGTTCATTTGCATCATAAGTCTACGTGCATCCATCCATCCATCCAACCATCCAACCAACTAACACTGTTGTATGTTGTTTCTCTATGTTTATGATGGCAATACTAGTTTATGTGGTTGCTTCCATCGCATCCACTGTTGTTGTGAAAATGAACGCTACGATTGATTGAGTGTTGAAGTGAAGGATGGTAGAGAGAGGGAGACACAGAGAGAGTGAGAAGGGGAGATACAGGGAGGGAGAAAGGGAGCGACCAAAGTTTTGAAACACTTCAAATAGTAATTGTGGTCAAGTGGTTTTCACCAAACATAATCGTCGAGGAAAAATATTTGAAATGTTTGCAAAGCTTGGGTTTAGTTGAAATTTTCCCAACTGCAGCAACATTGAAGACTTTTCCATAGGCTTTTGTGAATCGATAATTATTTCTTAGCCTTTGGCTGCCAGTCGAGCTGAACAGCTTCGCCTATAATAAATCATTTACTTTCACAAGAAACGAACCCTTCGGTCTCTCCCCAATCGATTTGCTGCACTTTCTTCGCTGCGATTGCTTCCACAAGGCACCACTGGTGGTGACCAATTAAGGGTCAAATTTCCTTGCAGGCCACTGAGACCGTTGAATCTCCGATTGCAGCAGACGAAGAGGACGAAGGGATGAATAGTAGTACAAACGAATAGCAAACCTGAGATAGATTGCGATAGTTGGAGACCTTTCGCCGGCACACTGAACAGCTGGTATTTATTTCCTTGTAGCTGTAATATCTTTCTTTGTGCGGCCATTCGATTCGTTTGATCGTTCGTCGTCGTTTGAACTTTCTTTTCGCGGCAACGCTTCAATGGGCATGCAAATATCGGTTTGCCGACAACAATGTCCATTCGAATGCAATGCAATTGTTGCAGAGAATTCAATTCAGAGACCGACAACAAACAAAATCTATACCAAGATTGCACCAGATGGGCCAAATAGACACAGCCGAGTGAAGTAAAAGATTATCTTGATTTCCATAAAATATACGAGACTGTCGAGTGGCGCGGAGCTCAGACGCTCCAGTCTGTCGTGGCGTGGACAGATTTACCTTGAAGTCCGCTCAACGGGTCTGTCGACAGAAGCGCAAAATCAAATTGAAAATAATAAATAAAACAAGCTATGCACACACACAGAATGACAATGACATCACGGTCATGCCCAGACAAATTCACTCCAGAAATTCACCAAAAAGTACTATTATATATAAAAATTCGCATTTCGTGAATGATGCTCTTTGGTTGTACATAAATGCGATGTTTGTGGGTCATGACCCAGGTTTCGTTCACAGTTTCCTGATAATAATCTTGCCGTGATCTTCTAACTGAATTTCCCGTAATTGCCCTTGTTTATATTTCGCCCATGCCAATATACACGCTAGCATATACAATGATTTGACTTTTCGGGTTAAAGTTGCATCATTCCATTTGATTGCTTCCACCTGAATTATTCGACCTCCAAATAAAGCCGAAAACTTCACGCTACGAAACTTAAACTTGGATCGCTATCTGGTGGCTGCAGGAGGATGAAATAGAACTCCGAATGGAGACAACAACCGACGTCAGTCTTGCAACATCTTAATTAAATCGACTGGAGAAGGCACCTTCTCTTCCTCCCTCCGGCGCGCAGATCGTATTTCGTCGGCGGCTTCACAACTGAGTGATTTTTATGCGTGTCTTCCTCTGGGCCGCTGCCGTTAACTTGGCCAATGCGGCCAAAACTCGCCAAGTCAATAAACTAATTTTGTGTTTGGCTTATTTTCTGGCATCTGATGCCGAAGACGAAGCTTTCGTCCAAAGTTTGCCGTCGAAGTTGGGTGCAAACTACAAAGTTGTTGCTGCTTGTTTTTCGTTGCAACTCTTGATTGCGATTTGTTTGCAATTCAACGAATTCGCAGCAATTGCTCCATGTTGGCATGTGTTTGCAACATGTTTTCAATTATTGTTGCTCGCTCATATCTCACCACCCACCACCTTCTTCCACAACGGGCCCCAATTTTCAGTTGCTCAACAACTGATTCTATTGCAAGTGAATAGAATCCAATGGGTTTGCTTTCAGGCGGAAATGACACGTTTCTTCTCTCCGGCTCGTGTTTCCCTGGCGTTCGAATGCGTTTTCGATGCAATTATCGTGGTGATTCATCCACGTTTGACCGGGGCCATTTGAGCCAAGTTTTGCAACGTTGTCAGGTGGCTGATCTTCCGCATGGAAGAAAAGAGCTCGTAAGAGTTTCGTCTTGAAGTTAATTGAGTTTGATTCTTGAGTTTAAAGGTTTCACCAACTTTATACGTACTAAGAAAACTAAGAAGATGTTCCTTACATGTAAGTTTTCATTACGAAGTATAAAATTCTATAAAATCAGTAATATATTCAATAACGTTGGGAGCGAAAAACCCCAAACGGTTAGTAAACAAGGTGTTGAATATTTCTATCTCGAAAGTGAATAATTAATGGGAATAATAATCCCCTCGAGCGATTATTAATCATGCGAGCTCGTAGAATGAGTTAAGTTTTTGCAATCAAATGCATTGAAGGTATTTTTATTACACGATTCAATAGGCGATGATGATGATGAAGTTTTCGTAGAGATTCTGTTGTAATGAAAATATAAATTAAAAACCACCACGGAATTGGCCGGTGTTCTGAGACCCAGTGGTACGTGGTAATACCTTGAGTCACCTTGAGTTAACCATAGGATTATATATAGTTCTGTACATTAATTAGATTTTAAGAAATAGTAATAGAAAACACCAAAATATAAAATCACCCGCTCATGGGACCTCCGCGGAATTTTCACACCTGATCTATACGGAAGCCCGATCATTCCCTGATTGACATCAATACCTGATGTCTTCTACCATCTCCTGTCTAGACCCAGTTATGCAAATGATAGCCTCCTGCAGATCACTTTCAAGACCACAAGGCTTCCGATGTAACAGGTTCCCAGACAGAATCGGGGGCAGGATGAGAGTGAGGAAGAGAGTGGACACGAGAGAAGAGCCAACATGCATGTCAGATGATCGGTGTAAACAGTCGAGAAAGAGACCGAGGGAGAGACAGTGAGAGCGAATAAACTAACCTAAAAAGTAGGACGACCGACGCAAAGAGGAGTCTGATGGAGTACTTTGACGAGAGGGTGGGGCGGGGGTCCTTTGAGGCAGAAGATATTGGAGCGACAACCGAGAGAGATGGAGCAACAAGAGCGAGCAGGAGGTAAGGAGGAGAAAAACGTGACTTACCGGGTGAATGTGTGAAGCACGATCGATCGCAAAAAGGGTTTCACCGTACCGGAAGGCGAAGAAACCAGAATGTAATCCCAGGGAAGGAGTCGAAAACTGTTTGCATTCGAGATTTGCACACTTTCCTTATGCGATTTACGTACGTACGTATATTGTTTACACTTGCGATGTATGCAATTATTCGTTTTCGAGTAATTCACATGTAAATTACAAATTCGGCTTTACATCTGCGTGCAAAAATTTAGTTCACTTTTTTCCAAACTGTGCGCGCGAAAATGAAGTTGTTATTGTTTTGGTTTTGTTTTTTATGTGGAAATGATTTCGTTTCGTTTTCAAAATCAAATGCAGCGAATTGTGACGACGACCGAGACAGACGGTGGCCTACACGCGTTGGCTACGTTAACAATAGTATGGCTAGCTGTTGTTGTAGTCGTTGTGTGATTCTCAAGCCCCGTTTCCAGACTCCAATGGCTCCCACTTGCAACGAACTGACTGACTGCGATCCGCGAACGACGAACACACGATGGCGACTGAGCTCCAACTTCGGCTGCCTCGTTCCACAAGCGGCGAAAGCGAATTAAACTCGGGCTCTGTCGCGTGTGCTTTTTGGAGTCATCAGCTATCGCCGTCTATCTCTCGTGCTCGTTTGTTTGTCTTCTTGTTCTTCTCGTTCGCTCCACGTTCGCTGGCTCGCTCGCTCTGCCCGTCCCGCCAGTCGTTCGTGCTCCACCAACAAAAACAAGAACCACTGGTCACATGCACCTCTCTGCGTGCAGTGTGTGTGTGTGTGTGTATTAGGGTTTCATTCCCACGTCGTTTCGTTGCTTTCTCTCGTGCAACAGTTTGTTGAAATGCAACGTTCGTTTCAATCGCTGACGTTCCGCTCCACAACCCCTCTCGCTCTCACCGGCATTCTCCATTAGTGTGAATGAAAGGGAGAGATGTCAATTGAGCTTAATATCGATAGTTTTGTGTGGAATGAGCAGCGCTGCCACCTGGCCTGAAAATGCTTACGAGACAGATTATTAAAATATGATTTGTGTCATTTCAAATTTGAAAGTAATATTGATTATTACAGTTGTAATTTGTAATATATTTATTTTTAAAAGCATCTCGATGACATTAATAATAACTCAAATAACTTTACATATGGTTGCATTTCCGTGTTATTTCCATTTCATTCCAGCACACATATGTAGCTTAATTGAAAGCATTCCTAAAGCTTTTCGATTAAGAGCTTTACGACCGTTAAAAAGCTCAACTCATTACAAGAACTGCAGAAATCGGAAAAATTCCGGAAACGTTCAGAATTTTTAAAATTTTTAAATTTTGGGAAAATTGGGAATCCTTGAGCTATTTGTTGTGACTGAAGCTCTGGTGAATTTTGAAAACCCTTTTCTGTCACTGTCAACAAACAAAAAAAAAACGGATTTTCTCTTCGTTGTTCAAAATATTTTCAAGACGTTTTTATTTTTACAAAACTTAACGCAGAACATTCAATGAAAGTCGAGAAAATGAACACCGACAAGTATTGGGCGCCAGCGCAGGCCGAGTGCTTCACGAACGTGAACCAGGACTTCCTGATCTGCACCACGATCCACAAGGCCCGCCAGCTGGGCGTCTACAACGGCGACACCTACGTCCGCATCTCGCTCGGGAAGGCCCACAAGAGCTCGAAGGTCTTCTCGAACTCCGAGAACCCATACTACAATGAGGTGAGGTCATCGTGGTAATCATCCGAATGACTTCTTCTTACATTCTCCTCACTCACAGTATTTCGTCTTCGAACTGAAGTGCACCCTGAACGAGCTGTTGCGCCTCACCATCTTGTACGAGGTGCGCAAACGGACGCCCTGCAAGAAGGACCTCGTCCTGGGCGAACTCCTCATCGATCTGCAGAGCGTGTGGAATCAGCCGAATCGGTGCTTCTTCAAGAAGTGGGGCCACCTGGAGACGCCCATCGGCAGCAACGGCAACTTGGAGGGCAAGGGCTACCTGCAGATCGACCTGGCGATTGTCTCGCAGGCGTCGAACATCGGAGCGCTGTACAGGGGTGCCGGCGTCCAAACCGCCGTGACGACAACGGGTCCTGTTAGCGGCGGACGCTCAGTTGCCGACAGCACGGCCGGCTTCGCCATGGACATGGACAACATGTCGCAGTGGCAACTCAACACCGACTACGACGACATCGACAAGTAATCCATAAATGCTCATTGGAGTTTTTGACTCACTCCCCTTCCTTTAAATTCTCACCCTCCCTTAGGAACCTGCTTCAAAACATCGACTCGGCAACGCAGTGCAACATTCGCTACAGCATCTTCTTCTACCGTGGCTTCTTCGTGAAGAAAGGCGACTACATGATACAAGTAGACTGATTCCGACACATTTCGTTGCCGACTTTAACCCACATCTTCATTCGTTTCTAAAGTTTAGACTCCACCCGTTTAAGGGCAAGACGAGGGTGTGCAAGTCCACGACGACTCCGGCGTGGAACCAGGAGATAACATTCGCCTGGAACTATCCGTCGCTGGCGCAAACCTTCCTCATTCAGGTGATGGTGCACGATAGGTGTTCGTGCATCTGGAGGTCGGCGGCAGAAATCGAGTTGCATTTCGATGAGATCGCGTTCAAAGGTAGGGATTGAATCTACTTCGATCACCATTGAATCTAAATAGTCATCATGATGGCTTTGTTTCTCTTAGAAACCCCATTCTTGGGACCCACCTACCTGCATCTCTACGACCCCCTACACACGGCTCAATACATCGGGCGTCTCTTGATCGAGGTGCGGTCCGAGTGCATGACCACGAACCTATCGCGTGAGTTGCTCACGAAGGACGCCACGCCCATCGACGAACAGCACTGGTGGCAGAACGAGTCGTTCCACATCGAGTTCCTCGCACTGTACGGCGACTTTGTGCACGGCAATCTGAGTAACATGAAAATCTCCCTCAAGATAGCAGGTTTCAGTCGAGTCTCTCAATGCGTTAGCCACACACTTTAATGTCTCCTTCACAGAGCAATCGTCGAATACGGTGGAATGTTACCTCAAAAGCTACACCTCGAAGTTTAAGACATCGAAGAATATCAAATACTTCAAACACGACGCACCGTTCAAGGCGATTTATTTGAAGACAGATCTTCCCGACAATCGTCACAAGTTCGATAGTGATATTTACATGCAGGAAACCCTCGACTACATGGTAAGTTCCATGGGATGTTATTAATTGAAAATATTCTAATCTATACCGTTTAGAAAAACGAAATCGAAACATTCAAAATGTTCCAGCTCAAGTACACCAATCAGTTCCAATTGCAAGCCAAGTGCTTTAAGACGGTGCTCTTGGCCATCTTGTGCCGCATTCGGGAGGGCGTCGAGCAGAAGAAACTCGAGTACGCCAGCTTCAAGGATCCAACTTCATGGGACACAAATCGTTCGGCCTATCTTCAGGATTTCTATGTCTGTTTTTCGTTTATTCTACTTAGTAACAATGGTCTAATTTCCTCGTATCTATTCACAGAGCAAACTACCTGACGAGATTCGTGGCATGCGACAACGGTTGAAATCAGCCAACACCTTGTACATTGAGAACACCATCGAGGAGGTGCTGCAAGAGTTGATTAAGCTGAGTCAGGACATGACCGGCATTCTGGCGATGACCCGCATTCAAGACGAGTGGCCCGATTTGTTGATTTCATTGAGCGTGGGCAACAACAAGGAGTTCGCCGTGTGTAAACTGAATGCCAAGTACTTCCTGAAGCCACCCCGGGAAAAGGAGACCAATCCGAGCACTTTGTGCTGGCGTCTCCGGAACTTTGTGTTCAAGGTGCGGCTCCCTGTTTGAATGAAAATAATCAAATACTGCTTTATTAATGGTTTTAAATAATTTCCCTTCTCAAGGATATCGCATGTGCTCACACTTGCATCAATTGCGGCTGCACCGTCGGCATCGTCCAAGGTTGCCTCAGCATAATCGCCGAATCGGAGCGCAACGACTACATAGCCACCATAGTGCAGGACTGGAAGCAGACGGAGAACTTCTACTGGACCCCCTCCATACCGTACACGGTGTTCAAGTGCCGCATGTTCATCCACCAGGCGAAAGTGCGTCCCGGCAACGACCGCACCGGCCTCTGCGACGCCCACTTGCGCGTCATCTGCGGCGGCCAGTCCGCGGAGACGCACATCGAGAAGGCCACGTTGTCGCCCATCTGGAACGTCGTGGTCTGCTTCGAGGGCATCGTGATGCCCGGCAGCGTCTACTGGTACGTGATGAATCCGCCCCTGATTGCGGTCGAAATTTACGACACGGACAAGCTGACCAGCGACGATTATCTCGGCTGTGGAGTGTTGGCGGCATCCGTCATCAGTGCCGACAAGCTGGAGTCGCAGCGCGATGAGCCGGAAAGCGCCCGAAAGCGCGGCCTCACGGACTTCACGCGCATTGTCAAGACTAAGCACGCGGTGCAAAAGTATGTCCAACTCAAGAGTCTGTCGCCGCCGCCGCTGAAGTGGGTGCCAATGGCAATGAATGGCGGCGTGCGAGCCGAGGTCTTGATGGCAGCCGAGTTCGTCGAGATGCAGAACGAGTCGAACAACATCGAGGCGCCCGAACCGACCATCACCCATGGCATCCCCAACGGCATACGGCCGATAATGCGCAACTATGTGTGAGTACGAAAGTGTTCCCTTGATTTCGTTTCCTTCTGAAATGTGCCTCCCCTCTCAGGTTGGAGGTGATCTTTGCCGGCTTTCGCAACTACACGAAGGGCGGACGCCATCGTGTCAAGATAATGATGGGCGACCTTCTGCTGACCAGCGGCCTCTCGAGCTCACGCATCAAAAACAGCATCAATTTCCTGGTGCTGTACGCTTCGGGCGTCGTCAGTTTACCGGAGCAGCTGGAGTATTGGCCGGCGATAATTGCCACCGATGTCTTGGTCTCGCATCGCGGGGCCGAGACCACAGTCGGCGCCGTCCTCATCGGCAACTGCAAACGCTTCCTGCAGCGGGAGAAACCTGCCAAATGTTTGCCATCCACCGAACCGGACTTCGAGTCGAGTGTCGCCTCGACCACGGTTCACTTCGAGGACGACGAGGAGAGTCCGCTGATCGCTAAGGAAACGTTGCGAACGAAATTGGTCAAACGAATGCAGAGGGTGGCCAAAGTTTTCAAACGGCCTCCGAAAATAATGAATCCTCTATCGAAAGATAACGATAACGCGGCATGCAATATTGTTAATGAAACTGAGTTCAGTTGGTGGACGAAATTCTACAATTCTCTGTATCACGTAAGAGCTTTATCAATTCGTATGCTATCATTTTTAGTTATCCGTCTCGTTCTTTGTTGCAGGATTTCGCAGATTCAAACAACTTCAAGCACAGGCTGGTCATCTATGGACGCGAACTGGAGAAGCATGCGGAGTTCAGTTACATGCACGACTGGGCCGAACCCGTGAAGCTGGTGCACGGCGTGAAGTACAAGAAGAACGCTCTGCCCAAGGAGGAGAGCTACGCCACACTGAAGCTGCACATCAAGTTGTCGCAATGCCAGTGCAACAGCGACGCCGAGTGTGATGGCGGAATGTTGAAACCCCTGGCCGCTGCCCTCAACCCCAAGTTCCAGACCCAGTTGCAGAGTCTGGCCGAGACGTCGAAGCTTCTGGTGCGCGTGTATGTCGTGCAGGGCATTCAGTTCCGTCCCCACGATAAACACAATCAATCCGATTCGTATGTGAAACTGCAATTGGGCTCGAAGATGGTCTGCAATCGGGCCCACTATGTACAGAACCAGTCGAATCCCATCTTCGGCAAGTGCTTTCAGCTGGAAGGCGTTTTACCCAAGTGAAAGAATTTCATATTTTTTATTCTATTCGCACTAATGTTTCGAGTTTCTCGTAGAGATCACATTCTGGAGGTGTCCGTCTTCGATCGGAATTGTCTGTGCGACGAGGTTATCGGTTCCACACACATAGATCTGGAGGATCGTTGGCGTACCAGACACCGCGCCACTGTCGGGATCGCCAACGAGTATTCAAAGTCAGCTCTTATACAATATGGTCCATTGTGGTATCAACTAATAATGATATATGTTTTCATATGTAATAGAACTGGTTACAACAAGTGGCGAGACATGTTCACGCCCCACGAAATCCTGTTGGATCTCTGCCAAAAGAACGACATCAAGGTGCCAACCTTTTCGGGTGATACCATCGAGGTGGATGGTGTACTGTTCAGGGATGAGACGGAAATTGCCACAGGTGAAATAAATTTATGCAAAAATTCCTTGAATTCATTTCATTTTCCAAATTTGCAGAAGAGGATCTCCAGGAACGGCTGAGCCTGACAGTGCTGAAGAACCTTGAGAAACTGCCTTCCTTTGGCTACAGGCTCGTGCCCGAGCACGTCGAGACCCGACCGCTTTTCCGCAGCGACTGCCCCGGCATTGAACAAGTAAATGAAACTGAATATCTAATCAGAAACTGAACGCAATCACTAATTAAATTTGAAATGTGTATTGAATGTATCGAACGGACTAACTAACCTCGTTAACAAACGAAAGGGTAAAATTCAACTGTGGATTGAGCTGTACGAGGGCAACCTCAACATTCCACCGGCTATCGATATCACGCCGCAGCCGCCGCAACTGTACGAACTGCGCGTTACGATCTTCGATTGCACCGACATTATCCTGAGCGAGAAGAATATTTTCGGCAAGCGCATGAGCGACATCTACGTCAAGGGGTGAGTAGGCGAGTGGGCAGACACGACCGACCTGCCAGTAACTGAATATTTTTCCCAAATCTTTGCATTGTCTTGCGGTAATGATTAATTATTAAATTTCTACTGCGCAATTTGCCCCATTCTGTTGACTGCTGGTTGGTCTGGGATGCCAGTTGGTGCCAGGATTCGGAACTGGCGCAGACCACCGATATCCATTACCGCTCATTAGACGGCGAGGGCGCGTTCAACTGGCGCATGATATTCCCCCTCAAGTACTCCATCATCGAGGATATGGTAAGGCAACCTCTCGATAGCATATAGAGTTCTTCTCGACTTGATAAATTAACTCCTAACTCCTAATATAACTTGGATCCTGAATTCTTCAAATCTAATCGCAATAGATGGTTGTCAAACGCAAGGGTGGCATCTTGGAGGAGTACGAGATGAAGCAACCGCCAATCCTGAGTCTGCAAATCTGGGATAATGATATGGTCATGCAGGACGACTTCTTGGGCTCACTCGAAATAAACTTATCGAATTTTCCACAACCCTACGACTCGAGCTCTGCTTGCACCTTGCCCGAGGACAATGTAAACTCCTTCACAATACCATTTGCCGGACGTTTTCATCGAGATACTCGAAAGCCCATTAATCTGTTTCGAACGAAAATCATCAAGGGTTGGTTTCCGATGCGTGGTCCAGTACAGAATAAATCGGTTTCCACTAACACCATCAACATGTTGGGCACAGCCTTGAGGGTTAGTAAATCTCTCGTGTTAATTGCATAAGACGGTCAATATTTTATCTCCTTCACTCAGGGGAAAATTCAACTGGAACTGGAAATAGTTTCGGACGCTGAGGCCTCCTCGAATCCCGTCGGTTTAGGTCGTGATCCGCCTGGTGCTCTCCCAGAACCTCTGTATGTTTGACAATTGTTGTTCATCCTATTGCTATTCTTCACAATCCTGTTTTTATAGACGTCCTGAGACCTCCTTCAATCCGATACTACACCCATTGAAGGGCTTGAGCAAAATCATTTTTCCTGCTTGTCGAAAGTTTGCCTGCTATTTGCTTTTGATCGTAATTTTATTAACTATTATAGGTTCGTTTTTCATACGCCTTCAGACATTTTTTATACCGTAATCTCATGGCATGGCATTATTTCTATAGTTTGTATATATTTTTTTACCATTTACAAAGGTATTTTTTACATCAATGTAGTGTGTTGAGTTTTTTCTAATCGCTATTTATTTATTGAGAATAAAATGTTTATCTTCGAGAGCTATTAATTTTATTGGAATATAGATATCTATCGACGACCACCTTAGATTTCTCAGTAGACAATCAACCTTGATCCGCAAGGCATAATTTTGTTTCTATGTACATAATCTCCACGGAGAGCAAGAGCGAAGCCTTCGTCGTCTGGGCTACATTTGAATCTATCATTTATAATACTTATTTGCAGTTTCTGGCCATATCATTAAGTCGATAAAATGAAATAATACTTTCATTTATTTTCGCGTTAATCCCAACGCGCCTGCATATGGTCTGTGGTAGAAGGTAGGGATAGTAATCAATCTTTCAATTTGTCATCACTGCTGTAATCAAGTCATTAGAAGTAATTGATACAGGGTGAGCAATCGCCAGTTGGAGTTGACAAGAAGACTCGAAAATCGTTTTTATGGAACCCTAATGATAGCTCAAGGTGAGAAATAAATATAATATCATTAGTTTCAATTACATTGATTATCAGAAGTCTAGACTTTCAGAATTCGCATGAGCCCACTATTAGACCCTAATGGACCCTGTGTTGACAACGACCTGAGTTCGTAGTTGTTCGCATGCAGATGATAAGGATGCGGAGTAAATAACAAAGGAGACAATAAAAGAGATAAACAAATGTAGTAAAAACCAAACTGAATGGAATGGAATGGAATGAATTAATTATCGTCCGAAGCATTCGCTTTCAAAGATTGCGAGACTTTTATATGGAAAAAAAGGGCAAAGGATACATTATATGGTATCAGAGTTCATGTGCTGAACAAACACACAGACACAAACACACCCACACTACTTCCGTGCACACAAAGACAGACGTATTTATAATGTGATGTGCCGTTCAGTATCAATTAACAATAACAACACGTTAGTGTGCGAATGCTAATTATATGTGGGGCGAAAAAGAAGAAGCCAAAAAGCAAAGGGAAAGTGTAATAATTAAATTTAGAAAAGGAACTACAATGGGTCAGCACGAACTCCACATGCCCTACACCTACATTGGTAAGCAAAATGAGAAAATTTAATAGCATAATTTCTGATATGGTAATTTCCAGTTCTATAGGAGACTGCTGTTGGTACGTCATCTGATGGTATCAACCCTTACTATAAAGGGAGTTTTCTCATAGATAGTGCCAAATACCCGTCTATAGGTTCTCGGCTGGGAATTCACGTCCACCCAGACATCATAAAGACAGGCAGGACGTGCCTTGGTCCCTGTAGAGTGCCAACGAGTGAAAAACTCAAGTCGACCGCCGTTTGCTAGCCGTATTCCTCACCCCAAGATCCGCCCTTCGGCAGACGGCAAGCGAACCAACCGATGTGACAAAAGGCTCTTATCAACTCGACCACTTGTTGATTCTTTCAGTGTGAAGACCGCGAGCGAACGAGCACCAACGATTGGCCAGCGAGTACGCAAAGGATTTCAGTTGAATTTTCTTCGATGCGCCACATGAAGTTGTTGTCTTACCATACCAATAGTGGGAGCAGAATAAGAACTATAATTGTGAAAAATATAAATGCCACTGAAGCGACGCTTGCAAATTAATGCCAACGTCATAAACAAGGATTAGAGTCTGCGACAACGACGGTGCGACGAGAGGAGGAGGAAGAGAAAGTCCTTCGGGCGTATTCGCGAGACTCGTGCCACGTCGCGACTGACAGGTGACATTGTGAAGTGCAACGGTTCATTGGAGACGCTCGAAAGCGTTGCTCAACCGCGAACGAGAGGTTTTATTGCAAGAACTGCTCGTGCCGGAAACGCACCATCGGCGGCCATTGTCTGCGAAACATATGCCAACGGAAGTGGAAGTGTTCTGGTGATTTATTGTGATCGACATATTAATGTACTGTTGGCGTTATCAAAATTTAAAAATTATGATACATCTGGGATTCGCATTTATGACATCTCACTCAGCATCGACTTTACAACCGGCGCAAAACAGCCGCTGTAAATAGGATATTGCGACTATAAAGTAATTTTCGTTTCCATTTGTGGAAATTACTTCGGAAAATTCAGCAACGAAAGGCGGAGAAAATTGTGAAATTCCAAACTCAGCGTAGTTGGCCGAAGTCTCGATCGAGTCGAGCCTGTGAGTGTTCTGTGAACTGGAAAATGCTGACCAGTGAATTTGGAAGAATCAACGAAACTTCAACAAATCAAAGAATTCAAAAAAGTGAGTTTCATTAATTTAATTGATGTCTTCCATAGATATTGGCTGATTTTTTTTTTCTAATCTCTTTTTTTCTAATTTTTTTAAAATCACATTTTTTACGTCTTTCATTATGTCCTTCTCTTCTCTTCTCATGTTCTTGACGCCTCCTCGACCCATTGTCCTCGGTGCACTCTGCACTCAATTTAATTTAATTTAATCAGAAGTCGTCCACCCAATCGTTTTTTCTCCCTCGACTTCTGCCTCGTTCCGTTTCGCTCTCCGTTATTCACTCCTTAACCAGTGTCCAATGGCGGTTCATTATAATTCAATCAGGAATCTTGTAAGTCATCATCGCCGCAACAACCACATTCACAGTTACATTCACAGCCTCGATGAACTCAGGGGCGGGTGAAGCGAATGGCTTCGAATAGCACAACTAATCGAGTTAATTGCTTAATATAAGTTGTTGTACCTAAAAGTATGCTATAAAAAGCAATGCAATCGCGGTGGCCATCGAACAGCGATTGGCCCTTGAAGGGTTCAATTGTTGGTTTTTTATTCATATTACTTTTTGGGGAACCCGAAGGACCTTAGGGCAGGTAACGGTCGGTCAATTCAGTCGCGTCCTTCCGTCCGAGTTGACGTTGCTTTGGTAGAATTCGGACTGATGTTTGAATAAACGTAAACTCGATAAGGATCAAGATGGAAAATCCAAATAAATGGGAGTAAGTTCTGTACATCTTATGTATAAATCGCGTTTTGAATATAATATAATTGAAACAGTTTTGATTACTTTTGTATAACCATTTATTATGTAGTATAATGTATCACACATCAAACATTAAAATATAAAGTAAAAAAGTATTCAATAATAAAGAAAAATTCTATGACTACACCGACTGACGAAACTGGATGACGAAATTGAGTTCAAAGGACTCGAAATTTAATGAATGAAATATGTCTACTCGAATATGTCTGCCTATTCACTCACTCCGAAAATAGTGAACATTTAAAGAAATCGACTGACAATGCTGAAACAATTAACATAATGCGGGCCATAGTAATAAGGACAACAATGCCCATGGGATGTCTGCCGGAAGTCCGACGAGAATAATTTATGCAATTTTACTATTTGCGGGAAACAAAACCAACGCGGGTTCCGAGGAACTCACGAAATGAAGTTTGATTAGTTGCTTCACGCCTGTAATCCCGAAAAGTCTACACAGAAAGAATGGAATAAATGATAAATAAAAGCACAAAAGTATTCAAATGATAGTTGTACAACATATGGCAATGATCGAATAAATATTAACCAGAATACATAGATGTCTGTGCGGAGGGTTGGTGATAAGAAAATCGATTATAGGTCTGATATTAAGTATATTATTTATTATCTTTACGCTAATTATCCTATATAAAACGGTAGATAAAAGTGACAAACAGAGATTTATCGTCTGTATATGCTTTTGTTTTGGCAGAAAAGTCGACTTGCCGCCCTTTACCATTTCCAGCATCGACATGCCGAAGCTACTGAACGGGTTTTACAATGCCAACCGCACCATCTCACCGGAAATCATGGAGTCACAACCGAAGTTGATGACCAGTGCGCTGAGAGCAAAACGCAACAATGGAAAGGTATTATTTTAATAATATTTTTCGTTCAATTTATATATTTTCCAATGGTTATTTTCCATAATTTTCAAGTTTCAATAATTATTTTTGTTAATGCACATTTTGCATTTATTACTCATTTTTAGTTCTTTACCCCAAGTTTATTCGCTCCTAGCTTTGTCGTGTCACTAACCATTCTCTCTGCCTCATTCGTCCGCAGTTCTGGATATTTTCCATGATCATCGAACGAACCTCCACCGCCAAGGGAATCGAAATCGAAGAAGCGGAGACGCCGTTGGAATCGATTCTACCATCGGAGCCGGAGGTCGAGCAGGTCTGCCTGTTGCGTGACAGTCCGTTTCGCATATTGCGGGTAAGTTGGCGTTTAACCCCAGGACAACCCCCCCCCCCCCCCCCTCCCATCCTATCGACTTCCACCACCTCCGATCCGCGCACTCAGTCCCATGGGGCGATGTCGGAAGACACTGAACTCTGGTCCTGAAGTGAATTGTTTGCTAAACGTCGCACGTTGCTGATGATGGCCGTTGATTCGGTCGTTCGTCTGATAATGTTTTGGTTTCGCATTTGATGGCAATTTAATTTATCCTTCGCATTGGCCCTCGTCCACGTTGAGCTTACCGCGGGACTGGGGAGCGGGCATTTGTGTCCGTGGCGATTGGTTTAATGACCATCAGAATAATAATTTACCAAGCAGTTGATACTGTGAGTTTCCCATAATATCCACTCTCTCTCTTAATAATCACTCTCTTGGTGAAAATATACATAGGAATAATTTGATTTCGAACTAAAGTACATTTTATTAAAAGTGAAACCACTAAATCCGTTCTCAGAAGGTTCTTTGAAGACTTTATTCTTCTCCGCTTTTGACATTTTTCTTATTGTTTCTTAAATCCGCTCGACGTATGATAGAAACGTTCACTATTCGCCACTTTGAACCTCATATTCAATCGATTTAAGCTTGAGTTTCTTTTTTCCTAAAATTCCACGACTCGCACAGACCATTGTCCAGGTGGCGAAAGCCAGAAACCCATCGGTGACGGCATTCGAATGAAATGAAACGGAAGTCATACACATTGACAGCTCATGCACATGGTCGTTAGAAATTGAGGTGGATGTGTTTTGAGAATAGGCTTGCGAAAGCTTACGAAATAAATTCGAAAAACAAACTCAACCACATGAATAAGGAAGAAATTAATACAAATGGTAGAAGTGTAAGGGAATATGAAGGAATAGATAAGAGGAGGCAATGAACTGTATCTGGAGACTCTTAATCGCCAGTGAATTGACCATAAAATGGAAAAAGGGACTGAGATTCCCACATAAAACAACAATTCATGCTCAAAGAAATGCTTCAGATGAAGAGGCAGTAAAGTATTCTAAAAGGAAATTCCATGTCAACTATTGTCGTAAAAGGACGAAATTTGAGTAGTATGAGACCATAAAAAAAGGACCGTTGTTGTGCGATTTTTATTCTTAACTGACTGTGTCCACTTTGGCTACTCTTCAGAGAAAGAGAAGAACTCTTTTAATATTTCTGCAAAGCTCATCAGCTGCTGCTCGCAGATTCTTATCAATGGGCGAGTGGAAATTCACCTCGCATCTCATGAATTCTGCACAACGTTGCGAACCATCGAATCAAAACAAACCCAAGCGAATTCGGTACTTCGTGGTGAATTTGCGCACACACACGATACCGAGTGCGGCAGGATGTGCTTTGTTTACGTGCTGTGATTGTTGTTTATGCTCTGATTGGAGTTGAGTTTCGTCCTTTCCGTGGTCGCTGTTGTTGTTGTTGAAAGGTTCGCGATACAGGAACAAAAATCAAGGTTCCACGCGTACAGATAAGACATGAAAAACAAAGAGGAATATTTTCCTCGGGATTTTCACCTCGAATTCTAGTCAATCACACGCCTGCTCTGCAGGATTCGCACTGTCCGCATCCTATAAAAAGGCTCCGCGCCATGGGGCAGCTTTTAGTTCTGCATCGGAAGCGAGAGTGACTAAATCGGAAACAGGAAATATAAATCTGAAATAACACGTTGAAGACGGTTTCATTGTTGGCTTTGTTTTGTACATTGTTCCTTCAACATTTCATCGTACGGATAAAAGTTTCATCGAGTGGTCAGGAGAATAAAAATTTGAGATTGTGTGCGTGACCGTATTATTTATTGTAGCTAATCCTCGGGCAAAACGATTGCTCATTTTACGGCGACCACGGCTCCGTTTATGGCGTCTCCATTGAATTGTGCTTAATTCAATTTAATTTTACGACGTTTGATTGCGAAAAAGAGATTGAATAGAAGAAGTTCTCACGAGGTGTTCATATTACAATGTGATAAAAGCAAAAATATATTAAGTGATGGTTTCAAAATAACAATATTTCAATGGAATGATTTAAGGAATACAATTTTCTGATTTAATTTTTATAAATAATAAATATGATAAACAACGACTATACAATTGAAATGAATAAAGAAATTGAGGTAAATTTAAACGCATGGTCGAGCGAAGGATTGGAGTCGGCAAAATTAGTCCTAACATATCCATCATAAAACTTTCTTCAAGCACGTCAAACCCTTAATTAGGTTTCCTTTCCAATTAACATGTTTTCCACATCTGAGAAAAACATATTTTAGTATCCCGAGCACTTAATTTGATATTTTTGAGTAGTTTTAGGTGAAACGAATTTGAGATTTCAAATTTAATTCTCCTCTTGGTAGTTACTGTTGTAGTCTTTACCCTAAACACAATTCTTATTTTGGTAAATTATTTTCCCTGTATTCTTCGGCCATATGAATTTTTCCAGATATTATAATTTAACTGAATTAGACATAGAAATTCCGCAAGAACAAATACTCATCCAAATGACCCTTTCGAATACGCAAATATAATTCTCAACCTCAATTCCCATAACCCAAAGATGATGAAACTAATCATCTGTCGACTTAATTTCACATTCAGGTGATTCTGAACATATCGAATGGTGAAGATGCAAACATTTCTTGGAAGGTCCTCCCCACAGCCTCCTCGTCTGGCAACGAACCGCAGAAATTCCGAAACTTTTCATGTGTTCAGACTATTTTTGTCAGTTTTTGGGGAAGCCCGAAAAATACTTTAACTTATCTTCATACCTGAATCTATATCAAGGACACCCAACACATTCCCACATAAAAAATACAATGCCAAATAATAAATGAAAGTCAAAGTTTCTCCGGAATGGTTGCAGAGCTGAGCCGGAGGATATTAAAGCATTTGAAGTACTTCGCACCACGCTCCGATTGTCCTTCACCACGAGTCGAGGGTCTATTGAAAACTTTCTCCCTCGGTATTTTTGCAATATTCCTCTAGTTGTGACTGCACAACTTTCATCGCCGATTCAACGAAGCGAACAAAAGATGAAGTAGCATGGGAATTAACTTTTCACCAGAAATCAAAAGATGGAAGTAATAAAATCAAGCCCATTGGAAAACGAAAATTATGTTTCTTTGAATTTGGCCGAAATATCTGGAATAACAGCCACAAAGGAATGGAGAAAGGTTGACGTTTATAAGATTTCGCCATTGAGGTAATTGTGGTGTTATTAAGTTCTACGCTTACGCCTCCAAAAGTGCGTAACTCAAACAGAGAACGCGTGACAGCGTGAAGTTAATTGGACTCGTGGCAACGTGAAGCGAAAGAAAGGAGCGAGGCTTTTATTCCTGATTCCATTTCACAGTTTTCGCCTTTTCAAAAGCCGAATTTTCGCCGCCTACAAGCGAGGGCAACAATGTGAAAGTGAGTCTTTTCACAGTTGCCAAAGGAGTAATAATAATACGTGAAATGTAATTAATTTTAATACAATTTAAGGCCAACAAAAAAGAAACACAACGATGCAGAGTGAATTCAATTTTTAAAACACCAACAACAACTTAGAAGGCATCCAATTCAAGGACATGAGGCCGTCAACCTTTGTCAGGACGCATCCATACACATATGTCTATGTGTGTGTTTGTCTAGTAGACAGTTCGTATGTCAATGTCGAAATGATTGTATGCCGGAATCAGTGCGTATGAGCGATAATAAGTTATGCTCGAATTTAATAAAAAAAAAAACATTCCGGCAAATTTGTTTCTTCCCGGAAGTTATTTGAGGAAAATTCTAGAAGTTGAAGCCATGGAAACAACGCTTCCTGGTTGTTCATTGAAGGACTCTCGGAATCCTCACTGACTCACTGGCTGCTTGATTGAGGTGACAATATAAATATGCGGATTGCCAGTGGTTTCCCAGCCTCCGCTCCCCCCCGGTCCCTCTTCTCGTGCTTTCTTTCATTTGTTCGGTGCCGGTCTTTCACGCATTCCCACCTCTCAAAATAGCAATTCCATGTGTTGTGATATCTGGTGATACCTTACGATACATTACGTTAAGCCACGTCTCGTCTTGTGCTGTAGGGGAAATCATATTCCAGGAATTGTTCGTTATTCTCTCACCCTCTTTTCTTTCTTTCTGTTCCCGAGGAATTCGATCAAAGGCAAGATAGAGTTTCTATTTTTGACGCTTCCGCGTGGTCAGTTTTTGACATGGCTTTGACAAGAATGGAAACAAGACTTGAAGAAGATCCCAATAGTTAGAGGGATAAATTAATTTTTTCTTTTTTTTCGATTCTACCACAAATTGTGACTCTCTAGAGATTTTTCGTTGATGTCGTCAGGAACTCTTTACATTCCCGAAGTTCCCCCCTCCTATTATTATTAGAAGCTTTAAGGTTGGAAGGTATTATTAAGCCCAGGGGATTTCCTTCAGGTTCTTAAGACATCGCAGACTGTTTCCATAGAGACCATGGAGACGTATAGCTTAGGGAGAATTCTGGTTGAGAGGCATTACTTCGTGAGCTCTTGAGAAGGCTTTTCCCTTAGAAATATGAGCAAGGTATTAAATTCCCCTCCGAATAGATAGTTATCTGAGCTTGAAGAAAGTATTCGTCTTCTGAAGAATAATGATAAGTTTGAAGACTGAGATAAGTGTTTCTAGATAATTGCAGAAAAAATGTGGAATCCTTGATAGTCAAATTTAGTTTCAAAATAAAAACAAGAATAAAAAACCGAATTAACGTTTGGAGGAAAATGAAAAACGCGAGAGTGAAAAGAATTTAATTAATAATTGAATTGAGAATAAAGTGGAAACGAAGTGTAAAGAGGTTAATATAGAAACAAAAAATAAAACACATGTTTTCGTCGAAAAATACCATGAAAAACTCCTCCAAACGGGATGCAGTCGTTCGCCCCATACGTTGTCTGCTCAATGGTTGTGCGCGCGGTGCTGAACTAACGGTAAGCGCTCCACTCAAGCTACCATCGCAGTGGACACGCATGTTACGCATGACCCAGCTTCCCAAAGTACGACCCGACGATCTGCTCCAGGTAAAATCAAACACACGAGTTCTCGAATTCATTCAGTTCGTTTTTCATTTGCCAACTGACTCATTCATAAATACATACAAATCTTTTGATTTGATTTTTATGTTTTACTCTTTATGAAATTCAAAGAATTGTGCGGATTTTCCAATTAATGGATGTTTGAATCATGGAGAAAAGCTACAGTTCATAAATACCAATATTTCCATGGAATATCATCTCGATTAGCAAATTGAAACTAAACACAAAAAAGGAAATAAGAAAGCAAACTAATCAGCAAATGTTTCCTCTTTCTGGTTTGGAACTATCTTCTTTAGAAGGGAGAAATTCAATTCAATAGAAATGCAAGTTTCTGCTTATTTTTAATTAGTGCTTCTATTTTAAGTATCGAGTGATGGGTCCAGGGTTTAAAGTCATGTCGCGATGTCGATTTATGGACGAGTTTTACACTGTGTTGTTGTTCTTTCAATCAGGATGAAGCGTGGATGGAGTTTTTTTCGAGTCGATAAGAGAAGAGATTGACCAAGGACAAAGTCTCTTCCTTGTATTCAGTGAAGGTCTTAAATCTTTTGAACTCTGCAGTTTTTCTCCTCTCTGTTCTCGTTCTTCCCTTCGTTGGAGGTCATTTAATTGCCCAGACAATTGCTTCATTTCGCCTGCAATTCTGTTGCCTCCTCCCGGTTTCCAGTCGAAGTCATCGAAGACCATTCAATGTCTTCATTTAACGTGGAGCAGGTGCCCACACTTCCATGACCAATCATCCTCTCTGCTCTGTGGACTAAATTTCCAATTTTTTCTCTTCATTGCGCTGGCTCCTCTTCTTTTCTTTCCTCTCCTTTTCTTTCCTCTTCTCTGCTCTGCTTTCCTCTCCTTTACTTTCGCTGTTGGTGTCACATCGAGGTGTTTTTTTGTGTGCTCTGCTGTTGATATAGCAACCCAACACAACCCGACCGAACCCACACTCCGGCTCCCTGTGGAGTCACAACTCAGCGTCGACTGGACGGTAAATTATCAACTCAGTAGCAGACGCAATAACAATATAACAACATCGACAACATCAACAACGTCGGTGACAACAACAATAATATCTGGAAACCCCATGTGGCCAACGAGTGTGACGATATCGACACGAAGAGGACGAGGACGAGCCACTTGTTGTCGATTGATTGATGAATAATTGATCGAAACGAAAAATGGTCAATTAGAAATTGCCATTTGTGGCATTGCGAACACCATTTCGTCAGTCGGCGACAATATAAAGCACGTGAAAATAGCATAAACAGTCGTCTATTGGCAGCAACAGTGACGGAATGACCAAGTTCGGGTTCGAAATTCAACCGATGAACATTCTCATCGACAATAAAAATATCGTCGGCGACAAAGTCGTCATCAACAAATTCTTTGATATCAAGAATATCAAAAGGATCTTCGTGAAAGAGAGGATGGACACGGTGATTAAGATGAGTAGCAAGAAGATCAAGAAACCCATCGTCCTATTAATGATTAACTCGTTATCATATCTATATTAAAATTGATACATTTTATATTAACCTTTTGTCTCTTCTTCGCCTACATCGACACCTTAATAGAACATCATTATCGCCAACTTTAATACCAATATAAGGACCAGCCAGCCTTATCAGCTGTGATCATGCTCGTCGTGACACCCACACAGCACCAACACACAGACGAGGGCAAAAGTGCCTCATCCGAACGACGCCAATCGGCCGCTCATTTCCTTTGCCCAAATTTGAATCCTCGATGTTATTGAAATCGAGCGATTCTCAAAATAACTTCTCCCACTTCCGCCGACGCCTCTGGCGCGATGTGGTTGCTGATAAATTTGTAGTTGTTATTGTCGTTGTTGTAGTAGTCGTCGTTGTTGTAGTTGTAGTAGTCGTTATTGTTGTTCTTGATTGAGGAGAGCGAGGTGTTTTTGTTGTCTTTACAGGCGCGATGCGGGTCGAACGTAGGCTGAATTAGTAGAAATCGTGACCCAGACACAAGATCGAGGCAAATACGAAACGGACGTAGAACAACACGAACAACAACAACATCACTTTCTCAACAACAACAACGTCACTTTCTCCCTTTGCCATCGCATTGTTTCAGTTTCATCCGCAAATGACAGGCAGGATATAAAAAAAGACGGCAACAATTGCGATACAACTACAATGAATACAACAACAAATTTCCGCAACAACTCAATGAATACAACAACAAATTTCCGCAACAACTACAATGAAGACAGCAACAAATTTCCGCAACAACTACAATAGAACATTTTCCATTTAACTCTTGACGTCCGCATCCTCATCCTGGGTCTGCTGGCCTTTTACCTCTCGCCTCCCAACTTCCACGCTATTTTGTTTGCTTTGTAATTTTCTCGCTGCTCTTGTGTCTGTCTGTTGGTGACTTGCCTCACATACATACGTACGTATGTATCTGCGTGCGAGAGCGCTATATGTAGAGGGAAAAGACATTTTTGCAATCAATCTCTTAAAACCGGAAATTCGTTGCAAACATTTTTTTTCACTTTCCCCACATATAAATTTCATCGGTATCAAATATTTTTCCTTCAAATATTGCAAAAATATAATCAATTTCAAATATTTTTCCTTTAATTGGGCATTTTTTCTTTCAAATATAACGAAAATATAGTCTATATTAAATATTTTTTCCTTAAGTTATTTCGAAAACATTAGTCAGCCAGAACTTTCTTTGGTTCAAATTTACTTCATTTTTTGAGGCTTCTGTTGAGCTCACTCGAGTGTTAATAATTCTACCCAGAATCGGCGAGTAAAATATTCCTTTGTCTTAAGTTTTTCGCCGGATATTCGTGAAATATTCCTCCAGTTTCTCATTCAATTTCGTTGGCATGGTTGAATTTTTTGTAATTTTGTCCAGCATTAACAACAACAAAAGGCTTAAATAAATAAATGAAAACTCAAAGAGAGCATCGGTTCCAGGAAGTGAATTCCTACCGCCAGGACTTCTAGTGGCGACAAAGAGTTTTCTAAATTTTTACCTTCTATTTAATGAATGAACTTCCCAATTACCTCCAATTAGTACGAAGTTCCTGTGGTCGTTCTTCACCTTCGTTGGTTTTCACTGCTTCCTACGTCCAGTCGCGAATCTAAGCCTTTATTTTCATTCCATTCCATCCATCCATCCCAAGTCCTGAATGTGCGCCCAATTCGACCTTCAGAGGAATCGTTCCAGACTCATCGGCCTCCGTCCACAAGGGAATGGCGGCGGGCCTTGTCGTTGTTTTTCTGCTCCTGCCTCGGATCTGTTGCCATGAACGCAATATTTGAATGCTCCTTTTTAGATGTCAAATTTAAATTCCGCATCATTTCTCATGTTGTCAGCCGTCATCGTGTGCCTCTCGGTGTTGTTGCTAGCATCAGGTTGTTTGAATTTTTCTCCATTGTAGTTCCAAGAAAAAATGTTTCTTTATTTCAAAACAAGAAACTAGAAATAATATGAAATGTTCGTGAAATATTTGCAATTATCATTGGGGTTGAAAACTGAAATGAAACATTTTTCCACGACTGAGTGCATGTTCTACAAAGTTTTCTACACAGTGACTCCCATTAAGCTGAGTCCTTAATTGTTTATGCAGGGTGCAGTTGCCTCTGAAGGGGAAGAGAAACGGGAAAATGAAATTAATGGATGAAGAAAGTCTTGAAAGTAAACAAACAACGAACAAGCCACGTTCAGGGGGAAGTCTTTGACAGGATTTTCATATTAACCATTACCATCTTATCGTTTCTATCACACTTTGTCTCCGCTCTTCCTACTCCCGCTTCCGGTTTTCCCCTTCTCACTGTCGCACACTTACTTTCTCTCGACAGGCTGCTGAGGCGGGCAACTTGGACGACTTCAAGCGTCTGTACCAGGCCGATAACTCACGCCTCTCGCTCAAGGATGGCAAGGGACGCACGGCCGCCCACCAGGCTGCGGCGCGCAACCGCGTGAACATTTTGCGCTACATTCGCGATCAGAACGGAGGTGAGTCCGAGACATTTCGATGCCTAGGCATTAATCACATCGCTCAATTTATCATCCATTCTACTCTTCATTGCAGACTTCAACATACAGGACAATGCCGGCAACACGCCCCTGCACATCGCCGTCGAGTGCGACTCCTACGATGCCCTCGACTTCCTCCTGTCGATGTGAGTACGAAACGTCCTTCCATCGACCCCCATCTCTCAGTTCATCATATTTTATTTCCAAATTATGAAATCCCTGCGATAATGAGTTCTCAACTTGCGCAAAAAGTTGCATAAACTAAATTATTTTCTCTCTTCTCTCTTTGACACACGCTCTCGCTCACGTTACTCCATCGTTGGTTACGTATTCCGAGGGCAGACCCGTCAACACCAGCGTCCTTAACGAGAAGAAACAGGCACCCGTTCACCTGGCAACCGAGCTGAACAAAGTCAAGTCGCTGCGTGTCATGGGCAAATATCGCAATGTCATCGATATACAGCAGGGCGGGGAGCACGGACGGACCGCGCTGCACTTGGCCGCCATCTACGATCACGAGGAGTGCGCCAGGATTCTGGTACATATTGTTTCGTCCACCCTTGTCGTATAATGTCAGAATTACTTTTCCTTATTCTGTTCGATTGGTAGAATAGAAATTGATACGATATTCTGATATAGGGTATATTTCCCCTATAATATGTGGAGATATGAAAGTAGTAGATATAGATGCACCACGGCGTATGAGCGACGCTTTTTAGTTCGTTGTCTTTCGATGTTCCAACCGATTAGCGATCTTATTACTTCCCGATTCCATTGTTCCACAACCAAAAAAGAGTCCTCCAAATACACACACTTGTGTAGTTCTCTGTCCAATGTGACCGAATGTCCCTCTGAGTTATTTTTATATAAGAAACAATTTTATTACCCCACCCATCCATATGTTCCGGCCGTAGTGATCGTGGAATCGTGCGTGTGAATTGTGATAATGCGGGTGTGATCTGTGAATTATGCGTTTGTATTATTTCTGTGACATATAGTATTATTGGGTATTTTGCAGATAACTGAATTCGATGCATGTCCCCGTAGACCCTGCAACAATGGTTACTATCCCATACATGAAGCGGCAAAAAATGCCAGCTCCAAAACAATGGAAGTATTTTTCCAGGCGAGTATAGCATAGCATTGCATTGATGATGTTTGCCCACCTTCAACCGTTCTAATACTCCTTCTTATTATTTGTATCGTAGTAAATACCCACCATTATCTCATCATTGTATTTTTTTTAAATGTGTCTTAACATACGCATGTGTTCATAATATCCTGTCTTTGATGTTCCCTTTTATTTGGTATTTCCTTAGAATTATTCTCTCATATGTCTTTGTACTTTTTTAGTCATTAATGTATTGTATTTATAGGGAAAGACTTTTATCTTTTAGCAGTCGATTTTAAACCCCGTTAAGAAGTAGACGTCTACGAAGAATCTGATTAATTAAATTTTAAACAGACAGCATGTCGGTGTTTTTCTTGTTTATCTCGTACATTAATCTTTCATTAGTTCTTTGTTTATTGTTTATCTTTGCATCCATGAACTTGACTTCAACTGCTCTCATCCGAAAGCCAGGAAGTTTCTGAGATTTTTCAAACCACCAGAAAGTTCTTTCAGTCTGTCCTTAAGTATTTTCGTCATTCTCCTTTCGTCTGAAGTGAGGTCAACAGACATCTAGGAAAACATGAGGAACTTTGTGAATGTGTTTGGGACATGCAGTTGTCTCTTTGCTCATCGAGTTTACTTGGCAAAACAACTTTTCCTCTTACGTTCATTTGTTTTACTGCCCTTTCACTACTTCGCTTCATTTCTTTTTCACGTAATTTGCTTTCGTAACTCGGGATTTAATTGCTTGCAACTAGCGTTTCGTGTTGTTTCATTAAAAATGTAAATATTCATTCATTCAACCATTCAACAATAGAGCTCAAATTAACTAATTTTATAAAAGAGAGAAAATGCTCTCTTCAGTCTCATTCAAAATAAAAATTCTCAGAAGAAAATAAATAATAAAGAAACATTTTTAATTCAAATTTTAAGTTCTAATTATATTGATTAATTGTTATTATAGAATTCGAAATGTACAAAAACTATTGTCTTTATTGTTTTACTTAGCTCTTTGTATAAAATTTTGTTTTATTGTTCTTCTGAGAATATGCATGTATGTATGTCTGAATATATCTCAAATATGTTTTTGTGCTGACTGAATATTTCGCTGTATTCTAATTGATTTTCTCTCATTTCTCATGCCCACGCACGATTTTCCTCCGAGGAGCTTGATTCAATTTTCTATTTTTCACTTTCGACAACACTTTAAAACTCTCGCCTCTTTCCCCTCTTTCGCTCTTCTTTCACTATATCTTCGCCATCGAAATCGTCGTACCGTAATTTAATATAAACTCTTCTTGCCATAAATGTTCTTAAAATGTAATAATTTATATTTTTCTTTATTTTGTTTCCATTTTTGTACTATCGTAATTATTTCCACTCTGCCTGCTACAGTGGGGCGAATCACGCGGCTGCACTCGCGAGGAGATGATCTCGTTCTACGACTCGGAGGGCAACGTCCCACTGCACTCGGCGGTCCATGGTGGCGACATCAAAGCCGTGGAGCTGTGCCTCAAGTCGGGCGCGAAGATATCGACGCAACAGCACGACTTCTCGACACCGGTCCACTTGGCCTGTGCACAGGTAGGTCTATCGTCTTCGCCCTCACCCTTGTCTTCGTCCCCGCCCTTGTCTTCGCCTTCATCATCATCGTCTTCGTCCTGGTCTTCATACTTGCCTTCATCATTCCCTTTGCTCTCGCCTTGTCGTCCGATCCCCTCCCATTGCGTCGTCCACTTGGACTCGTCTGCTTCGTAGACACTTTCGGGGAATTCACTCGTGCACGTCCTCGATCTTTTGTACGCGTGTATTTGTGCAGGACTCGTCGGGGAGTGTGTCATGGAGAGTAAGTGTGCGTGAAAGAGAGAGAGAGAGAGAGAGAGCAACTGACATTTGCCATTGAAAATATTTTAGTCACACACACACCCAGGCTTTCAGGCAACCACGAGCCATTGACAAAGTCCCAGGATAGGAGATAGGAAAGATAGGAAACGGTGCGCGGACACATGTCCATTGCGCAAATATTTATGTAAATGACGTGACGTTGCTTTCCATGCGGAAGAAGGAGAAGGAGGAGAACACCAAACATCTCGAGAAATATCTCCGAAATCAGAGACAATCACAACTGGTGGTTGAGGAGACAGAGAGTTGAAAGGAAATTGGGATATGGGCAAGACAAATGTTTTAATAAATAGCTGAAAGACAATAAGACAGATGTGGGAACATTCGATGGGAAAGGTCGCACGTCGATAGGAAATTCGAATAGGAATATACATAAATCAATAAGTAGGAAGTTTAAGGGTTACCAAATAAATACTTGACACATTAAGAGACAGTGGGAAAAGTCAGAGCTTAATCATTAGTTCTTTTAATAGACGTTTAAATATTTTCACTTTAAATACCTGCGACAAAGTGTTCATCGAGACCATCATGAGTATTCCCTTAATACTCAATATTTCATCAACATCATCTCATCCTTCCTTCATCGCTCCTCCAACCCATCATAGCTCGGTGCAGCCTCATGTTTGGTTTTCGTGTGTTGGATTCCCAAATTGAGCTCAACCGACCGCATCGACAGGGCACAACATATTTGTCTGCAGCGATTGGGTGGTGTCCTCAAGCTCCCCACATCCCCCACAACCAAGACAACTACAGAAATGCAATTTTGTTTATTTATCGACAAATCCCGGGGTCAGTGGCTACAGTTTGGTATTAAGGAGGAATTATGAATAGCAAATCTATTGCATAGAAAGACCTCAATTCGAAAAGCAAACAAGACGATTTTAAACTCAATTCATGGCCAAATAGGATTCCATTATAGCTGTAAAATAACATGAACTGGCAACAGAGATTGATGGACAGACTGAACAACACATCATAAATCAAAGTAATAGAAACCAATGAGAGTCATCTCTAAGGACTCTTTAAATCGATTCGTTTCGATCGTTTAACCCAACCTGAATGTTTTCTCTGAACAAACACTTCAAAGACCGACTTCAATGAACAACATTAATTTGCGTTTGCTTGTGTAGGAGGCAGTCGGCCAGTAGTGTGTGTGAGAATGTGTACGAGTAAATGATGTCGATGGTGGTGTGGTTGTGGGAAACAAATATTTCACGTCGTTGAGAGCACGAGGCGCGGCTCCGGCTGTCTACCAACGTCCGTCCATCATTCCAACCATCCTTCCATCGTCTGTCTAGCCATTTGTCTACCGAGGCGAGGATGCCTTAACATGATTCTCTGCTGACATTTTGAAATATCCAACAGGGTGCCATCGAGATCGTGAAGCTGATGTTCATGATGCAGCCGCTGGAGAAGAAGATCTGCCTCAGCTGCACCGATGTCCAGAAGATGACGCCGCTGCACTGCGCCTCGATGTTCGACCACCCCGACATCGTCGAGTACCTGGTGAGCGAGGGGGCCGACATCAACGCCCTCGACAAGGAGCACCGCTCGCCGCTGCTGTTGGCCGCCTCGCGCAGCGGCTGGAAAACGGTGCACGTGCTGATCCGACTGGGCGCCAACATCAGCATCAAGGACGCGACGGCGCGCAACGTCCTGCACTTTGTGATCATGAACGGCGGCCGGCTGCCGGAGTTCGCCGAGGAGGTGGCGAAGACGCCGTCGCACAGCCAGCTCGAACAGTTGCTCAACGAGAAGGACAATACAGGGTGCTCGCCGCTGCACTACGCCAGCCGCGACGGCCACATCCGCTCGCTGGAGAACCTCATCCGACTCGGGGCGTGCATCAATCTGAAGAACAACAACAACGAGAGCCCGCTGCACTTCGCCGCCCGCTTCGGCCGCTACAACACCGTGCGCCAGCTGCTCGACTCCGAGAAGGGCTCGTTCATCATCAACGAGAGCGACGGCGAGGGTCTGACGCCGCTCCACATCGCCTCGCAGCAGGGCCACACCCGGGTCGTGCAGCTGCTGCTCAACCGCGGCGCCCTGCTGCACCGCGACCACAACGGCCGCAACCCGCTGCAGCTGGCCGCCATGTCCGGCTACACGCAGACGATCGAGCTGCTGCACTCGGTGCACTCGCATCTGCTCGACCAGGTCGACAAGGACGGCGTAAGTTGGTGGTCTCCAGCTCAGTCTCAGTCTCATGTGGTTTCTCTTCGATTGAATTCCAGAACACGGCTCTGCACTTGGCCACCATGGAGAACAAGCCGCACTCCATCGCCGTCCTGCTGTCGATGGGCTGCAAGCTGCTGTACAACTACATGGACATGAGCGCCATCGACTACGCCATCTACTACAAGTACCCGGAAGCCGCGCTGGCCATGGTCACGCACGAGGAGCGGGCCAACGAGGTGATGGCCCTAAAGTCCGACAAGCATCCTTGCGTAACCCTGGCCCTCATCGCATCGATGCCAAAAGTATTCGAGGCCGTGCAGGACAAGTGTATCACCAAGGCCAATTGCAAGAAGGACTCCAAGAGTTTCTATGTAAGTGAGTGGGGGGGGGGGGGGTTATACCCACGCCCAGAGAGAGTCGCATCATAATCCAATAATAGGAATTATTATTCGTCCATTTATCTACTTATGACATCACACTCTGTTTCTTTTGTCTTTGCCCACACATGCACACACCATCATCATCGTGTTGCACAATCTCTAGATTAAGTACTCGTTCGCCGTTCTGCAATGTCCTTTCATGTTCGCGAAAATGGACGAGAAGACCGGGGAACCCATCTCGTTGGCGAATTCGGTTCCATTGCCAGCACTGAATGTAAGAGAGTTTTCCTCATAGCTAGAGAGCGAACGAGTGTGAGAGAGAGTGAATCCGTGTGATAGACAACATTTGTTTTTTAGTTTTCTTTCGAAATAATGTTTTTATTTTATTAGTTACATAGGACAAAAAAGGTTTCAGTGCGTAATCTGTCCAGGTTTTGGGAAGGAACTCTTCTGTATATTGCTGTATATTTTGTAATACCGACATTCCACGGTACTTTAAGAGTTCATTGTAACACCTTGTCCTATAATCTCATAAAACACTTTATAACTTTAATTGAAAGTATGTATAATTGTATTTTATAATATTATTTAGATCAAATATTCGTTTCGCCCGTTACAACTGACGCCCGAGGAGATCGAAAAACGGCGCACTCTACTCAATGATCCCGACTGGCGGGAGTCACCGCTGTGCGTGGTCAACGTGAGTCCGAACCTTGGAAGTTTCTTTTATCACAAGTGATACATGTTTTGTGAATTGTGTCCGTGAACCAAAACCGCCAACTTTTCTCAAATGCATACCTTCGTTTCTAAGTGTTTCTTCCTCTTTGTCTGAAGCACACTTTCGGCTGCCAAAGAAGTTCGGAATAAACAACGCACTAACCTTAATAATTAATTTTGTCCTTCAGTTCAACTGAAGTTTAGGTTGACTTTAGTTTGATTTTCTTTTGTTTTAGTCTTTGTGAGTGTTTTGGTATATTGTGTGTTTTTGGTATATTGTGTGTGTGAAGTCTTAAATCACTATGTAAAATCATGTTGGCACCTTACTAACACCAACTTTGTACACCTTAGACCATGGTCAATCATGGGCGTGTCGAGCTCCTCGCTCATCCACTCAGTCAAAAGTACTTGCAAATGAAATGGAATTCATATGGAAAGTATTTCCATTTGGCCAACCTCCTGATCTATTCGATTTTCTTGCTCTTTGTCACCATCTACTCGTCGCTCATGATGAACGGCATCGAGCTGCGGCAAACGCCCAACCGGACCGCCCTCAATATACACGAATTTGGGTAAGTGCCTCATTCTTTTCGATAAATCTGTAATATTATTGTTTTACTTGTTTAGTTTTTCGGAGCACAATCGTACTCTGTGGTTGGCAACGGCTAGCCAAAGGGCCGATGGTGAGACCTACGAGAGAATTCATCACTCCACGGCGATTGTGGTTTGTGCCATTGCAATCATCGTCTACATCGCGTTGAATTCACTGCGCGAAATTATTCAAATGTATCAGCAACGCTTGCATTACATTCTCGAGATAGTCAACTTGATATCGTGGATTCTGTACATCTCGACACTGATCATGGTGGCGCCGGTGTTCAAGGCCGACGGAGGCATTACCACAATGCACTATTCGGCCGCATCAATTGCGGTCTTTCTCTCCTGGTTCAGGCTCTTGTTGTTCCTGCAGCGTTTCGATCAGGTTTGATTCGTGCCGTTTATGTCCCTTGAATTATCCTTACAGCATTATCGGTACTCTACTTGTAGGTTGGCATCTATGTGGTGATGTTCTTGGAGATCTTGCAAACTCTCATCAAGGTCCTGATGGTGTTCTCCATACTTATTATTGCCTTCGGTTTGGCCTTCTATATTCTCTTGTCAAAGGTACTATTGTGATCTTGTATGATCTTCACGTTCGCAAATTTCATTTATATTATCGATCGCACAGATTATCGATCCTCAGCCGAACCATTTGTCCTTCTCGAACATACCGATGTCCTTGTTGCGCACGTTCTCGATGATGCTGGGCGAGTTGGACTTTGTGGGCACCTACGTGAATACCTATTACCGTGATCAGCTGAAGGTTCCGGTGACTTCGTTCGTCATCTTAAGTAAGAATCCCTTTGCTAAATGGAAATGAGTATACAAAGTCCTCTTCCAGGCGTCTTCATGATTCTCATGCCGATCCTTCTGATGAATCTGCTCATCGGTTTGGCTGTCGGTGACATCGAATCGGTGCGTAGGAATGCGCAATTGAAGCGTTTGGCCATGCAGGTAATACAACAACTTATTGTACCTCCTAAGTTCTATATTTATGAAGGAGATTTCCCTTTTCCACTTGCTCTTTCTGTCGCTATGTTAACCCAGGTGGTTCTGCACACTGAGCTCGAGCGAAAATTGCCCCAAATGTGGTTGCAGAAAATCGATAAAATGGAGCTGATCGAGTACCCAAACGACGCCAAATGCAAGTTGGGATTCTTCGATTTCATCTTGAGGAAATGGTTTTCCAATCCGTTCACCGAGGACAGTGAGTGTTCAAAAGGCCAATTTGGATATATTTCCCCTACCTTCATCTTCTTCATAGGTACCCTGGATGCAATTCCATTTGAGAACAACGACGACTACATTAACGCCGAGCTGGAGAAGCAGAAACGCAAGCTGCGTGACATCAATCGGATCTTGGAGCAGCAGCATCAACTCTTGCGCCTCATTGTCCAGAAAATGGAAATCAAAACTGAGGCCGACGACGTGGACGAAGGCATTTCGCCCAACGAATTGCGCTCGCTCTCGACTTACGGCGGAGGATCCGCGACAGGCTCGCGCTGGACATCGCCCAGGATACGCAACAAACTGCGGGCGGCCTTGAGTTTCAACAAAAGTATGTAGGCCTCAAGATATTCTCGACTCGCCCGGAATTGGAATTAAGGGAAGAAGTTAACCGGAGGACCTTGAGATAAACAAACTTGTCGCGTTTAGATGTTAATGACGATGAAGCCTAGTAATTAATTGAGTTTTCAGGATTTGCTAATGATAGTATTATATACTTTGAATATAAGATATCATAGAGTTAGTTTAAATGGGGTGTGCAATGGATTTAAGTGAAATAGTTGCGTGTGATGAATATGTGAACCTGGTACTTGTTTGTATTGTCTTCAATGAGGTCTGCTAGAGAAATTGTTTGAGTTTTTAAATACCATGATTTTCGGAAATATTTAATACGATTTGAAATTAGTTACAGTGTTCGTAGGGATGCGATTTATAAGGTATAATTAAGAGAATTAAGTGGAATGTCCAAGGGACTTGTCCAAACTTGTTATCGTTACATTCCAGAGAGTTAAATACTTCAGAAATAATCAAAAGAAAACGACTATAGTTTATATATGTGTTGATGTGTGAGCACAAATCAGTGTTTAACGAATTAATTAATATTTAGGTGGAATAGAATTGGGTATTGAAATACTGTGCAATCGAAACCACCAAAAAATATACAAACATGATACTTATTCACCTTGCTAGAGGAAAATGTTAGATGGAATAGTGTGGCTGAAGTTCAGATTTCCATACGATCTTAATGGGTTAAGAGGAAATAATAATAATAATTATTTAAAAATCGAAGGTTAACATTTTTAATTAGTAACTTAAAAGAATTTATAATGGCAAACTATGAATGCTTTCAACAACACAAAAATTGCATTTTGTTAAAACGTTGATGATTTTGGAAATTATAGCAAAATTCTGTTTTATATGGAACTACAATTATCGGTGAGAATTCAGGGTAAAAAGAATAAATCTCAGCATTAGAAATTAAATAAATAAATATTTGGTTCACGGTCGAAATATATATGAAGAATTATTTTTCTACACAATGTGTGATGTAGTTAGAAAGAAATAAGGATATAGAACAGGGAAACAAATATAAAAGAAGGTCAAATATAAAATAATAAACTCAATACAGGTAAATAGGATAAATACAGAAGGCATGTTAATGTTTTACTATTTAACGAATTGACGTATTTTCAATGTAAACGAACTGTTTGTTTCACAAATGCAATGTTTAAAAATTTGCTAAACTGGTACATAATTACCAAAAAAGTACCAACACAAAATTTTATACTATATAGCAGTTAGCTTTAAAATTATATATGCATACTTCATAAAGAAAATGTTTTTGAAATTCGTATGTAAGAACAAATGAAAAGTAATTGATGTGATGTATTTGGTGTGTTTGTACCACAGCAATTGTCAATTGATATATTGTTATATCTGTGAATCATATATTGTTGTATGTACTGTATTTTTATGAATATATCGTATTTAGGCAAAAATCATACACACGAAAAATAATTAACTTACATAAAACAATAAAATTATATATTGATGTAAAATATTCACCGAAGTTTTTATTTCAAAATCTTGAACCGCTTTTAACAAACCTAAAAGTTAAAAAAATGCATAAATAAATACATATTTTGAATTATTTCTCAAATAAGTCTCAAATTGTGGTAACTCTGCATAAGGCGGAGATACGAGCATTTAAAGTTTTTTAAAGAATTTTAGAATTTTTCGCCTATCTTGAATCCCAACGACAATTCTGTCGAACTAGGTCTTGTCGTCGAGTGTCGATGTCGATGCCGCGCTGAATGTGTCCCTGACATAAATTGGCGACAGCAACGATGTTAATCTTGTCGTAATCAAATGAATTTTAATTTTCCAATTTTCACCTTTCCCCCCTATTCCCCTGATATTTGTTTTAAATTTTCACTGCTTATTAATTGTCGAATTTTTTGATTATATATTATTATAATTTATATTTATTTAGGGTTTATTCATTGATTCTTATATAATAGTGGATATGCCTTTAAACACAACAAATTAGAATGATACATCACCTACTTGTTAATAGGGGTCACTGCGAAAATCATTTCTTGCTACTCTAGGAAACCGACCACTTTTTTTTATTAAATTTTATATGACGCCCATTCCGTTCAAGTAAATTTATTTCATCGAAATAATGAAAATAAATCTGTTAAAAAGTGTTTTTAGTTTTGTTTATATATTCTTCATCTGTACTTCATTTTAAATTAACACTTTTCTTTTCTATGTTTTCTAAACCTTGATATGTGGCAACACGCAAAAATATTCCACGAAGTCATTTCTCACCACTCCGGCGAAATTCGGTAAAAATTGTGGTTCGTTTACATTTTTCTTGTACCTTCCCTGTTCAGCCTTTAAATTGAAATTTTGATGTTCGAATTTTATCTTATTAAAAAAAATTATAAATAAATAACATATTTATATCACAAATTATACATTATTGAATACACATTTCATATTAAATTTTGTGTGAAATAGAAACAGGAATAGGAAAAATGAAGTGTTTTTCAAAAAAGTAGAGTTGTGGAGTGAGTGTTTTGAAGTTAGTGTCGGGGGAAGTTACGGCTACCCTGCTTCTCACCACCATTCCTCGTCAACAGTTCATTTTCGATGTTTTTGATACGTTGAGATATGGCAACACTATTTTTTGACATACTAAAAAATAGTCAATGAAGCCGTTTTCTCACCACTCTTCGGCATCAGTTCATCTTCGTCAACGGAAGAGATCGGTCATTGTGTTGAGAAGCGGAAGATAATTCTCACAAATTAAAAATTTTCTTCTCTTAAGATATACATACAGCCAGACAAGTACATTTTCACAAGTACGCCATTTTTCTTCATAAATATCAAGAAAAGCGTTGAATATTGTGGAAAAAATTCAATAAACACAAAACAAAGTTTCAGATAATCTAATTTAACATTGAAGGTGAGTGAAAACATGTGAAAGTCGTAGTTTCTGCGTTGCAAAAGTTTAAATAAAATGTGGCGTGAGTCATTATTTCTAGACGCATTGGAAAAATTCTCTATACCTATATTTGCGCATTTTTAATCGTTCCTACTAACATTAGCTACTTAATCTCGAACTATTTAGTGAATTATATAATTAATTGAACGGTTTTCCTTCTAAACAACGCGCGTGACCAGCATTTCTACAATTACAACATTCTCGTCAAGGTGCTCTAAAAGTACAGTTTATCCAAAAAGGGTTGATTTCGCCGTTTAAAATGTATAAATATTTATATACAACTTTTCTTTTTGAAAATAACATTTTGATTGATAAGTTTTATTAACTGTTCTTATATTTGCAAATACGTTCAAGGGCTCCAAATATTTCCGGCCGGCTATGTGATTGACACTAGCGCTCCGCTAGACATCAGGTTTTTCCATTCCCTGTTTTACAAAATCGCAAGCGCGCCATTTTGTTTTCTTTCTTGTTCTCTCTCGCTCTCGCTCTCTTCGCTTCTATCGCCAGAGAGCTGGGGGCAGCCAGTGATCCAACGCTTTCTGTTGTAGAGAGTGAGTGTTACCAACCATTTGTCAAAAATGCCGGCTTTTTGGGGCCACATGAGCATTATCACCTTTTGGATGTTCTAGAAAAATGTTTGCAAGAGTGGTTTACTTTGAACAAACATCTCTCGTCATTCTCTTTGTTCGAATTCGTTACTCACGTTTATGTCGTTGACCTCTACTCACTCAAGCGGCTTGTTTTAGCGCTTGGTACTTTCTGCCCTGCGTTCTGTAATTCTTTATTTCTGATCTCCCTATACTGCATACTTCTCATATGCACAAACATATCATCCTTACATTTTTAGTATCAAATATTTACCGTACATCTGGCTCTCGTTCGGAATTCTACCCCTATAAAAAAAAATATGTACCTGGTTAATTTTGTAAGAGGGTAACTTCTGACTGCGCCGCTGCCATATGCAGAAAAGAAACCTCTTCTCAGGCTATTGCATTTTTTTCTCTGCAATAAAAATAACAAAAATTCAATACTTTACTACTACCATCATTTTTCTTTTGTTATAATTATTTGGCTGTTTGTATTTTGTATCTCTTTAATAACCTTATTTGTTTTATTAGTAAAATGTTTGAATAATCTGGATGCTTTATTTATCTCTTCTCAATTGGTATATTATTATGTTTGTTTTCTAGTTTAAATTTGTTTTATCTCACAAAATTGTTACTATATATATATTAACTTGTTTATTTGCATTCTTCATTGTGCTGTTATATTTTCAGATTGTTTAGAAATTGCTTAAGTCTCCCTTTTTAAATTACAATTTGTTCCCTCTTTGTAATAGTTTAGCAATTTGTTTTTTGGCTAATTTTCATAAAACAAAGCTCTAAACCATTATGTCTCCAAGGTATGCTTCATCAATTCATTCACTACACTTATGCTTTTTTTTTAAATATATCTTTTTTTGGATACAATACATTTATGTTTTGATTGCAGTTAATATATATTGTCTTTATTGCAGCGTTAAACAAGTAAACAACATGGCTTTTCGTGGTGGTAACAACAACCGCAATCGCAACTTTGGGGGCGGTAACAACTACGGTGGTCCAATGGGATCCAACCGCATGGGTGGCAATATGAATATGTCCCCATGGGATAATCAAAACGTTGGTGGCAACTTTGGCGGTGGCAACATGCGCCAAGGTGTCGGCGGTGGTCAAGGCATGAATGCCCAGGCCATCAACTTGGCCAATAATTTGCTGAATAATCTCTTCAGAAACCAGAATCCACCATCATTGTTGGATTTGCCACGTGGTGGTGGTGGAATGGGAAATCGCAATCAACGCGGCGGACCGGTATGTATTTGATTACCTCTCAGTTTGAATTTTATTTTAACTTCTATTAGTTTTATATACGAGTTCTAAGGTGATAGAGTTTTGTCTATAATTTGTCTTACATTTTATTTAGTTATGTACGTTATTTTAAACTTTTAAGGGAAATATTCTTAAAACAAAGGTAGAGGAAATGTTCACTGTATGCATGAAAGCGAGTAGCAACAACAAATATTATGTAGGTTTCACAAACTCGTAATTACTTTTCAAACTCTTCTTTCTCAGGATCGAAGCTTTTGATTAAAATCAGTTGCCATTGTTTTAGAATATTTTAAAACATGTAATTTGCGCTCCATAAATGTTGAAAAGGATTTCTTCCTTAAAGTGGCCTTTTTTGAACTGAGAGATGAATGTTGAAATGATTTGGAATTTTTCAAAAGATAACGCTGCAACTTCAAGTTCATAGGTTATAGTTTTTTTACATTTCATTTTGTTTTGTACCAAGTTTCAGTTGATTTAAATTCAATAGTTTTCGAATTAATCAACTTCCCAACTTCAGTATTTCGATATTTTCTATTTTTAGACTTTTGCAAAGAATAATAAATGGAAAATTAATAATAGTTTTTCGTAAGTAAAATTTATGTTTAATTTCATCATGTTGAATTATTTGAACAAAATGCGATCAATCTTCGAAAACATCATTGTATGAAATTCCAACAAAACAAGTCTGATTTGATTTTTTGAGGCATCAATTTTTTTTTTTAAATCTAAATTTGTTTCGCCCTAAACGAAACCAACGAAAGTAAAGCATTATGTTCCTTTCCTCGAGGTTGAACTTCTTTGATAATCAAAGATTTTGCATGCGTACAGTGAAAATTTCCCCCATACCTTTTACAATTGGTTTATTCTTATTTTTTGTATTTTTATTATCGATTATCTCGATAAACAAAAGAAGAAGGCTTTCAGTTTTCAATAGGTAGTGTGTTTTCTGTTATGTTGATATTTTTCTAATTTATTATAATCTTAGCTTATATTTACAATATTTGAAGAAAGCAGGCTTTTTGTATTCCACTATTTCTGAGCTATAAAATAACAAAAGAATTGTGCATTGATTCTTTCTTTCATTATTCAGCATTTTCTCATTTTAAATGCTACTCTCTACATTCTGTTCTATAAATCTCGTGCACAATTTTTTGAAATGTAAAATTTTTCATTTTGTTTATATATTGACAGTTATTAAGTTAACGTGTTTTCGCAAGAAAAGCACTTGTAGAAGTTTTATTTTCAAAACATATTTACAAATAAAATTATACAATAATATTTATAAATAATTATAAATACAAATATACATTAATGTATATTTCTTACTTTTTAAGTACCTTACCTTAAAACAAATCTACATTTTTAGAACCAAAAACAAAACATCATTTCTGGATTTGTTCCAAATTTCTAATTTGCAAATATATTTTTATTCTCTCTTCTCCATATATTTCGTTACTCGATTGATTGAATGAACTGAACTGCGACTTGATTTCGAATTCGATGTTCGAATGTTTGATGTTTCACTACAAATCATGGTGCGGTGCTACCTTGGTTGTTGTTGCTATTGTTGATGTTTCGTGTTGCGCCTTGGTTTTTGCTAAAACAAAAATTGTGAAAAAACTAAAATAAATAAAAATTAAAACATTTTTCGCAAAAACCCCATTCAAACCACAAACTTGTGCGCCCACACACGAATCCAACGCACAAAAAACGCGTATGCAACCAACCTCTCTGCACTTGTAACTGAAACTAACCAAACGGATTGTATTGTTGATTGTACAAACACAACAACAACAATCGCGCCGCATTCTGTGTGTCACAACTGCCAACCACAATCATCCATCCACCAACTTCAACATTTACTCCGCTCTGGTGCTCTGCAACGAACCGAATATTGAAATCGATACCAAAACAAAAACCAATCGCTTCTTCGTTCGTTTTTGGTCACTTAAACTATTCTGCAATCGCACATAAACGTGTGTTCTTCCTGATCTGATCCTGATATTGACTCTCGACAACAAACCAATAAATAAATGTGTTACCATTCATCTAACAACTATTGTTGACTGACAAATTTACGAAACACTTGTTTCAATTTGTCCATTCAACAATCAAACAACGCAATGTAATAAAATAAAACTAATTATCGATTGCTTTTGTGTTAACGATGCTCGCAACAAAATATATGTAAATATATTCTGTCACCAAATCACCACCACCACAATGTGCTTCCAATATCTCTGATGCCGATTGCCATTTTCACCCACGATTCTGACCAATCTTATAACAAATTCAAAAACAATTAAAATGTTTACTAAACGATATACGATGTACACGCCAAATGTATGTTTAAAATGTGATTTATTTTATATAAATTTATTATATTATCATATTGATTTGTCGACTAAAATCTGATTTTGTAAAACTCTGTTTATGTTTTATAAATTCAATGAAACAATTACCTACTGTTGTTTATAAATGCAAAACTTGCGTTCTTTTGTTGCAAAATGCACAAACGCAAAACTTTGTAAATTCTTGTGTGTTATCAAAAACCTATATATAAAAACAAAAATCTGTTATGAACTCTACTGTGGCCCTCGACTTGCCACTAAAAAAAATTACTTGCTCATAATGCAATACCAAATTATAAACCAATATAATATTATTGTGTGAAAATGTATAAAACAAATTGTGTTAACCTGACGCATGTGCGCGCACTTTCTCATGCTAAATGAAAATATAATACAAATCAAATTCATTCTTATAAACTTCAAATCTAAAGATGGTCAATCGTGCTGGTCCAGGCAATCGCCTTAACAATCGTCGTGTTCAAGGAGGTTTCCAAAATCGTGGTGCTGCTGGTGCCAAGCCAGCCCAAAAGCAAGGGGCTGGCGGCATTCGCAAGCAGAATGCCTTTGATCGTGCAAAGAAACTTTTGGCTAAAAATGCCACCAATAAAAAAAAGGATTCCGCTTCTGGCGAAAAGAAAAACGAGAGGTAAGAAAGTAACAAACAATCAACAAAAATTTCCAAAAACAAAATGTATACATTTTCAAATTTGAATTTTCATTCAACTTTTCAATATACTTACTACTATATATAATATATATTTTAAATACATACTCGAAATAACGTACAAATGAAAGGGTGGAAATCGAAGAATTAAAACATATATTAGAGATGAGGACGTTTTGTATTGTATATTGTTGCTGCTGCTGCCGCTGCTCTTTCATGGCTTCGTCACGTGCAGATTTATTTAGTTTTTGATTTTCTTTTCCAAGCCAATCACCAGCAACATTTATAGTAATAACTTAAATTTCATTTTGAAGTTATTATCTACCACTTGGTATAGTTTCCTTTGACATTAATATTGAATCAACGACTTAAAGACATTCAGGACGTGCGCTTGCGTAACCGTGTTGTGTTACGCCTATAAGAGAACACCTGCTGATGAGCGCACATTACTATTTTTTATTTTTCGTGTTTTTATTTTATTTTTATGTATTTATATTAGCGCAGGTGATTTATTATTTATAGTAATTTTTTGATAATGCATTTATTTTCTATTTACGCATTCAGAAATTATTATTGTTATATTGCATATATATTTGGAGTTAGATGCTAAAGATATGTTTCTAACAAATGTTACAGTATTTACACATAATTAACTGAAATTGTTTGAATGGTTTATTTAAACATCAAAATTACAAATCAGTAATAATTATAAAAATTAAAACTTGAAAACATTAAATACATATGTATACAATAAATTATCCTTTCTGTATAAAATTTTATTTAAAATGTAAAACACAATTATATTTCTATGATGTATATCATTCGAAAATTGATCCATATTCAAAACATATATTTAGAAAACGATATATTTTGATATACATGCAATATAACATCTTCGTCCTCAGTTCCCTTCCATCCATCCTATGCCATCCTGTTCCATTCCTTATATCAGCCCATCATAAACTCATTTCAAATGATTTTTCTTCCATTACTAATGAAATATTTTGCATTTATCCTTTTCTCAACCCATCCGACAACATTTGAACTCGATCAACAATCGTTTATTAAAAATGAATTAAACAGCGTCAGCAAGGAATCTCCCTACGCCAGTGTTCCCAACGATATGTTCTACTGTCATCTGTGTAAGAAGCACATGTGGGATGCCAACTCTTTTGAGAACCACATCAAGGGTCGTACCCATTTGATGATGCGTGAAGGAATCGAGGAAAGCTACCGTCTAAAGGCCAATATGATTCGTCAAGAAGCTAAGATTGCCGAACAATTGAAGTCAATTGAATTGGATCGCTTGAAGCGCATGGGAAAATCCAAGCAACGTCAATTGGAATACTGCACCATGTGCGATCTGAACTTCCATGGTCATTTATCGGCTCATCGTAAGTCGGATGGTCATTTGCAGCTGAAGAAGTTCTTGCATCCAAAGTGTGTTGAGTGCAACAAGGAATTCGCTACTCGTATCGACTACGACTCACATTTATTGTCTGCTGATCACTTGAAGAAGGCCGCTGAGAAGAACACCAAGGTGGGTGAACGCAAGCGTAACACCCTGACCATTTTGACTGAGGAGGATGAGTTGAAGGATGTGCGTCCACCACAAAAGAAGAAGAAGAAGCCCGTCAAGAAGGCCGATGGTGAGAAGAAAGAGGGCGATGAAGCTGGTGAGGGCGAAGATGGCGAAGGCGAAGATGGTGAGAAGAAAGAAGGTGAAGAAGGCGCAGATGAGACTAAAGAAGGCGATGAAATGAACGAAACTCAAGAGGAGGAAGAAGTTGCTTTGCCAGTCGATCCAGAAGATTGTATTATTGACTACTCGGATGGGGATGAAATTCCTACTGAGGTCGACAATCGTCTTCCCAAATACAATTGGACTCGTCCCGTTGGTGCTGGTCTCATCACCAAGCTTGAATGTTTCGAATGTTCGTTGTGTGGTAAATTCTTAGATACAGAAACCACAGTCGAAGTTCACTCACGAACCGTTTCCCATCATCGCAATTTCCTTAAGTTCATCAACGAGAAGTCGAGCGATACCAAGATTGCTCAGAAGCGTGCTGCTGCAGCACTGGAAGAGAACGAGAGGAAGAAGCGCAAGATTGAGGAGGCCGAAGCTGCTGCAACCGGTGAAGGTGAGGCAGAAGTCAAGACCGAGAACGGTGAGGAGGGTGGCGAAGAAGGCGGTAACGAGGAGTTGTACGATCCGTCCGAGGCCACTGGCGACGACGAAGATGTTGAAATGGCAGAAAATGGTGAGGAGGAAGCTGCCGATGAAGAGGTTGCTGAAGAGGAGCCTGCTGCTGAGGAGAATGGTGAAGAGATGGATGCACAAGAGGAAGAAGAAGTTGAACCAGAACCCGAACCTGAGCCAGAACCCGAGCCTGTGCCCGTTAAAGTTGAACCAAAGCCTGAACCAGTCAAGCCCGAACCCGTCAAAACTCCAGCGAAACCGACACCAGCTGCTACTCCTGCACCCGCTCCTGCTGCACCTGCGACACCCACTCCTGCTGTCGAAGCCTCGCCAGCAAAGAAACCCACACCAGCACGTGGCGCAAATGCGAAGGGGACACCGCGCGGCCGTGGACGTGGTCGTTATAATCGTTATTAAGCTGATAGTGCGAGAGAGAGTGTGAGAATGACGCGAATATTTATATTCAGCAGATGATTTTTTTTAATATATGCATTATACATTTAAAATAAATTATTCCTTATAAGTTGTAACTTTAATATGAAACACATAAAACACTAGCAATGACAGCTAAGTTCTACTTCTTAATCCAAAACATACAAAAATCACGCAATTACAGAATGTAGAGAAAACAAAGCAAAAAATCGATCAGAGATTATATATTTGGAACAAACTACATTGATTGCATTATGTATTTGTTTATTACACTAATTTAAATAGACGCACTTGATTGATTTTTTATAATGACCGAAAATAAAATGGAAATCAAAACAAATGAAACAAATTTATTCAGTAATAGAAATAGTTGACCTTGTATGCCACTTTCTTGAAATTGATTTTCAAACTCAAATTTCAAGCAATACTTGTAGAACTTGTACACGCGAAAAGCATATGTCAATGAGAATGATTGTATTTGATTTGATAGGCGGGATCTTAAAATTGCAAATAAATAAAAAGCATATTTTAATTGTAATAAAAATATTAAGTGAGCATAAATAATTGTATTGCAAAAACAAAATAATTAAATAAAAATTACCATTAGGTGTACAAAAAAAAATCAAATGAACGCGTTTTCTTCATAACTATAGTCGTTCTTTCTTCGAATACAGATAACGATTTGTGGATATCAATACATTTTATTTACATCTTACGACTAACACTTGGAAATGAGTGAAGTTATCATGTAAAGAGCTTAATGTTAAGTACTATATGTCTTTGATATTAAATTGAAGTTTGATTCTTTCTTGCTTATTCATGTTTGAAAATATAAAGAAAATGCATCGAGCTTCTGCGGTACAATTCAATTCAGACCGCAATCCAATGTGTGCTGCTCGACAGTGGTGCGCAGACGACTTTGGTCACTCTGTGAACGCTTCAGACCGCTGCGCCATCGCTTGAAGCAGCCGAGGAGGTACGACTGCTTGGAGCGACTGAGTACGTAGATGTAGGGATCTGATGTGAAGTGCACCGCCATCAGGATGTCGGCGATCAAGAAGAACGGATGAGCCTTTGGGACGCGGTTCGGTAAAATAGCCATGGGAATTGCAATCTAGTGACAGGGTTAGGATTAAAGGTAATTTATATTCGTTTAAGCCGAAGGTGTGTCTTAAGTATTTACCATTTGCGGCATCCAGCAGATGACGAAGGATATGCTTAGAAAAGCCATTAACTTGGCGAACTTAATCTCATCAGGGGACGCGGAGGCCATCATGGTCACACTGTTGCTGTGCTGATAGGACGTACCGTTGTTGCTGTGATAGAGGGACGAGCCGCTGTTGCTGTCGCCGTCCACGGTGTTCACGCGTCCCTTCTCGCGGTTCACCAGATCGTAGTGCATGTGGCGTTTGGTGGTGCGCGTGCGGCCAACGAAGCACAGGACACGGGTAACAAATAGATTACAAGCCACAATGACGACGCACAGAAGGGTGCCTACGACGAGGAGGAGGAGAAAATACCTTAATAGGATTATGTTCAATTGAAGCTTAAAGTAATTTGTCGTTCGTTTTTCTCCTCGTCCACTGGATGCAGCGCATAATCGCCTCCTGGGAGAGTTCTATTAAAGGGCACTCTTAGGTTGATTAGGGTTTTCCCAGCCGCAAACTTACCGAACAGCATGAAGAGCACCGCGTACGACTTGTTCCAGAAACCGTCAGCATCGCGATATCGCAGACACTTGGGCCGCTCAGGGTCGCTCTCATCCATGTAGGCGCCAAAGCCAAAGAACGGCAGGAACGTGATTACAATCGCAATGCCTATCAGAGAATAGATGGTTTTGCGCACGAGCTCATACGTTATGTGCTGTAGAAAAATGATGGGCGTTAAAAACATTCCACTTTAGTGTTAGAATTCACATTCAGTTAAGATACCTTGTGATAGATAAAGGGTCTCGCTAAAGCCATCCAACGTTCGATTGCCATCACTGCCGCAATGCAACCGGAGCTTAGGCCAAAGAAGCGCCAGAACACTTTGCTAGTGCAATCCCACCGAATGTACTCCTCGAAGACATCCTGGGGGACGTAGACTTTGAGAAGCTGCGTCGTCAACATGCCCAGCAGAGCGATGAGATTGTTGCTGGCCAAGCATCTGAGAAGGTAAAGAACAAGATTGTGAATAAGACTAGTATTTTCCGAGAAGAACCCAATTTGTTTTTAACACAAGGATCAAATGGATTTCACGAAAAGCGCTGCTAACTTTTAGCATCCTTTCCTCGGAATTTCAATTTATGACTTTGCAGCTTTTCCGCTTGTGATTGCTGTCCCTTTGAACCCCCTTTCACCCCACCCAATTGATTTCCCTGAGGTTGTTGACAGGTAGTCGTAAAATTCCCTGTGATGTTTCTACCATTTTTGTTATTGTTTGAGATACAGAAATTATGATTTATGAATAAACCTCCAGCGAACAAGTGAACATAGGAAGGCAGTGGATAAAATTTGACAAAAGAGCTTTATAGCGATAAAAGAAATTATTAAAGGCATTCAACCGATTCGAAAAACAATCAATAATACACAAGAAAATAAATATTTAATACGTGGAGTTAAATATAATGGTAAGTTAAAAAATAATTAAGTTTTGGTTAAATAACTATATAACTCATAAATGTTTTTATGAGACTTAAGTATCGACCCATCCTGCTGCATCTCTCTCTCACTGTCTGAATCATCCTCTCCCTGCCCCTCTGATGTTGGTATACGCTCCCATTCATTGTGAAAACATTTGCTTAATTGATAATAACGATGTTTCCATCAATTATATCCTCTTGTATCAATTAGAAGGATGATAATATTCCTCACTTCTCCTTTTTATCAGCACTATTGAATTATATTATGTGTTGTTGCTATATATAGTGGCTTTTTGATATTTTATCCTTGTTCTAAATGCCATAAATTATTTCGACCATTTCTATTGCCATTGTGCCATGTAGTACATTCCATTATAATTAGTTATCTATTTTAGTGTTTTAGACGCTTCATTTACCATCGACCGATGGCAGTCGATTTATCACGAGACACCATAATGTCGGTTGAGGAAGAGGGGGTGGCGGGGTGGTCATTGGTCGCTGATAAAGGATTTCCAGGCTGTTAGTGTATTGTAGCAAATTAATTGATTCCTTTCTAGTTTTACATTAATTATTCGCTCATATCTTTAATTATTAAAAGGCTTAAACGAACGATAAAAACTTTTGCGAAACTTGAAAATTAAAGTTTGTCGACCAACAAACAAAAGGACTTCTCAATTTCATGGAAATTCTTTGAAATTTGATTTCAAATATACATAAAATAAATAAATAACTTTTTGAGTTTGACAAACCAAAGAGGGATCAAGGTAAGTCGTTGACAAAAGCTCCTTGAGGCCGTGACAGCTGTTGTTATAAGTTTTCCTTCCAACATCCCCACCACACAATGATCCCCAATAACAACATCATCATCAGCAGAGCGGGGGCCAATGGGAAAAGCCATGAAAGGGATTCATCTCGAAAGGACGTCGTAATCTGGTCTTTGATCAAAGAAAGCTGTGCGCTTGCCAGACTACTGGCGAAAGTCCTGTCGAATCCGGAATAGTGCTATTTTTTATCAAACCGAACAAATCAGTATTTCACACGAAATTTAATTTCTTTCCTTAAGGATAACCATTGTATTTGTTTGGCTTTTCCTACGAGAAACGTGAAATATTTTTATTATAATTTGAAATTCGTATGCGATTAACGCGTTATAAATTAATCACGTCTTTTATTGCAAAAACTCGCCACACCTCGCACCACCCGCCCAAAGTCTCGAGCCGTTGATTTCAAACGGTTTTTGCACTAAAATTTGCAATGAAAACACATTTAGCGATTATTTTCAATTTGCATCTAGTCGAAAGGGTATTAAAAATTATTTATGAGCATCGGTAATGTACGAATTTTATATAGTTAGTGAAACAAGTGCGGAAATATTGTTATATTTCGCACTGCCGAACGACGATGCCGACAATATTGATTTTCGCTAACGACAATAGCTCATAAATACATTCTACTCTCTGACAAAGTAAGCGTTCGTTAAGAGAATTCGTAAATATTGGAGTGACGTTGACCCTCTCGACGCTCCCTTAGAAAACTAGTTAAGTACGGAATTAACTAGAGTCTCGTAAATTATATCTAGAATTATTGCTACTTATCACAGAAGCGAAATGGAAACATCAAAAAATATTTAATTTGAAATACGTTTCGTAAAAGTAATTTGAAATTTATAAAGTATTATTCCTAGCCTATAGATAAAATATTAACCACCCAAAACACATTTATTTTATGAAAAATTATTCACAGGATTCATTATTTTAAAAATATATTGTGGAATTTTAGAAATTCGTGTTTAAGTTATATACCGTTTCGGGTACTTCTAGGTGAATTATGTGTTAACCCTGGTTTTGACCCAAATTCGTACCCACTTAAATACAGTGCTAAATTTAGAAATTGCCCAAATACACAGTATTGTAAGCATTTCGTATTAGGGAAAGCAATTGTTTGTGATTTCAAGTTATTTATTGAAATGTAATAAATTTTATTAGCTGTTAAATACACAGAATTGCTCAGTTCGAAAGGAAAGAAAATTAAAAATAAATATCTTGTGAAGTCATGATTTGACGTCTCACGTGATTGTTTACGTGATGGAAACTTAACTATGTACTTGCTATACCAAATGTATTCAAATTCTATAAACAATCCCATTAACGACTGTATTATCATTGGCCATTGTATACCAAATATTATTTTATTCACATCTAATAAATTCCTTTGACTTTCCTTGGGCACGTTTCTGATCGGACTCTGTGAGACATCACGCGGAGAATGGGCGAATATTTGATATTGACCACCCACAATGATCTTAGCGTGATCTCAGCCAGAACGTGCCAAAAGTCAACAAAGTGATACTCTGTATTGACTTCGATGCGATCCAATAAGTCGTACAGACATATAGTATATTAGTAAATATTTCAATTAAATCGCTACATAAACATATATCAGAAGTTGCAACAAAAACCATAATAAAATTCAACCACACGCAGTGAGAATGAAATGTAAGCAAGAGTAGAACATTTATTATTTTTTGGATCATCAATCTGAGCGAAAATTTATGACCGACTACTTTTGGCTTTGATATCCTATATACGTTATGCATGTGATTGTCTGTCTGTCCCAAGCGCAATTAATGTGATGAATAAAATTCAAATGGAAAACGAAACGACGACCTGAGCCGAGAAGTGGAGAGCAGAGAGGAAGGAACACAAGACACAACAGACAGACACAATTCAAAGACAGCTCACAGTCAGGATAATCAGGGAGATTTCCCTCGACACTTGGTTGGTTGGCTGGGTGGCTGGTAGCAAGTGTTGGTTCCAGTTAAATTCATTCATTCAAATTCAAATGAAAGGCAACGCCACAGAGACTGGCATCGACACGTGGAGTCCGTCGTCTGCTTCGCCCAGGGCGATGGTGAATGGATATATCATTGGAGCATTGAAGCTCAATTTATGAGAATTTGAGATTTTGAGAAAATTTGATTAAAGACAAGTTCACTGTCGTCTTTCGCTGTGCCAATGAGTGCTGGAACTCAATGAAAGGCAACGGAAGAGAATAAATTATGGTTCGAATGATTGTAGTAATTTTTATAACGAACACAGGGATGATGATTACGAAGCTCGTGAAAAGAAAGAAGACCTCTAATTTTATGAATTCTTAATTTAATTTTTATTAAAAGGCAGTTTGAACTAGTTGCATGATATTGTGTGGGGTTTTTTTAAAATGCAATATTAATAAAATTCCCATCTTCAATATTATTTGATACGATCCACCTAGAAAATGATTCATCCCTATTGGAAACTAAACTTGGGGTAGAGTTTTTGCGATAAGAAATTTCCTGGTATTACATGAGTTGAACCCTTCTGCAAAATGTTTCGATCTTGTTCTTTCCCAATTACGTGACTGAGCAGTTTAAGTTGCTGGAATCATTATTGACTGTGCACAAATATCTCATGTTTGTAATGATCATTCGCACATTTAGACACAAAAACAAAAAGAATAGAAATAAATATTACTAAGAAATTCATAACATTAAATTGTCTATCTATGTTTATCTATCTGATTTACTAGAATTGCATGAAATGCATTTGCTTGCTATTGTTTTAATATTGGATTAATGTTTTATCAATCAAGTGTTTTCAACGTGTGTAAATTTATCAGGAAAAATAGAGATATTTCTGTTCAGTCTTCTGCTTCGAGTTGTGTATATTGTATTTGTTTTTGTTGCTTGAAATCACAAGTAAGATAAGAATTTCCCCCAAGGACACCGGGAATGAACGCTTAGCCATAAAGGAAAAGAAAATACGATTTGGTATCATAGCAAATAAAATGCGTTTAATAGGATTAAACCAAAGATGCATATCAATAGCATTTCAAGGTTCAAGAATTAGAATTAAATATTTTAGATGAAAAAAATAACTTTTTTTTGAATAATTATATTTTTTAAATTTAAAAAATTTTTTAACTGAATTTATTTTTAAATATTAAAATTAACCTTTTCACTTACCTCAACATCAAGGTGTATTTGCTGTTCTTGTTGGCCTTCTTGCGAGCCAATATGACCAGTGCCAAAAAGTTCCCAATCACGCCGAGGACCATGAGAATCCCACTCATCAGATAGCGGCGGTGATTTGCATACAACGCCACCTGCACGACGGTCGACTTGTCGATTGTAACATTCTCCATTCTTGCGCCGAATTGTCGTCTGGACTTTCGCCAAATATTTCGTATTTATGTGTATTAACTTCAATTGAGTATTCAATTACAAGAGCATTACTTTCAGTTCGAGTATTTTTTAATGATAATATCGCTCGAGGTAAAATTATATTTCCGTTCTCAATCTAATCAAAGTGCCATTAATTTAACGTGAAAATAACAAACAAATAATTCAGGAAAAATCCGAACGCACAACTGGTCAATTGCACAATTGACGACTTTAAATGCGTTGGGGAAAATTTGTTTGGAAAATCAAACTAGTTTCGAATGCCGGCCGCCGATCTGCGGTGAACACGACGTGCGGCACAACGGCGAGTGACAAACAACGTGAACAGGGCGCGCGACTCTGGACGAGGCTCAGAAGGTTTCGTCGTTCCCAGCTGCTGCACGGTTCATGACGAACTGCTCGCGAGATTCGCGCGACGCGTCGTTAAACACCATTCGCTGGAGGCCGAAACGCCGGCAGCGAACACACGACGAACGGACGGACGGACGGACGGACGGCGGCTCTCCTGCGTTGCTAGATAATTGGCCGTCGATGTGTGGTGGTGGTGGCTACCTTGTTGTTGTTGGTGGTGTTGTTTCGATGTGCGACGCACTTGGAAGCAAATCAATTAAAGACGCGCGCCAAACACTCCACCGTCGCACTCCTCAGCTCGGATGGGCGGCCAGCACTTTGTGCGAACATCCGCGAAGATGGCTTCTGCTGTCGTCGCAGTCGTCGTCGTCGCGTTGGCTTCCAGCGCCGTCGTCGTTCGTCGTCGTTCGTCGTTCGTCGTCGTCGGTGGAGCGTCATCTTCTCGCCGTCGGGAGTGCGCGCGCTTTTTGAATACAAATTCGAACGAAACGTCGTCCGGCTGTCGTGTTTGTGTTTGTGTACGAAACGGAAGCTGGAATTGTATTGTATTGTTTTACAAACATTCCTTTTATAGGTGAGTGTGCGTCTTCGGCTCTCTCTTTATCTCTCGTTCTGTTCCCATATTCGTGTATTTGTAAAGTGCAATCGTTCGTATGGAAACTGAAGCTGAAGCTTTATTGCGAATTCCAAAATCGATGTTCTTTTTGATTCTTGCGTTGTGCATATGCAATTTATTTTGAATTATTATTTGTTGTAGACTTTTGTTTTGTTTTTAACATTTGTGTTTTTTCTTTGTTTTCTTCTTAATCTTTTTCTTTGTTTTCGTGATTTTTAATGAGTTTTTGCATTTATAATTTTACGCAACATTGAGATCGAAAGTTTTTGCATTCCTGGCTCTCGAGGTTCTTGCCAAGATTTGGTTGGTTCGTAGTTTCGCAATTCGCAGGAATTCGCATTGCATTCATAATGATGGTTTTATTATGTAAATTCGATTTCGATTCAATTATTCTCACTTGATCTCTCGCGTCTGAACGGCAAGTGTCGATGGCGAAAGGCGTCATGATGTCCGTGCTTGGCTTGTTAAGTTTTATAGCTTCATTCCAATTTTCAATACGATATACGCATTATTTATGAATTCATCGAGAAGTTTACAGAAATTTCCTAATTGTTCGCAGGAAGTGGGGTGGACCAAGGCTGCCGGTCGTTGGTGCAACATGTTGTATGAGCAACATGGCGTCGTAAATCATTCAAAGAGCCTTCAAAGAGCGAATAAATAAGCTATCTCCCCCTCTCCCTTTCTCTAATGCCTCCCACACATCAGGTCCTTGAGAACAATTTTCTAATCGAAGAAAGTTTAAATTATCCACCCTCCGCCTCCTTCGCTTTCGCGGTTAATTTCGCACGAAACGTTCAACACACATAAAATGGTTGAAGTCGTACAAAAATCCATCCAACAGTACGACCTCAACCTATGTAGGGCAACCTTCTGATCCACTTGAAAAATTAATAAAAAACCGCGTATTCTCGCTCGAACGCATGGAGAGTTCCTGGAAGAAACACTTCTCCTCAATACCGAACTTTTAATTAATTGCTCATCGCTGTGTTCGCCACGCCAAGCGTCATCTACCATAAAGTCCTTGCCTTCATGACGTTAACAGAACAGAAAAAGAACCCTTGTTATTCTTTCGGGGTCATTCTTTTGTCTGCGGTAGTTTTTTGGCATTAGCGTCTGATGCCCCAAATACGTCTAAGCTGCGAAGAACAATGGCAAAGGACGGTGTACTCAACGAGACGCATTAAAGGATGTGACAGCCTTTTAGGCACAAGAGAACGCAACTCGGCGGCGGCCACTCAATTCGCTGTCTCCTCCTTTTCCTATTTTAATGCCATTATTATTGTGTGAAATGTGAGTTTGAGAGTGTAATTCCATCACGTTCATTTGTTGTTCTTCAATAATGTTGCTATATTTCTTGCAAATAAGGTCAGCAACCTCTCACTGTTGCTTTATTTTTGTTTGTTTATGCTTGTATTTTTGTTAATTGACGTCGTCGAGTGATGGGTGTCCCAGCAAACAAATTTGCCAAACAAGTTCAATTCGTCCGCATTTGTACTTCGCGGCGTATGAGTGATATTCATAATAACGATCAATCTAAAACTCGTTCCGAAGTCATTTGGTGATCTCTCAATAATATAGAGAGTCCTATCGAGTTCTGATATTGGCCTGATGCTTATCACTTAGCTCACGTTTTCCTCCAACACTTTCGTCTCCTGGGTATGTGTTGATGTTCGAGTAACAATTAAATGGTAAACTGTTTGTACTTCTTACCACTTTCTCATTAGCCTAATGCAGTTCTAATAGGAACATCATGAGCAAAAATATGAAATTAATTAATTGTCGCCAAAAATACGCAAACATAAACAATGGAATTTTTTGCTACCCACCCGCACAATAAATGTGTCTCAAAATTATTGCAGGCGAATTACATAATTTTTATAAATTTATCTTTTCGGGTCGTTGTTGTCCTGACGCATGCATAATTTTGAGTCATTTCTGAAGTGGTACAAAATCTAAGCAACGCAAACTAGTCTCCTGTTGATCTCGAAATGTGTTTCTGACCAATTTTGCATTTCAATTATTCGCATAACGCAATCGTAACAACAGCAACCATAAAACTATTTACAATAAAATTGTCTAGAGCAACAGTTCTATAAAGAAGCTAACAATACCTCACACTCACTTATGCATAGTACTTAATATTCCCAAACAGATACCATTCCAGTTGTCACTTTTGTGTCTCTTCTTAAAAGAGAAGAATTTCAAACAGAATAAATTGAACATGTTGGTTTGTATTGATAGATGAAATAAAGAGAAAAAATGATTTCGCATTTTTGGATCAACGACAACAAAAACTCCGGACCCCATTTTGGCTTGTTATTCAAGCAACGTGCGACAATGTGGAGACAAAAACAATGCAATAATTGGCCAGAGAACATAAACAATAAGCTATTCTTAACATTTGATATATTTAGTTTTATTGTTCAGGTACGCGTTGCATTTTAATGGCGCCATTTAGGTGGGAAAATAGAGATAACTTTTGTTTTCGCAGTTGCAGATTTGCTTGATTTATTATCTCCATCGATATGTTCTGAAAATTCAAATTCACAATTTTTAATAAAATTCAAAATTTTCAATCAAATTCAAAATGTTCAATAAAATTTTCAGTAAAATTTTGAAATTTTCAGTAAAATTTTGAAATTTTCAGTAAAATTTTGAAATTTTCAGTAAAATTCAAACTTTTCTATCAAACTCAAAATTTTCAGTAAAATTTTGAAATTCGCAGTAAAATTTTGAAATTCTCAGTAAAATTTTGAAATTTTCAGTAAAATTTTGAAATTCTCAGTAAAATTTTGAAATTCGCAGTAAAATTTTGAAAATTTCAGTAAAATTTTAAAAATTTCAGTAAAATTTTGAAAATTTCAGTAAAATTTTGAAAATTTCAGTAAAATTTTGAAAATTTCAGTAAAATTTTGAAAATTTCAATTTTTAAATTCAAATTTTCAGTAAAATTCAAAATTTTCAATCAAATTCAAAATGTTCAATAAAATTTTAATATTTTCAGTAAATTTTCAAATTCTCAGTAAAATTTTGAATTATCAGTAAAATTTTGAAATTATCAGTAAATTTTTGAAATTTCAGTAAAATTTTGAAAATTTCAGTAAAATTTTGAAAATTTCAGTAAAATTTTGAAAATTTCAGTAAAATTTTGAAAATTTCAGTAAAATTTTGAAAATTTCAGTAAAATTTTGAAAATTTCAGTAAAATTTTGAAAATTTCAATTTTAAAATTCAAAATTTTCAGTAAAATTCAAATTTTTAATAAAATTCAAAATTTTCAATAAAATTCAAAATTTTCAATAGAATTCAAAATTTCAATAAAATTCAAAATTTTCAATAAAATTCAAAATTTTCAATAAAATTCAAAATTTTCAATAAAATTCAAAATTTTCAATAAAATTCAAAATTTTCAATAAAATTCAAAATTTTCAATAAAATTCAAAATTTTCAATAAAATTCAAAATTTTCAATAAAATTCAAAATTTTCAATAAAATTCAAAATTTTCAATAAAATTCAAAATTTTCAATAAATTCAAAATTTTCAATAAAATTCAAAATTTCAATAAAATTCAAAATTTTCAATAATATTCAAAATTTTAATAATATTCAATATTATTAAAATTCAGTAAATTTTAAATTTTTTAATAAGTTCCGAAAAATTTAAAGAAACTCCGGACCAATCCAGAAATGCATTCAGAAATTCAAAATTTTCAATAAAATTCAAAATTTTCAATAAAATTCAAAATTTTCAATAAAATTCAAAATTTTCAATAAAATTAAAATTCAAAATTTTCAATAAAATTCAAAATTTTCAATAAAATTCAAAATTTTCAATAAAATTCAAAATTTCAGTAAAATTCAAAATTTTTAATAAAATTCAAAATTTTCAATAAAATTCAAAATTTTCAATAAATTCAAATTTTCAATAAATTCAAATTTTCAATAAAATTCAAAATTTTCAATAAAATTCAAAATTTTCAATAAAATTCAAAATTTTCAATAAAATTCAAAATTTTCAATAAAATTCAAAATTTTCAATAAAATTCAAAATTTTCAATAAAATTCAAAATTTTCAATAAAATTCAAAATTTTCAATAAAATTCAAAATTTTCAATAAATTCAAAATTTTCAATAAAATTCAAAATTTTCAATAAAATTCAAAATTTTCAAATAAAATTCAAAATTTTCAATAAAATTCAAAATTTTCAATAAATTCAAATTTCATAAATTATTTCAATAATATTCAAAATTTTAATAATATTCAATATTATTAAAAATTCAGTAAAATTTTAAATTTTTAATAAAGTTCCGAAAAATTTAAAGAAACTCCGGAAATCCAGAAATCCAGAAATTCAAAATTTTCAATAAAATTCAAAATTTTCAATAAAATTCAAAATTTCAATAAAATTCAAATTTTCATAAATTCAAAATTTTCAATAAAATTCAAAATTTTCAATAAAATTCAAAATTTTCAATAAAATTCAAAATTTCAATAAAATTCAAAATTTTCAATAAAATTCAAAATTTTCAATAAAATTCAAAATTTTCAATAAAATTCAAAATTTTCAATAAAATTCAAAATTTTTAATAATATTCAATATTATTAAAAATTCAGTAAAATTTTAAATTTTTTAATAAAGTTCCGAAAAATTTAAAGAAACTCCGGAAATCCAGAGCCTTTGTTTGCGCTAGTTTTTAAATAAAAGTCAGGTTTTCCGAGCAAGCACTCTTTGTGACCAAAATATTTTATATATTTTTTTTTTACTTTTCCAAAATCAATAATTGGATATTTACATTTTGCAATTCAAAACTATTATATAAAGAGTGTATATAAATATTTGATTAATGTGTTCATATTATTCGGTTTTTACAATGTTCTTTAACAATAGATTCCTGCATAAGAGATACTGTAAAAATTCCCTAAATGTATGCAACTCTATTTGCACCTTCGTTTCATATTATCAGTTGTTTTTATTGAGATAATACAATTAATTTAATAGTTTAAACAATACTTTGAGGTTCAAAAATAAAAGCTATTAAAATCTTTGTGACAATATTGCATTTATAACGTGTAGATGGATTTTAAAATTAACTAAAATTAAAATCTATTTGGAACAATAAGGTTTCCTAAGAGACTAGTTCTTTGTGAACTTGTTACTATTAAAAATTATACTATTAACACAAAATATTAAACAAAGTTTGTAAAATTGTTTACTGCAAAAAATATCGTAAACATATCCTAATCACTTCCTTTCATTAAATAGCATGCTTCACACAAGCAAGTCCTGAATTAACAACGCAAATGGCTGTTTCCGTCATTAGTTCAAAACTACTAAAATACAAATCACAGCACCATATTTCAATTTAACTATAAAACTTAACAACAATATTTAGTTAACTCAAAACGTATTTTACATGCGATTGCAGAAATTGTACAGCAATTTCTTGTCTTCAAAGTGATAGACGTTGTTGATGTGACGCAATACCCGACCATCGACCAAGTGCTTGGCATAGTGTACAGCTTCGAGTCGGTCCTTGGAGAGACCCACCTCGATGAGCCAATCGACAAAGTCACTGCCATAGAACACTTTACGATAAACTTTAATACGCCATCTGAAAGAGATAAAGTTATAAGTGTGGGAAAATTTGTCTTGTTAAATTTCCAAAGTCAAGTACCTTCTGTCCTTTGCGATATCTTTTTTGCAATTCTCCAAATGGTGATTACGGAACTGTTCACAGATATGCTTCGTTTGCGGACTAAGATTGGCCCAGTGTGGCAGGGTGAGGACATTCGCTCCATACCTACAGAATATGTTGAATAAGGAGATATAAAATATATATTATATATCAATGTACTTACCATAGCTTGCGCCAGAACTTCACTAGGGGCATTAAAAGCTCCCCGGTGTCTGTAATAAATACTGCTAACACGATAAGACTCTGTCCGAAATTAAGGAATGCGTCTAGGAAGCTCAATTCCAAATAAATTCCGGACATTCCCTCCATTACCAGGGTCCAGATGGAAACCGCCAAACCCTGAAAAAAAAGTAATATAAATAAATTGAATATAAAAATTTAAAATAACATTAATATAAAATTTAAAAAATTATTAGTTGGTATTCGAACTTACCACAAACATGGAGCACAATAATATGATTAATAAAACCGTGTGTTTTAATGTCTGGTGTTCGTCAGAATCGGTAGGATATTCAAGAGGCTCAAGGCCACGACGCGATTGCTCCTCGTACCGCTCAATGATGTTTTGACAATTCTGGCGTGATGGGCCCGCACCACAATTAAATGAAGGACTGCACATGTTGGATCGTATGCCGTAGTTTCTAAATAGTTAAAAGTAATAAATTAAATTTCAAGAGTTTCTATGGAAATCCAGACGTTAACTCACTCGTCCTCAAATTGATCTGTTGATGGTGAAGATTTCTGATTTTTATCATCTGACTTTGGTCCTCCGTTCTGATTGCGGCGATTTAGCAAATCTTCAATATCCACCACCACTGTTGTTGGAGTTTGGGATGATGTTGTACTACAACAGTTGCCATTGCCACTGCCACAACCACTACTCGATGGCATTCCATTCGGTCGTATCATCTCTTCGTCGTCTGAAGACGAGTATGAAGGGTTGCGACGACGTGTGCTGCCATTCGTGGTGGCTGTGGCATCAGCATGGGATAACAAATTAGCAGTAGAAATCGTAGATTGCAAATCGGATTGTTCTTCAAAGAAATAATTAAACGTTTAGTTTCAATTTCATTTCTTAGTAATAATTGTGACTCACCAGAATCGGGGTTCGAAAGCTCACGAGCATAGGTTAAATATTTTTCATAGCGTTTCTTATAGCGCTGATGCAACACTAAACAGCCAACGGTTACTGCAATATAATTGAAAAAAAATTAGACAACCAACCAATATAAATATAAAATAAGTATAAGTCAAAAGTTATTAATTAAAAATCAGATTGAAAACTTTTTGGACATCACTGAAAAACCCTTTATGACACATCGAAAGAACAAATGACTATTGACGCTAGTATTGGAATAGATCTGACTATAACTTGTCATTCTAATCACAACAGTAATAGCTTCAAAAAATGTCATAGTCTTAGGCGAAGGTTGTAAAGGGTTTGTTATAACTTGTCAACCACTGTTTTCTCATCATTGAATAGAATATAAAGGGCCAGGATAAAATATAACATAAACGGAAACATACCAATGAAGCACATGACAAGGATGAAAACTGAAATCGCTGCTTGTGCGTTTCCATACTGAAAGCTGGGATTGTGTTTTTCTCCAGGCATAACGTTGCTGTCGAAAGCCACCAACAGAGCGGATATTATAAAAGGTACGCCCCAAGAAAATGCAATCTGTAAAAAAACAATATTATAATGAAAATATAAAGTAGGGCTACTATAAACTCACCATAAATGGCCATAGCTTCAAAACGAAACATAAACTGCGACATTGCAGGAATAGCAGAGAAATGGCAAGAATCGCGGTCCAGAGGCGACTGCTAAATGTGCCAATATTGAACAAAAAGAATTGTACATAAAATGCCCAACGCTGCTCGTGCTCCATTGTTGACCACAGTATGACGCCAAGACAGCACAGGAGCTGGACGTGAATATCATTATACGTACTGAATGTTTCACTCGATAAGAACTTTAATACGTTACCTGTGATAACACCAAGCAAAAGGTAATGCGATGAGGCATGCGTCTAATACGTTTTGTAGATATCAAGAGGAGTATCATCCAAATGCAAGCAGCAACTCCGGCTATACTGATGTCGAATGAAAATACATCCAACTCATGCAGATAGTCAATGGGATTCAGATTGGTAAGTGAAATCATTTTAGCAGAGATGAACATCAAAGGAGCGGAGATGAAGGTGCATAGAACCATGCTCTTGGCAATCTAAAATGGAAAATATGATTAGTAATTGAAGTAAATAATTATGAATCCAAAGTGACACTCACCAATTCGACATCGATGTTGTATTGTGATGCAATTACAAACGCTCCGGGAGCAGCTGGAAACGTGCCGTAGAGAAACCCAAACGTGCTCAACTCAGTGGTGTCATTGAAGTTGGCTCCTGCTTGCATTATATTCACAGTTTGCCGGCAGACTAGCGGCAGTACCAGACTAAAAGTAATGTATTGTACATAAATTGTGAATATATGATTTTCCAACGTTTAAAACATACATTTTAACGAGAATCAAAATGCCGGGCAAGAGAAAGCCGGAACCGCGCAAAGTGCTACCTTGGCCAACGATTTTGAGACCGAGCAAAAATAGAGCCGTGGCCGAGAAGGACGAGCCAAAGACACGCAACACACTGGCGACGATTTCGGGCAAACCATTAGGAAAGACAAAGGCTCCTGCCACACCCAGTAGAGTCATCAGGAGCAGAGGATTGAAGAACAAGGATGTGATGGTGTTGAAGATGACGATGTATTTTTCATTGATAAAACGGTAGCGCTTCGTCATCTGCTCGGCTGGACATGTCTCCGGACAGATAGGAGGATTTTGAGCCTGTAGGTTTAATTATTTACCAATAAGATTCGGCAAGAAAGCGTTACAAACTTACCACTTCATTCTTGTTATTGATCACTTTGGAAATTTCCAGTAAAATAAGGCCGATGGGATTAAGTATAGCCAGCGATATGGGCGCCATAAGATAAAGATAGGAAGCATACTCCGGATGAACGTCCTTGTATAGAGCGAGTACTGTGAAAAGAAATCATTGACATAAATCGTATTCAATCTGAAGTAAGCTCAATTCTTACATATTGGGTAACCAATTGCAAAATCATTGCTTTGGGTGCAGAATATTCCCAAAAGTCCAGCGCGGCCATAATTCAATGGTCGTGCAATGAGCAGTGAGATTATTAAAACTGCGAAGAATACCACAGCTTTGGAGATGAGCATAGCCAGCAGAAAAGTCCAGTTTACAGTGCTCCAGTTCAACTCGACGAGCGAAAGAAAGATCAGCGACGGCAACGCAAAGGTACCCACAAACGTACCGAGACCCTTTGTTTCGGCATTTGAGATAATCTTGAAACGTCCAGCGATGTAACTAAAAAATCCAAAAAAAATCAACATAAATATAGAGCTCTTAAGAGGACAAAGAATGAAAAATCTATAATAAGATCGTGCTTTGCAACAGACTCTCCATATTGCATCATATTTGCTGGAAACTAAAAGAATTCACAAGCAATTGAGATGGGACGGTGAAAGCAATATTATGGGCACAGCCAAGAGTCGAACATAAAAAGAGTGTTCATTAAAAAAATTGAAAAGTTCTCAAAAATAAATGCGGAATTTCATTGTGATAAACAAGTTTCTGAAAAATATCCTGAAATAAATGAATATAAAGCGGTTGTTTCTGAAAAATTACGCTGGTGTTAAAATAATCACATAACATCACTAATAAAAAATAACGAAGTTTGAGGTCGAGAAACTTGATTTTTTCCGTTTATTCTAAAATTGAGGGCGTGAACTCAACTAACATATGAATATATTTTCGTTATTAAAAACCAGACATTTATAAAATATATATGATATATGATTTAAATAGATTGGCAAGAAATTATAATGTCAACTATAATTCGAACAGCCCACATGAAACTGTCAATTATCAGTTAATAGCTGTCGATTCGTGCCGTAATGTTCACGCACGCATGCGCGAACTCCTAAATTGTCAACAGTTCCACACCGATACAGGGTAGAATACTTAGTTTCCTGTCTCTTGAACTATTTGCCTATAGTAACGAGTAAAATTTCGATAAGAATATAGCATGATATTAATTCAAAGCACAATCAACTCACACTTAATGAACAGGTATGAGTTGCTTCCGGTAGTGGAAGGGCGGGTGGGTTGTACACGAAGTTATTTACATGTAAACAGAATAAGAATAGAGAATACTTTTACTTCTTTACAACAAAGTAAATTGAATAGGGGAGGACAAGGTTCTATAGTTGAGAGAGCTACTGCCGAATAAAAAGGAAGTTTCAATGTGAGAAACTCAAGCAAATTACATTTCAAAAAATACTTCTTTGTTGTTTCTGAAGCCGGTTTTTAGATTGTTATTAACTTAATATTTATATAAGAGCAAAGACAATAAAAATTATCGTCCATTCACATTTGTTTGGATAACAATAAATAACATATCACGTCATATCACAATCAATTATTTTACGACGAAAAATTGAATAATATTTATAAACAAAAAATGATATCAAAGATACCCTTTTATACGAAGAAACTCTTTTATACGAAGTACATTTTTTGATCAAGTTAAATTATTGGAAATACCGGAAACTAGGAATTACTGAATGAACTAAGTGTTCGTTACGAAATGCGCTCTAATTGAAAAAGCATAAGGAAACATATTGACGGTAATTGACATCTGTTTAAAACCGATAAAGAGAAAAAATACTATAAACTAAAACCTTTTGTGATACAATATTTTATACTGATAACGAGAAATTCAAACGCGCCGAGTCGTTGCATTGCTTTCGGGGGGAGGGTTGCATGCCGAAGAAAAGAAATGATTGAAAAAGTCGTAACGAACATTTTGATATGTTAAACGTTTTGAAATAAATATGTTATATAATATATACATTATTTTTTAATATTAACAATGTGAACAGATTTTTATTAATACTAATATGCTCTTTTAATTGAAATACTTTACATTTAATTGAAGTAGTTTGAACGCTTTGACGTCGCTCTAAATTTCTTGAAATACCTGATTATTAATAGGGGAAAATTCAAAATATTTACACCCTCCGGCAAGCTTCAATTACTAGAGCATTTACCATATTATATCATGTGAATTAGTATTGTGTTGTTGTGCGTTAAACAGAGAATAACTTGTTTTAACTCATCTATGAGTGAATGAAGTATTCTCCAACAACTCCGGTGAACCCCAACTCTATCTTAAGTAATTTCGTCTTTAGATTGATGATCTCTACAAAGGTATCCAAGATAAATGCCTTTCGAATACGAAATTATTTTGTTCAATTGTTAAATCCGTGTTTTACTGATCAATGAGTTTTGCTGAACTTCGTCAGCGTGTTGAATGTCTGTGGTTCTTTCTCGCTACAAATTAAATGCTCAATGATGGAGTACTAAATGTTAAATTGTTCTGCGGTTTGGTTTCCCCACAAATATTTCCCAAGTCAATTATGTATGTTGAAATTTAGTAACAACTGCACGATTTTGAATACAAGCATGCATGCATGACTCATCTACAATTTTTTGATATAGGAGAAAATAAACGATTCCAGATGTATGAAAGTCAGTGTTAACGAAACAATGATGTGCATGCATCCAGGAACGAAACTGATCGGAAAATTGTATAATGCTAATTGTATAACTTTTGAATTGTCGTGTATTACATTAATTTTCCCTATGTGAGACTGACTGCTTAGTTTTACTCTATTGAAATTGTTATGGTTTTATCAAACGTATCATATGTATATAATCAGATAATTATTTATCATATGTGAATATTTATCAATGTCTTCTTCAAGTTATCCACATATGTAGTATATTAGCAATTACTACCACATTTTTGTATGAAAGATAATCACTGGGATTAAGACCTTGCAATCTCCCAGAAAGAGCTTGGAAACTCAATATAACATGAGTTGGAAAGCTGTAATACATGATCACTAATTTGAGATGAAAAATTAAAATTATCTGACGATAATGCAAGGGAGTTGAAAAAGGAACTCGTACAAAAACAACCAAGACAATTTATGGCATTGGTTTACGAAGATGCTTGTCGTGCTAATTCTGCAACAATTATCTAATGAACATTTTCAAATATGTATATTTCTTGTAACCATTATATTGTTACACAAAATTATAATTTGTTACATAAAGTAAGTTACATTTGTAAGTCTAGATAAGTTTTCTTTAAATACAGAAGAATTTAGTTGTTTTTCAACATTAGTTGAAAATAACATTACTGCTAAAACAACTGAGGGCCGCTCTAATATACAAATACTGTGGAAAAATAATAAATCGGAAGAGAACTCTGTTCCCCATATTAAATCATAATAATTCATTTCTAAGTTATCGGAAGAAATGAGCTGAACCTGCCACTGAACTAAATGTTTTTAATATATACTATATATAGAGATAGTGAATGTTTCTTCGTGATATGTTCGAGTCTAAAATATTCTTTGAATTCTTTCTTTACATTTTAGATGATAATAAATATTATTTTTACTGAGTAATGCGTATTGGAAGAAATTACTGATATGCTTTAAAACTTATTAATTTAATCAATTGTCGACTGCTGTTGCTAAATTTGATTTAATTGTGGGAATTTGTCATTCCAATCTTGAAAATTGATTTGAACGATTTTTCTCCAAGGGACCAATTTGCAACGTCAATTGAAGCTTTGATTGTTGGACGAATGCTGTTGGTTTAATAACCTACAATCCGATAACTTGTTACTGGGTGGCGTTTAGAAAATATTGTTGCTTATGCACATCCCACTTATTTATTAATTGCTCAAAGTAAATATGCATTGTGTGCTTTGATAAGAACTAGAAAATATTAGTATGTATGTGTTTGTGGTTTCGACGTTTTACACGTCATCTTCAATTACAAAGAGGATAGACATTTCCATATTTTTAAACAACTTCTGAATTGTTCTTTTATACTTGCACATGGAAATACTACTCGAAGCAGACGTTATCCGTGTTTAGAAAACCCAAGCTGAATCAACATCACACGTTTTTCCATTGTTCTTCCTATCTTCTTACCACAATCATGAATGCAGCAGCGTTTCTTTGTATTCTTATGGGATTGTGCTTAAAGTGAAAAGCGTGATACGTTTCTATTCATGAATAGGCATTTCAATTGGAGATGTGCAAAGTTGATGCACTCACGACTTTCGATGCAGTACTCGGGTTTATTACCTGTGGTCAATTGTGCAAATAAAAGGAAATAATAAAACTCATGTCATTCCTTTCACTCATTTCCATTACGATGCTCCATTGATAACAATCAGGGCTATTGTCGAAGATATTGTTATTCTCTTTGGTTAGACTATTTATAGACTACAGTACCGTGACATTCAAATTACCACCTTCGGAGTATGCCCACGCCAACGAAGAGGAACGAAACCCGTCACCGCCTTAATAACAAATTTTGCAAAATAAGTAGAAATGACACGTACATAGACGGGGGGTAGGAAAGCAACACATATGGAACGGCGTACAAAGCACCGGCAAATGCCGAAAAAAATCGATTCGATTGGATTCGTTTGGATACAAAGTACAAGAGCATATAGAACAATGGAAATTGCACATGTATGTATGTAGAGAATGGAAATGAGTTTAGTTTTGATAATACACGTAGAAACTTACCCGCATATGATAATGCCAAAGCACTGAACCAGAGCTGGATAGAAATTATTCATGGACACGGAGGGATCGTGATCTGGTGCGGCTGTAGTTGTCGCATCGATGACGGCAGCTGAATCGGCCAGGTTGTCGTTGGACTCCTCCATTGCGGCAAGAATCATTGAACTGTCCATTTTCGAGTCTTATTATGGTAGGTATGTGTGTACATATATTGAGATGTTTTCGTTTAGGTAATTACAATATTTATTTCACTCTGGTAATGGATCCAGTTTTGAAGGCTGGTCAATTGAATTTTAACTAAGTAAAAAAGTCATATCGTTTTTTGTAGATCGGGTTCTGGTCAGCAGCCAAGCGGTAAGTGAAATGTTACAAACTCTTGTTTCTTTATTGCGATCTCAAAATACATACAGCTGTATATCCTATTTTTGTATTATTTTAGGCGTAATTTCTATTCCAACAATTTCACTGTCCGATAGATATCTAATATATTTTTTACAAATGATTGGATACTGAACAATGGAAATCAAAACAAATCTTTAACCTTGACTTTCTCTACATTTATGGATTTAATATAATTTTGTTGGTTTTTTTTCTCCTTGTACTTTTGCTATTTTTGACACATGAATTAAGAGATTGCGACACTTTCGTCTACTTCGTATTGTCGTCGATTTTTGTTCAGATCTGCGGGACAGCGAAGCACCTTTCTGGGTCGAGTTGTTAGCGAGAGATTCGTGTTTCTAAACACTTGTGATTATTTTAAATAAATGTGTCACTTGATCGCTTGTGGTTTGCCATCGTGTTATTTGAATTAACTTTTTATTACTGAAGGAAAATTAAAGCAGCAGCAACTTCAAATTATTCCGCACGCGACGACAGCTGCTTGAAAAATGTTGACTCGAGAAAGGAAGAGTTGTTTTTATCAACCGTCACCAGTCTCTCGAGCAGGGTTGCCGCTGGAGAAAAAAAATGTGCGACCATGTCAGATTATGAAAAATTACCAAAAGTTACCAAATTTCTCCAAATAAATTTTACAAGATATAATTGAAGTAAATTCTGAAGATAATCGTAATCATTCTTTTTTTTTTATTAATGTTAAAATTTTGGAATTATATGTAAATTTGTAAAAATATTTTTTAAAATATTGAAATTTGAAAATAGTTTAAAAAGATTCAAATTGATAAAAATTTATAAAAACTAAAAAAACAAATTATGAAGTGACCAAAAAAAGTTGAAATGAAAAAATGTACCAGTTTTGGTAATAAATTACCAAACCGGCAACCCTGCTCTCGTATGAAATCTCCGCTGTCAAACTGACTGAGCATGTGACCTGTTCACCATGACTGCGATTCAAAATGAAGATGCGTGAAGGGAAATTCACGATTTATATATATTTATGTATGTATATCTTTAGAAAAAAGATAAATTAGCTTATGTCGAGACTGTTGGAAACTGATTATTGCTGTTGTTATTATTGATCTATGAAGCCCATCTTTATTACACTTCAGTTATATATCTTGAGGTTATGTAGAAAAAATAATATAACGATTAACCAATTTACCCCACTGTATATGTATATTTTATAGTAAGTTTTAATTCATTTATAAATTCAAAAGTATTTATCATAAGCAGTTGAAAAACTTATATTTATGTATTATTATTTTGTTTTTTTTTTCAATTATAAAGTTGATTGGCCAATCCGATTAATATATATAAATTAATTAAATTAGTATATAGCATATATGCAATGCTATTGTGAATGATGAGATAAACTCAGCTCATGTAAGAAAAGTTTGGTGAGCACTGCAATAGTACCTGTCACAACAATACAAAAATTAGTCATCTATTTAGAATTCTCGATTATACGCAATTTTTAATTACTAAGGAATATAAATATTCGATTTTATTCTTAATAAACCTATTACGGCAATTTAATTAAAACAAGATGAATAGATTATTTGGCAAAGGAAAGCAAAAGGAACCTCCACCGAATCTCAACGATTGCATTGCTGGTGTAAGTTCGAAGAAAACTACTGAAGAATTCTAATATGAATATTATATTATAATACCCACTATTATTTCTGTCTTCAGGTGGATGCCCGTGCCTCAAATATTGAGGAGAAGATTACAAAACTCGAAAATGAGCTTCGCAAGTATCGTGAACAAATGTCGAAAATGCGCGAGGGCCCTGCTAAAAACTCGGTGAAACAAAAAGCGATGCGAGTGCTGAAGCAGAAGAAAGCGTAAGTTTGTTTAAAGCCGTTGTTTATTTATCCGCCTACTTCATGCTTTGTTTACAGTTACGAACAACAGGCCGAGAGTTTGCGAAATCAATCGTTCAACATGGAACAGGCCAACTATGCAGCTCAATCTCTGAAGGATACTCAGGCCACTGTGGCAGCCATGAAGGATGGCGTCAAACAAATGCAAAAGGAGTTCAAGAAAATCAATATCGATCATATTGAGGTTAATTATGAAAATACCATACCATTCAATTAACTATAACATAAATTTTATTAGGATATTCAAGACGATATGGCTGATATGTTGGAGCAAGCGGACGATGTCCAAGAAGCTCTTGGTCGCACATATGGAATGCCAGAGGTTGATGACGATGAGTTGGAAGCCGAATTGGACGCATTGGGTGAAGAGATAGCTTTGGACGATGACACCAGCTACTTAGATGATGTGGTGAAAGCACCATCTGCCCCCGATAAGGAACCAGGAGCAGATAGTATTATCCCCGGAAAGGTAAATTATATTAAATAAAAAAATAAGAAATTTATAATTAAATAAATGTTATATTCAGGGCATCATCGAGACCGATGAGTTTGGTTTACCCAAAATTCCAACATCTGTGAAAACATCATAATTATCCCCCAAATATAATAATTAATTTTTTCACACTTTCAAATATTCTTTCATACACTACCCAAATATTTTATTGTAAGACCATTGAGCTGGCATAATAATAAAATGCTTTAAATATTAAATTTATGAAAGCAAATCGAATTAAATTTTTGGACAAAAATGGTTTGATTGAAAACAAAAACAAGAATTTCTTGAAGTTATTTTATTTCGTTTTACAGTTCGTTTAATACTATAGATCAAGTTATATTACTTTTATATAATTTTAAAGGACGCTAGATGATTTTCTTTTTAATTATATTAAAAAATATATATGAATACAAGATATAAATAAAGTTTTGTAAATACTTCAGGATTTAACAATCTTATTCTTAATTTGTTCGTACAATAATTTTGTTGAATTAAACACATGTCATTGTTTGCAATTCTTTACACAGCTATAACAAATTTAAAAAAAAAAAAATTGGCACAAACAACATAAACACACAAACCTTTATATTAAAATAAAGTACAAATCTTTTTTCTCTTGAAACATCACAAGACATCAATGCGAGGATCACAAAAGGTTGGCTTATTACAAAAATAAAAAATAAATTTAAATTAGTTGATGCTTACTTAAACTAAAATCAAAAAGAACACAGTTTAACTTAACTAGAGCCAACAAACAAATTTTATTTAAATTGAATATCAAAAGATACTTTCAGAGCTGCATATACTCTTCGGCACATAAAAGAATAAAATAAAATGTTTCTCAATCTACTGTGTTTCTGACATGGAAGCTCAAAATGATTAATCTAAAGAATACCTAAATGTAGTAAATATTTTTCGCCTTAACTATTGTATAACAGTCAATAGAGCCCACTTTAAAACTCAAAATGTATACGTATAGTTTTTGGAAGGTGGCAATAATTTGATTCAATACATTTATTGTAAACAACTTGTTTTCAAAATTTGATTGCAACATCAAAGGGGAGGCACCTAAATAGCTTTCTTGTGTATTTCTAATTGTATTGTTTGACATTAATTAGCTATTTATTAGAAAAATAGCTCATGATTATATTGAAAGCACTCTACCAACTGTAAGACCTCACTTCAATATAAACTCGTTAAGGACAAAAGAAATGCAAAAAAATACACAAAACGAAATAATAATACAACATAAATCTAAATACATTCCTACAAAAGTCTTCAGCTCTACTTGCTATCTATCAACAAAATATCATCTCAAATCTCTATGTGCAACTGTTTGTTTTCCTCAGGCGCATCGTTTTAAAATATTTGCCTGGCGGGGGACACTTTATACTCACGTTGCTGACGAATGCGTACATCTCTAGCATGGCATCGTTCTTCATGTAGTGCTGCGTAATAGTGCCCTTGAAGGAGCACGGCGCCTTGGAGTGCTTGAAGCTGAACAGCGGATTGTGACGACGCTTCAAGTGAATGCGCTCTGCACAGATTCCCGTGATATAGATATCCTCCAGGTATATTAATGTCGTATTGAGAGATATTTCATAGAGACGAGGCACCACATCGGTAGACATGACGTAACTCGCTCCGGACAAATAATTCGGATATGTATCGCCAGGGTACATGTAGTAAGGCATATACCACTTACTGGTTACGTCCGCTATCGGACGAACACCGCAAAATAGATGTCCCATCATGAAATTACGCGTCGCGTTTAGCCGATTGTAATTGGCTAGCACTTGAAACGAGCTCCGATCGTGCGAGTCCAGGGTATCGTTATAGAGCGGCACGGTTCCGCCCAGTAAGTAGTGTAGCAAATTTGGGACGTTAACGAAGGTATCATCGTCGCATTTCATAACAAATGCAGTAGAATGCAAACAACGTTGAGTCACCCACTTGAGCACCATGACAGACTTAACGGTCAAATTATTATAAGTGTCGGTGAAGTCCTCCTGAATGATATCGTTGTATTGTTCTGCCTCGCTATGCAGACGTGCCAGCGTCTCATTGCCAAGCATCGATTCGTATTTCCTCCGTCCGATAAGGAAAACCACTCGCACGGGTATTGTTGTGGTAGCAGTGAACTGCATTCGATTGTTGTGTGGGTAGAAATAAAAAAAAACATTTCGGAAATAAAAATGTGTTCATTGAAAGTTACTAACTGATAAGAACTCACATTGAAGTCGTTGTTACTGATTTTACTTCGATTGTTTACGATAAAATCTTTGTAGAATTGAATACGTTGCGGGGAGGGCTCCAAATACTGCTGTTGCATGTGACTATGAAGTTGCGTAAACATGTGGTAGTTGAATTCGCTTGTATTGCCCCATGTATCACGTATATTTTGCCTACAAAACGATAACAATCATATTTTGATTATTACACACATTTGGGGAAATCGATGAGATTATATATTGAAAAAGTTGCTAGTAATCCGTATTATACTTCTATTGAAATCCTATTCGCGTACCTTGCAGAAAAGTTGTCCACACTTGAACAAACAACAATCAGTAAGAATATTTTATCACGACAAATATTACGAGGTTCCAGTAATATGGTGTTATTTTCAGGAAGTACATATTCTGCCACATTTCGGGACGTGTTGTAGCCCCACTCAGCCAAGGAACCTATGAAAATAAAATGGACATGATAAGACAATGACGAATGATTAAAGCGCCTTCAACCAGAAATACATACACCGTCGCGATGAAGCACTGCTGTAGATGTTTATGTAGAAAATCAACAACAACATAGGCACCAACAAACTACAAAGCACCAAACGTGCGAGCCGGCGAGCACCACGATGTATTTGATGTCGATGACCATTGCCATTTCCATTAGGTAGCAGCTTCACTTTTACCGAAGAGGAAGATCGTTTCGACAGGCCATCGTCATCATCCTCATCGTCGGCTGAGCTGACGGAAGACTCTAGTAATGTATTGTTGCCATTGGCCTTTTCCACTGGCAACAGAGATCTGCGTTCACATTTCTTCGATGGCATATGTTCCAAACCATTCGCTTTTGTGCTCCACATAACGTTGTGCCTTGTCCTTGTGCAAGAAGCAGATAATGTCCTTGACCGGTTGTTGCTTTGTTTCGTTTCTTAGAGTTTCCGGTTTATCGAGTTAAGTCGTTCACTACCCTTGACAGTGTAAGAGACTCATTGGAAGCTGTTGAAAATTATGTACAAATCTATAGAATCTTTCAAGAGCCAATAAATTATTACAATAAATTCAAATCATTTATTTATGTTTAGTTCAACACGTGAAAAACTGTTACTTTCACTTCCACGGAAGATTAATATTTGTTTCCACTCGGGTAACAATTCACGTTATGATTGTCATATTTGACTTTCGCACCTTCTCAACCAGCACGAGAACTCTTTTTTTCACTGAGGCCTTATCAAGTAGTTTTCGTTTTTGATAACACTTCGTATCATATCTTGCTTGGATAATTAGAACTCGACGTTAAGCATAATTGTGTTTCCCCACTGCAATTTAGCCTGGCAGAAACGCGTTCCCCGAATTCGTTGCTGAAACAAACTTAAATTGCAGGGATTTTGCAAGTGCCAAAATCTGCAGTAGAGTTACCCACCCCACATGTTTATATTATTCACAGTCAAGTATATGGTGTAGATTCACGGTCATTCATGTTAACAAAATTAACAACATTCGTTTGAAAAATAATTCAGTATTAAACAATTCTTCAATATTAATTATTTCCAATAATTTAATATTTTAATATTTGCTTCATATTTGGCAATCACAGAAGAAATAATTGAAAGTGAAAAGTTTTGAAAGCACTGTTCTCTATCCAGCTGTTTTTGACAATCGGCTTTTTGCTTTCGCCAGTTGCAAAAATTTGTCGATTTTTATTTAATTTTTTTGTGTAGACTATTGAATTTAGCAAATAAATAATGGCAGCAGCCGACGCAGCAGTGGCCTCTCCGTCTGCGATGACTTCGCTGAATAGCAAACGGTGGAATAGTTTGCGCCACTTGCTCGAGCGTCCGGGTCCGTTTTGCAAAGCGGATTTCACAGCTTCACCCGAAAACTTGGAGTTTCTCCAGACATCATGTAAAATATTAGTAATAGGTAATTGCTGTTAACTAGTTTTTGTTTCAATATTTCTCTATATGTTGCATACCAATTCTAGGTGCCGGCGGTTTGGGCTGTGAACTGCTCAAGGATCTCGCTCTGATGGGATTCGGAGATATACATGTCATCGACATGGACACCATTGAACTTTCGAATTTGAATCGGCAATTTCTATTTCGTCGAAAAGACATTGGTTCCTCCAAGGCAGAATGTGCGGCCCGTTTCATCAATGAACGGATTCCAACGTGCCGTGTGACACCTCATTTCGCCAAGATCCAAGACTATGACGAGTCGTTTTATCAAAAGTTTCATATTATTGTCTGCGGATTAGATTCAATTGTGGCTCGTCGCTGGATAAATGGCATGTTGATTTCTATGCTCACCTACGATGAAGATGGCAGCGTCGACCCATCCTCAATTATTCCCATGATCGACGGAGGCACCGAAGGTTTCAAAGGCAACGCTCGCGTTATACTTCCAGGATACACGGCGTGCATTGAATGCACTCTAGACCTGTTCCCGCCGCAGGTATCATATCCTTTATGTACTATTGCCAATACGCCCAGATTGCCAGAGCACTGCATCGAATATGTGAAAATCATCCAGTGGGACAAGGAAAACCCCTTCAATGTGGCTTTAGATGGCGATGATCCACAACATCTAGCATGGGTTTATGAACGAGCATTGGAACGAGCAAATCAGTTTAATATTACCGGTGTTACCTATAGGTAGGCGAAACGTAAATTCCCTATGCTCAACATTCATAATAAGTTTTCTTGGGTTTTTTAGACTTGTACAAGGCGTCATTAAGCACATCATTCCTGCGGTAGCGAGTACCAATGCTGTAATTGCGGCAGCATGCGCAACTGAGGTAAAAACAGATTATTTATTGTAGACATATTTATTGTTTAAACTACGGAATTCCCACTTCTAACTAGGTTTTCAAACTTACAACTAACTGCTATGATAGCATGTGCAACTACATGAACTTCAATGATCTAGACGGTATCTACAGTTACACATATCAGGCAGAAAAAACAGAAAACTGCCTTGCATGCAGCAATGTACCACAAACTGTTCCAATTGAAGATCCTAATACAACTACTTTAGAGGATCTCATTAAAATACTCTGCGATAGTCCACGTTTCCAAATGAAAAATCCAGGTACTTTTATTATTCACTATAGGCCAACAATTAAATTAATGGTTGTCTATTTTCAGGTTTAACTGCGTATATCGATGGTAAAAATAAAACACTATATATGTCAGCCGTTAAAAGCATCGAAGAACGTACACGTTCCAACTTAACTCTTTCGCTGGGAGAGCTTGGGCTACAAGACGGTCATAAGCTTATGGTAGCCGATCAAACCACTCCAAATACAATAACATTACAATTGAAATACAATGCTAATGAAGTCGAAATGAATTAAAGTCCTTGTTATTACCAATATAATTGCATCCTTACTCAAACGCTCACATTTTATTTACATGTTAAAAATAAACTCAGAACTCATGAACAAAACGTAAAGATATAACATATAAATCAAATAAAACTCCTATTCACTTATTTCATCAATTACAGGCACATTTTGTAATTCCGAACACTTGCGCTTCCAAAGACCAAGTTGCTCTTTGAGTACCTTTTCCTTGGCAGCGGCGCGTGTAAGCAATACCTTCGCCTTTTGCAGGAGTTGAGTTTTCTTAGTCAATTGGTCTTTAATATATTTCAATTCATCATTCAAACTGTGAGTTTCAGCCTAGAAACGAGATTATACCAAAGTTAGTACTTTTACTTCTGAATGATTTTAAAAATTTACCTTCCCCCGACTGACACAGGTTGTGCATTTAGACCTCATGTTGAGTTCCGCTTGCAATGAAGATATTTTTTCTAAAGACTCGGTGTACATGCGCTGTAATCTTGACATATCGGTTGGAGTTTCCACAGAACTCTGCAAAGTATTTTATTATTTAATAATTTGTAGCAGTTAAGTAATAAAAAAACTACTCTTGAATCTGTTGAGCGCCGACCATCTTTCAAATATTTATTCTCCGCCCGTAATTTCTCGACAATGTTTCTAAGAGAGAGAATGGTTTGCTCGGCCGCCTGTCCACTTTGTGTGTTCACTTTGACCGTCGCGCATTTGCAGAGCTCACGACGAGCTTCGGCCTGAGCCATTTCTTCTTTCAAAGCAATTATATAGCTGTGTGAATATATTGCTTAGAGGACTTTGTATTACCAACTTATTTCGAAAAACTTACTCCTCTAAATGCTTGATGCGTTTTTGCAGTCTGTCCGACACATCTCCTTGCCTCAACAAATCGTTGTCCAATTGCAGCTGCAAATTCTTCGCTTCTAGACGAATATTATGTGCTTCACAAGCAGAAAATTTCTCCTGAAGTTTCTCCAATTCGGTCGTCAATGCGTTACTACCTTTGCCTTCCAGTTCCATGGCGAGTATTTTGCGCTGTTGCATTTCGATGCGTGCCTTTAATGCTTCAATCAAATCTCCATGATGACTCTCATTACTACCGAAATAGTGACGGGTATCATGCTGATGATCTCGACCTCCCGAAGCACCTTGGGCTGGACTGCTGCATTCACTACTTCCTCCTGTATATGTCTCGGGACTCTCGGATGTGGAATATTTGGACACACCTGATGGATGCAAGTTAGGACACGAAGGTGTTCGACAACACTTAACGTTGTACGAGGTGCCATGCGTTGCTGAAATTATTCCAATGCCAACCCACTCACAAGTAAAAGATTCATCCATTATGTTTCTTACCACGCCCCAACTTAGCTTCCAAGATCTGTTTGTCCTTCTCCAAGCGGGTGATTGCATTACGTGCCGTTTGCAACAGTGATCTGGTCTTCTCCAATGAACACTCGGTTTCCTCCAGCTTCGCTTTGAACTTCTCAGCATTCTGTTGCCAGCGCTTCTGCTTCTCCCAGAGTCCAACTTCCGAGGCACTCTTCGCTCGCTTCGCTTCGATAACAATGTGCTGACGCTGGATTTGCACTCGGGCCTCCTCCAGTTCCAGCTCCAGTTGGTGTATGCGCTTCTGAAGGTTCTCATTTTTCACCCTGGCATTGAGTTCGGTTTTGATCGAGACCACGGGTCGCTTGATAAGTTGATTTCGCAAGGACTGGTTGAGCTCGCGTGCTTGTTTTTCGCGCTGCGTGAGATTTGTCAGCTGTCGACGCAGCGCCTCCACTTGGGTCTGGTAGATTTTATTCGTCGCCTCGGTGCGCGTGAGGTCGCCGGCTAATTTTGTTATTTGATCGGCAGAGGAGTTTGTAGAATCATCAATGTATTGTTGCTGATCATCCTGCGAATAACAAAGAACAAAAATATTTTATAGAAATTCGTTAATATTTTGAAAAATGGAAATGTATACATGGAAATTGTTCAACGTGGTCATCAATTCATTGATATGCTTGTCCTTCTCTTCGAGCAAAAGTCGCAACTGCTCCATCTCTGGATTCGATGTTTGCTGTAGAGCCTTTTCACGAACTTGATAATGCTGTATCCTAGTAAGGAAACGTTCTTCAGTTCATATTCATAACTCGATCCTACACAATGTATACTTCTCTTTCCACAAGACGATCTCCTCTTCCTTCACCTTCAGCGTATTCTCCCAATAACTCGCCTTGTCTGTCAACTCCTTAATTTGCTTTAGCAATGCTGGTATTTCCTTCAAAAGCTCCGTATCCGGCTCCTTTTCTTCTTTCTCTGAATCTTCTGTAATTACAATCAATGGCACTTGACCCATCGATCCGTCGACCTGTTTGGCATCTTGTTCGAACATTTCCTCAATTTTCTCATCCGATAATTCATTCAAGCTATTGTCACCGCTATCCTCACCGCCACCAGTTGCTATATCAAGTTTCTCCTTCGAATTGCGCCGCATGCTCACACTCTCGAGCTTCGTCTTCAACTCCATGATTTCCATGTCTTTGCTTTTGATGCTGTAATTGAGATTATTCACCGTGCTCTTCAGATCCTCAATATCCTGATTGAGCCTAGATGTTAACGTTTGAGTTTGTTCTCGTTCCGATTGTAAAAGATCCTGATATTTACTAATGGATTTATCCTTCTCACTGAGCAGAGTGTGGAAGGATATAATAGTTTTCTACGGATATAAAATATATTGTGTATATTTTGAAAATTGTTTATAGAAATTTCAATTCCAATATCACCTCGATTATGCCAGCTTGCTGATTTAAATCTGCCTGAAGGGTTGGTACTTGTTCTTTTGTAGATTCTTTGTTCTCGGTACTAGAACTATCTACCAGTTTTTGTAACTCCTCTATTTTCGCATTAGCATCCGAGAGTCTACATATTTAAATGTTAATAAAGTAACTTTTCTACAAATTTTCATATACTCACTTTGCTGTTATTTTCTTAAGGTCTTCATTTCGTTCATCTAATTGTGCTTTGGTGCTCAGTAACTGTTCCTCAAGCTTCAATAGATCCTCTGAGGTAGAATTATTACGATCATCGGTTTCTTCCACCAATGTCTGCACTCCCGAACTTTCTCTATGCTTGTCGAATGAGGTTTGTACAATTGCATCTAGCTTAGGCTTCTTGTTTGATTCATCATCAACCACTATATCATTCTTATCTAAACATTCTTCCTCATCATCTGCTCTGGATGTTTCTTCAATAGAATGTCCTGTTGCAGTTTGCGTTGAACTCTCCGTCACCATCTTCTTATCGGTCTTCTTCAATGGAGAACCAATTGGGGACATGTTTTTATCGGCCATTTCTATCAGAGACTTTCTTCTGACACTACCAACGGAGAGCTTTCTCTCAGCTGGTACTGGGGTATCGGTATTTGTGGCAACATCTATCATCCTGGTACCAACATTTATTATCCTGGTGGCGTCGTCACTGTCCTCAATCATTGCCAATTTATTTTCATCGAGTCCAAACAGAGCTTCGATGGTTCTCCAATGCTCTGCTTCCGTAGCACATTTCATCCGCTGTTCTGTGATCTCCTGTTGCACCGTGTTGTATTTTCGTTGGAGGCTTCCCAGTTGCTCCTCCAGTAGTTTGTTCTGGGTCTCTGCTTTTATAAGCTTTGAAAATCCTTATGAATAGAGAGTACTTCACACTAAAAATTCTCATGATTTACCTTGATAAGAGTTTGAGACTCATCTCTATCCTTTGCGAAATCTTCATGGCATTTGGCTATTATGTCATTCACATTTTGTTTTATGCTCTCACTGAGCACTCCATTTGTGGCAGCACCATTTTCAGTCATTCGTTTTGTGAATTTCGCATAGGCGAACACGAAATTCGTTAGGAAGATCAGTGGCGTAAATTTGGCGTATTTCTCTTTGAGAGCAAAAATGGATTTTTGTAGGAATCTGAAATTTTTTTTGCGTAAGAAAAGATTGTATGCCGGACATTAAATTTATACTTCAATTTAGTGTCCTTGAGCCTGCTCTCTGTTTGGAAGTCCGCGTGGATTTGAGCAGTATGTGTTTCTTTGGATCGTAGAGATATTTCAAGCCCGTTGCATTTTTGCTGCAGTTGATCTCGTTCCATTTTTAAGTTATTCACTTCCGACTTGGCTATTGAACGTATAATAAAAGTCAGTCGTACTTTAGAGAATAGTTTTATAAAACTTACCGCTATCGAGATCCCGCTGAATTTTGGCCAACACCAGTTTGTCCCCCGCTTCGCTTTGCAGATCGGCCACCAAATGTCGTAGATTTATGTGGTTATCTGTGATTTCGTTGAGCAGTTTCTGCTGTGATAAAATCTGCGATGGAGAAGTTCAACAATGAGAAAGATTTTGTATTCTTTCCTACTTCATCGACCTACTTGTCCTTGTGCTATTTCCAGCAGTCCTTCCAACTGCGTACATTTTCGTTGTAGGCTTGCCTTCTCATCTGTGGTACTCTGAACCTCGGCACGAAGTTTGTCATATTCCTCCGCCGTCAGGTAATCCAACTGGAGATTCTCGCGTATGATACCATAGTCGGTGCAGATATCGGTTATCGTCAAATCCGGAGCTTTTCCCGCTAGAATGTGCTCCACCATGAACGCGATCTGAGTCTGCATCTCGACATTTGCACGTTGCAGAGTATTGTATTCGTCGGCTGTGTACTGAGCACCTCTGCTGAGGCCTCCACTTGACTCTTCTAATTCCTTAGCTTTAGCTATAAGATCGACCATCTCTTTTTTCAACTCGGCGATTTCCGCAATATGTTTGAGTTCACTTTGTTTCGAGTCGGTCATCGCCTTGTCGAAGTCTTCTCGCAAGAAATCGTAGCAGTTCGATTTTTTCGCAACACTCAATTCCAATGCCGTGACCTTCTCCAACAATGTCTGGCAGTAATCGCTCATGTCGGATTCAATTGATCCGATGTGCAATTTCAGTTCCTCATAACGTTGGCGATACACTTGCAACTCGCTAAGTTGTTGTTGCATCTCACGTGTTTGCTCCACATTTATTTCTTCCATCAATATAGTTTCTTCCGGTGATATCACGGGGAACTGTGATTGATCCAAGGTCTTATTTGGCGTTGTGGGTCTTGTAGAGGTATCGATGTAGGGTGGTATTTCTAGTGGAAGATCCGCAGTATCGATTTGTACCTCTCCATCTTCCCGTATGCTCTCCACCGAAGACAGATCATTAGATTCGAGATATTCCAATTGTTGTTGCTTTCTCAGCAATTCCCTCAGAGCCTTCTCACGCATCTTTAAACTCTGCATTTCCGTTTGAAGTCTAGAAGTGGTCACTGTGGATGTCGAAGCATGTTTCTGAAGAATTTCCAGCAAACGGAGCAGAATTTCTGTGTCGATAGTGATGTGGTCTGAGCATTCTACAGTAGAAAGGCACGATGAACGCCAGTAATAAATGTAGAACAAATGCGACCTACCATCATACTCCCGGAGTTTCTCCAATATCTCCATCATGCCCATGCGGAGTGTTTCATTTTCTTCTATAATCTCCTGGTATTTCACATCCAGCTCAGGTTGAATAACTTTACTTGCCTCTTGATCAGTCTGTAAAGGTTGGAAATTTGGGATATATTTTTAAAACTCTCAAAATACTCACAATAAGTTCTTGCTGACAACTGTAGCATAAAAGATTTTCTGTGGATTTCTTCTCCTCGCGTGAGCTATCCTCAACTTCTCCCACTTCGCTTGGCATTCTTGTGCTATCGACGTTCTCCTCGGAAACTGCTTCCGGTTGCTTCCTTTGCAAACCTATCAGTTGTGTTCTGTGAAAATATCGATATATGAGATCAAAATGAAACCAGTGGCATTTTGCAGTCAGTTTATTCTCGTAATAATACCTCAAATCCGCCTTCTCCATCTTCAGCTGCAGACGCATTTCCTCCGATGCGCGCAACTTGAGCGTCAATCGATCAATCATTTTGTCCTTGCTTCGTTCCTTGGCAGCTAAATTCTTCGTAGCAATTACCACATCATCGGGAATATTCAGGCGTTTCCTCAGCAAAGTGTTCTCATGCGCTATTTCATGCAGCGAATTCAACTCCATGACCAAGGCCTGTATTTGCTTGTCTCTTGACGTCAACTTTTGCTCCAATGACGAACATTTCCTTAGGGCCTTGACCAGTCCATCTTCTCCGCGTTGATAGGCCTCCAGAGCTGCCATCGCATGTATAGCCTGCTTCGATTTCAGTGCATTATCCTCCTCGCTTCGCTCCAACATTTCGGAGAGTTCGATTGATCGCGCGTTCGCCGCGTGTAACGACTCCTCGATGAGTTTGCAGCACGAGCGAGGCTTCTGAACGTTCTGCTCCTCCTTCCTCTCGGCAGAGATTCTGTTCATTAGCTTCGTGGAGGACAACATCTCTTCGGCCATTGTTTTTATTTTAAGCTCCAGCTGCTCGATCAACTTGTCGCGAGACTCAATAGCCTGGCCAATGGGAGAGATAAGTGGAGTCATAGTTTATGGGGTTCGTAATCACATGTCGTACTCACATGAAGCATCTTTGTCGTCTCCTTGGTAGTGTCTCCATCGGCGTCTTCCTCAGAAGATTTCGTCTGGCTTTCCGTGGATGAGTCGTCATCGCTCTTTCCTGACTCCAATTTGGTTCGCAACTTCTTCAGTTCCTTGTCCTTCTCATCCAACAATTGCTTCCATGATTGCGCTTTGGCCTCCAGCTTCGCAATGAAGTCCTTTAAATCCCTCTCGCCTTTCTCACGTTCCTCCTCCAGATAGGTAACGTTGCCCTCCAGTCGCGATATCTCGATTTGCAGTTCGTTTGTCGTCTCTTTGAGGGCTTTTCGCTCGCTGTCGACCAGGGTTATGTCGGCGCTGAGTTGTAGAACCTTGGCTTTGGCCTGGTGCAGTTGCTTCTCCGAGTCGATGATAGTCTTCGATTGTTCGATATTTTGCGTTTGAAGAGCCTTCGAAGGATGGGAACTTAAGCTATTTTAAACAACAGAACCTCAGACATCAACTCTTTACCTCGATTTCGCGTAGAAGACGTTTGATGTGCTTGTTTTTGGCATTTATATTCTTCAGCAGCTCCTCCTGCTTATCGAGTTCCGAGAGCGGATCCGAGGAGTCTTTATCACTGACATCACCTGTGTTGGAAGCCTCCTGGAGTCGCTTTTGCAGCCCAAAAATTTCGTCTGTTAACTGAACCAGAAGGTTATAATTTCGATAAAATTTGGAATGCGTTAGAGTTACCTCTTTAATTTTGTTCTTAAAACTGTGCTTTTCCCCCTCTGACTTTCCCAGCATACGTTTAAGTTTCTCATTTTCATCAATAAGTCGTCCATTCTGAGAATCATCTTCAAAATAAATAGCACAGTGTCATGTAAAAATGCATGGAACATAAAGAAATAAATAAAACACCTTGACTGACATCCAAGGATTTTGTATCCAACTGTTCTTGTAAGCTTGTGGCCTATTAATAGATAAATTCAATTGATTAGATTAGTTATTTTTACAGAAATCACCATCATCCTCAACAACCTGATCTCCTTTGAACTGCAACACAGCCAGTGTTATGGCCAAGGTTTTTCTCAATGACTTCTTTGGTATCTCCTCAACGGCTTCGGCCAGATCCAATAACGTATCGTACAACTCATTCTTTTGTTCTTCACTAAATTCATGAAATTTCCTTACGGAAACTACATCGGACAAATCCATCTTCTCGGATTTACATTAGCTCACACATCCGAGAGGATTACAACAAATTCCTACTGCTCCCGTCGACAATTTCGAAATTCTGATTTGTTTTGCTCGGGTTTATTTTCGGTATTTTATTTTCAACCCAACGGAGTGACACATGACACGAGCCGTTTCCAAGGAAACACCTACCATTGGGCCAGACAAAACAAGTGCATTCACAGCGCCCGCGATTGGGGTGGGGTTGCAAACGTGGTCAAAACAAAACAAGACCATACCTACATGTGACTTAGAGGGGTTGTTTGTTGTTGACGAAGGAGAGGTGTGGAGTTCAATGGGCATGGTTACGTTGTGAATCCCTACCATGTGTGCAAATGATGAATGAACGATGTAACATAAAGAACTAACGTTGCAACTTTTGCTACGACCACACGAATTTATTGTGTTTACTATGAATCTAATACAAATTATATTCTACCGACATGCTTAAAGTTTTGTCAGCAGAATCCATCTTAATCGCACAAATCAGGAAGAGACTTGCTGTTGTGGTCGAGCTGCAGCAGCACCAATTCGTATGTGGCAATTGTGGCAAAAAACTGCTTGAAGAACACTTTTTAAAATGCATATCATATCATATGGAATTAAACTTACGGCAAAGAGGTTCTTGCGTGTTATGTTGTAGAATCGTTTGCCGGTGAGGGAAATGCATTGACCTGTCAATTGAAGGGAGAACCTTTGAACCTGATAATCAAAATAAAATATTTGCAAAAACTATTATCGTTGATATTAAGGCACTCACCTCCTCAGACCAGCAACCGGCGGGCACAAGGTGCAACACCTCTAGAGGCTCCAACGAGGCGTCATTGACGGTGGCTGCTCCCAAGAAACTGAGAGCCGTCCGGGATATGAGAAACATCAGTGAGAACCAAAAGTAGAGATAATTGATGGGCCAACGAAGTTTCCTACAGATTGAAAAACTGAAGGTTCTTCTTCAATTATATACCGAAAATTACAAACGTGACAATATAAAGAAGTTGATTGCAAATGTAGTACATGTCGTTCAAGCCTGCCACCAAGATAATGTACGAGAGATGATCGTCGACAGCTTCCAGGAGTTCGCATAGTTTAATGTGATCCTGTCGTAGGTCGTACCACATTGAATCGGGAACATACTGATTCAACATATTGCATTAAAAGCAAGAATAAAGAAGAGTCAAGAAAGTCAAACCTGACCCTGAAGTCCCCTCAGGTATTCGGCGAATTGTTTGAAACGGGTCGCTAGACTCAATCCGATCAACATGATAAACAAGTCCGGGTAGCTCCAGACGTACGTGAATATGAAGTTGCTTAACTGAAATAAAAAATATTGAAACTGGATAATTAGAATAATCATGATACATTTGAAAACCTACAAGAATGGCGATAGTACTATATCTATTAAACGGCAGCACTGTGAAAAGGTCCGTGAACTCCGTTTTAACATAGTCCGAAAAAGAGAAAGAACTATTTGCCTCACAGTTCAAGGCTCGCATACGAAAGTTATAATACTGCGATGTGTTGTATAGTATATGCTCCACTGAATAATCCTGGTTAGTGCAACAGTTGATTTAAAATCGAAAGAAAAACATACCCAGAGCGATTAGACAAAAGGTGCAGGTCACCAATTGTAGCTTCAGACGCAATGACCACTTGAGCTTCACATAGGGAGGCATCAGGAATATCATCTCCACGTTCAGCCAGTAGCGCATAAGTTGGGGCCATCGACTGGCCAGTTTTAGGAACAGGACAAATGTCGTCAATATGATTACAAAGAATACTAAACCAACTGCCAAGAACGATGTTTAATTGATATTACAAACATATATGGAATGCATCGGTCATAACTTTATGCTTACTAATGTTTTTGGAATTAACTCCAGCTGCAAGGATTTTCTGGGTCGTTTTACCGAATCGTAAGACACAACATATAAACAGTCCCACTGAGAAAAGCATACTTCCGGAGTTGAATTGAAACTTGAGTTTATGGGGATCAGGATCCAAGATGTTCTTCAACGGCATCAGGCCAAAAAAATGAAAGATGAAGAGGCCTGCAGGATATTCACATGTGTATTTTAGATCATTGTAATTCAACATTTTCTTCATGCGTACACGAGCTGATCGCTCGATGGAAAGTGTCCAGTTTTTCAATATTCATTTCCGTCCACTGCTGTTCACGTTGTTGCTGTCCATCCTCACGTTTCCGGTTGCATATATTCTCCGACCAATAAACAGTATAAAAGTGGAACGAATAGAACTTTAATTGCGGCTGTTGACTCCCGCTGGGCGAAAGGCTCCGTCGCAATACTCGCTGTCTTTGCAACATGCTGCTGACTGAATTGACTTTCGACATTATCCGACAATGAGTGCTGGATGGCCTGCGATTCCGAGAAGCACAGGATGTTGCCGGCGGCTAGAACACGAACTGTTGATGCAATTGTGATAATACCTGATTATGGGGAATGAACGATTATCAAGTGTTCAGTTCATCGATGGGTGACAAATGTTTCATTATATTAATTGAGTGTTTATCAAGTTGCTCATACCTTCGTAATGGTATATTTCCTACATCAGATATTATCATGGATTGAACCGAATTTAATAAGTGGAATTTGATTCAATTACCATTGTATTCAATCTGGATATTTTTCAAAACGCAAAGCAAATGGAACTAATTTAAGTTGTACTTGAATGAATGTGAATGTCATTCAATGTATTTTTGTCAAAAAATACCGCTATTTTATTTGTTGCAAAGAGTTATAAGTGAATTTCAAAAACAGTTCACGCCACATTGTTTTCCTTTTTGTCTTTTTATTAGGGGTTTCAGCTTATAACAACCAGATCTAAATCATCGAATACATAAAAAAGCTTATAGTTTTAACCATGTTTGCGATACTCTCTGAAGTTGTTATTCTCCCTTCCCGTTTTATTTTATATTTTATTTTCCTGTGCCCCATGATGTGTGGTGAAAAAGAAAGGAGGGCGTTGTAAATCACACGTCGACTCCCACTTGTTGACTTTTTATGTTTTTTCAGTCATAATGTTGTTGTGGCTGATTCAAGTGCTCACCACAAGGATTCTGTAATCCCTTGGCGTGCAATACAAGCGCCCAAGTTGCGTGAGTGCAAGTGTCGGAAGCCCGTTCGAGAGTTATCACTACTCTACAACCCGGGGGTAAGAGTTTATTAATTGAATCCTTCTGTTTGTAATGCATTACGGAAAAGTATTTAAATTTTTAATCTGCGCTCACTGTACAACATTTAATGTAATACACTCCATGATCAAAATTAATGGAAACGATTTAAGGATTTCCCGCACCTTCCCATATAATCATAATGTTTAAATAAATAATCTGTATTTCATAGATAAATGTTTACGTGGAGGGTATAAATGTAAATTTCGGACATGGTTCGGATGGTAACATTATAATAACGAGAAAGCAGAAAACAAAGCATAGATGGTGTGAATGACTCGGTTGATTGCATCTCCAAGATGGAATTTTTTAAAAATATTTATTCAACACTATCGATTGTATTCCATTTATTGCAAATATGCAGATCTCAAATCAAGATTCCGACTGTAACTTAAATGCATTCAATACCATAGAGTACACTCCGTATATTCGATTCTTCGTTTACGTACATCGTGGATTCCTGTTCCACCAACAATTCAGTATTTGCAATTGCAAGAACCAACAACTACTCGAACTAGAGCAACAACATCAATGAACACCTACTCAATAAACTCAATTCCAACAATTGCGACCAGATGGCGCACGTTGCCTGCAGAAGTCCTGCATGTTTAGCTCGGTTATTATAATAATTGTTTCTGCTGTTATTGTTGTTCCCACTAAGGTGACTATTGTTGTTGTTGTGGGCTGTACCCACTGCATTACTATGATTTTCTCTCACCGATACGCGTTTCCATACAAGTGAATTGCAAATAATTGTTGTTTGTTTGCCGAGTAGAATTGTTAAATGCTTTCGTTTAGCATTCGGTATTTATTTTTCACCTCTGCTTTAGACAGAATTCAACAACTTGACCAAGGCAAGCAGATGTTAACAATTTTAAATAAACATTATGATTAACAATTTAAAATTAAACCGCTTGCACATGGTCACCCTGACCATTCGACGCACGTGACACATCAAATAGCTTCCTGACGAAATCCCCGCCGTCCGCTCGATCCTGTCGACGGCACAAACTGACACTCGTCCTGAAGTGTGGCCCGAATGTTATTAATTATGCAAATTTGAACAACTTCAACGCCATCACCTTCGACAATGCCTCACACATTCTAACGCCATCATTATCCTGCATCGCTGTGGCCCGCTTCGGAATTCATTCAATTGCCTGCTGTCTGTCTGGGGGGAAACTTTCAACCGCGAACGAATTTTGGCCAAATTTTAGCGGTGGCGTCAACTAACTCGCAGAGGATCGCGTGAATTTGTGATAATTTTGTAAATATTTTTCGATAAATCCAAAATGTTTGGACGCAGAAAATTGCGACAGATTTTGAATAGACATCGTCAGGAATTGCGCACGGATAAATCGCAAAAAGTCGATGGTTACAACAAAAACGTCAGCCAGAAAAACGACTTCAACAACAAGTTGAATACTGTCATCGGGCAAAACAACTCAACACCAACCACGCAATTTTTCCATTACAATGAAACGCTTTTCGATTTTGTCAAAACACACAACGGACACGAGATAAACTACCAGAACTTGGACATATTTCACCGAGCTGTCAGTCCCAGTGAGTTGAACTGCTCGACATGCATACCATAATTAGTCTTGGAAATGTAGAATCTCGAAACGTGAAGAGTTATTAATTCATTTTAGTTATGCCCTACGCCCTTCAACCTGAAGTGCATTGAATTTTGTATATTTGTAAAAGTTCATCTGTTCTTTAACATTATGGCACATTACTTAATTCGAATTATTCCAAACATTGGCATTTTGCAATTGTTTATAAATTATTGTTTAAAAATGTTGCATTCTATACAGTTATTTTTTTCCTAATGTAACTAATCCCCAAAGTACTTCCAGTCTTGGTTCTAGGACAATTGAGTGCGGTGATGCCAGTGGTTGGAGTCACGAAGTCGAATCCCCGACACTTGCATTTTACCATAAAATCACCACAAACGGTGTTGGTATTGTTTTTTCTAGCTGGAAGCTTACTACTAACAATTGCTGCGGTGAAACATCTCTGGCAAATTGGATTAAATGCGAAAAATATAGGTAAGTTAATTTGTATTCAAGAACACATTTCATATAATAACGTTTTAGTTCATGGTCTTGAAATAAATTAAATCTATTTTTAGTCGGAATTGTTTTTTTCGTCTGTGCGGTATCCGCTTGCCTGCTGTTTCTATCGTTGGCTCCCCGATGGCCACGTCTGATGCGATACTGGACGAAGACAGAGTTGGTTTTCACACAAAAGCCATACGAGCAACCCAAGAGAAATCTGGCCAAACGAGTACGCTTGGCTGCGCTTATAATTATATTCCTGTCGGTTGGTGAGTACATAACAGACCCTTCAGAACTAGGACGAGCGAGGGGGAGATAATGTTAGAAAGTGAGACTGAAGTCTCATCGCGCCGGGAGGGATGGAATATCCGTGTTTTAGTTCATATTTTTGACTGAACCGTAAAGTTGTGGATGAAATAATTAAATTAAGCAGCGATGAAACATCACTTCTTCACGTATAACTTACTCATAATGGAGCGGTTTTCTTTGACTAACTTCCCGAGCTTTATCGTTTCAGTTGAACATGGTTTCTACTTGAGCTCTTCCATATACAGCTACCAACGGAGGACCTACATCTGTGGTGCTCTTCTCAATACCTCCACAAATTTATACTTTGAGGACTTTATTACAAAGAACTATGATTATGTGTTCAAACTTCTGCCGAGCAATGTCTTTGTAGGCATATACCTATTAGTGAGCAAGAGAAACCATGGTCATATTTTATGTTTCATAATGTACTTAATGTCTTTCACCAAAAGGTAATCAATGCAGCGTGCACGTTCATTTGGAACTATATGGATTTATTTATAATGATGGTCAGTAAGGGAATCGCCTATCGTTTTGAGCAAATAACTATGCGTATAAAGAAATTGGCCGACAAGGTAACTTCAAGATTTTTGTTATTGCTTGATTTATTTGATTTTGTCATTGCTTTTATTATCATTCATGGTGATGTCTTACGGTTGTTGTTAGGATGTTCCAGAGTCCGTTTATATCGAAATTCGCGGACATTATGTCGCGCTCTGTGAATTACTCGAGTACATTGATGAGAATCTCTCGGGAATCATCTTGCTCTCCTCGATGAATAATCTGTACTTCATTTGCTATCAACTCCTGAATATATTCAAGTAAGTCTTTAATTTTCTATGGGAAGTATATCATATACATAAATCCCTCGACCTACCATTTTTCACTTTCTTCTTCATTCTCTCATATTGTGTGTTTCTCTGTGAGTTTAATTAAACGTTGGCAATTTATATTCTTCTATTCTACTTCGTTCCCAGCAAATTACGTTGGCCCATCAATTACTTTTACTTCTGGTACTCGCTGCTGTACCTCATCGGCAGGACGACCTTCGTCTTTCTCACCGCCGCCTCCATCAACGACGAGTCGAAGAGCTCGCTGAGCGACCTGCGCCGGGTCTCCAGCAAAACCTGGTGCATTGAGGTAAATTAAGCCTGTCTATGGTGGGATGGTGTGTTGTGGACGGTGATGACGATGGCACCGTTCCTGGATTTATTCTAATTGCAAACTAATTACAAAAATTCCTCCATCTTCATGCTCCGATCATTGTTGTTGGCTGCTTTGAACCTGTGACCAATGAATGCATTGCACGAAATGTCCGTTGGCTTTTGTTGGTCTGTCTTCAGATCGAACGCTTGATATCGCAGATGACCACGCAAACCATTGCTCTCTCTGGGAAGAACTTCTACTTCCTGACGCGTCGTCTACTCTTTGGCGTACGGTACCTTGTCTCCACATTTCAATATTGATTTTCATCTTTTTTCTCTTCTTCTTTCTTTCTCCCTGCCTTTTTTCAGATGGCAGGCACCATCGTGACGTACGAGTTGGTGTTGCTGCAGTTTGACGAGCCGAATCGGGTCAAGGGTCTGCCCGATCTGTGCTCCTAGGAGGTGAGAGATGGCCACTGCTTGTCGGAGATTGCGGCGTGGCGAATGCACTATAATTAATTATTTAAAATATGAACCAAACACATAAATACGAACCAATTTCACTTTTGTGTAGCTCGACCAAGGGGATTGTGAGAGGGAAGCATTTTTAGGAATGACGGAGATAAAAACACTCACTCAGGAGTATTTTATTCGCAATTGTCACGACGATTTCATTAGCAACACGCCAGTTCATCTGAGATTATTTTAATAAGCTGGTCAATGGTGCCCCTCTCACTCTCCCACTCTCGTTCGTGCCTTAGTGTAAGCATAATTATACATTTTCAAACTTTCTATATTACTCTGTCACCGCAGCGAGCATTTTATAAATATCAGCATTTAATAAATATCCTTCAACTCGAAAAGTTTCACATTTCGCAATGTTATATTGTCCACATCGTCTACTTCTCTCTCTCCCATGATTTCCCACCGATACGCCCTTGCATGCAAATGAATTACAAATAATTATTGTTATTTGCAGAGCTGAATCGTTAAATGCTTCTCCTTTGCATTAGGTATTCGGAACATTTGCAATTGGCTGCCACTGATTCATGGCCACATTTTGCGGTGGATTTAGTATACGTTGAGAGGGTCGAGGAAATTTCGAAAAATTCGTACAGATTTTGCAATGAATCAAAAATGTTTGGACGCACAAAGTTGCGTCAGATTGTGAATAGACATCGTCAAGAATCGCAAACGGATAAATCGTCAATAATTGAAAGTTACAAACATATTAGCAATAAGAATAACAAATTAAATAATGTCATCGGACGAAACAACTCAATACCAACCACTCGATTTTTCCATTACAACGATACGATTTTCGATTTCGTCAAAACTTACAATGGACACGAGATAGACTACCAGAATCTGGACATATTTCATCGAGCTGTCTGTCCAAGTGAGTAGAACTGCTCGACATGCAGTTCAGTATTGGTCTCGGAACTATAAAATCTCGAAATTTGGGTTGTGGTTATATATTTTAATTATGCCTCCCGTCTTGTGGCTAAGAGTGTATTGAAGGTGGTGGAATGTGTTTATGAAGAAATCTGTACCGAAGCTGGTTTGTAATGTTTTACAACAAAGAAAGGGTCCAACAGTTTTATGTTTAATTAGAACTGAATTCATGGCGAAAATCGATTAATTTTTCTCAATGATATCTCATAAGTAATGCCGAATATTTCTTCAGTTTTGGTTTTAGGCCAACTAAGTGCGATTATGCCAGTGGTTGGAATAACGGAGCCGAGTCCTCAAAACTTGTACTTTTCTATGAAATCACCACAAGCTTTGTTGGTATTGTTTTTCTTAGCTGGAAGCTCACTACTAACACTTGCAACGACGAAACATGTCTGGCAGATGGGATTAAATGCGAAAAATATTGGTGAGTTCATTTATATTGAATAATACATTTCATAAAGTTAATCTCATTGAAATGTTAATAAATTTGTAGTAGGAATAGTTTTTTTCGGTTGTGTGCAATCCGCGTGCTTGCTGTTTCTTTCGTTGGCTCCCCGATGGCCATATATTATGCGATACTGGACAAGGACAGAATTGGTTTTCACACGCAAGCCATACGAGGAGCCCAAAAGAAATCTGGCCAAGCGAGTTCGCTTCGCGGCGGTTGCAATTATATTCCTGGCGGTTGGTAAGTGTTTAACAACTAAATTTAGCAAAAATAGTTAACTCTCCAATCATTTCCCATTGGATTTAGAATATACATATTACTTTCGTATCACGGACTCGTTGAATTTCCTTTTCCTGTTCGCATAAATAGTTTTTTTTATTTTTTTTGTTGGCATAATTATCTATGTTAATTTATTACTCTTCAAATTCCTCATATTACAATGCAATTCATAAGTTTTACTTCTTTCAGTTGAACATGTTTGCTATTTGAGCTCTTCCATATACAGCTACGAACGGAGGACCCACATCTGTGGTGCCCTTCACAATACCTCGACCAACTTATACTTTGAGGACTTCATTTTGGGCAATTATGAATATGCCTTTAAGCTTCTGCCGCATAATTTTTTCGTGGGCATATTCGTAATGGTGAGCTAGGAAACACTTCTTTTATTGGCTTTAAGACAATGTTGGGACATATTTTGTACTTCGTATTACTTTCTGTCTCTCTTAAGGTATTTAGTGGAGTGTGTACCGTCATCTGGAACTTCATGGATATATTCATAATGATGGTCAGCAAGGGAATCGCCTATCGTTTTGAGCAAATTACGATGCGTATAAAGAAATTGGCCGACAAGGTAACTTCAAGATATTTGTTATTGCTTGATTTATTTGATTTTGTCATTGCTTTTATTATCTTTCATGACTCTTTTTGATGCTTTACAATTATTAGGATGTTCCGGAGTCCGTTTTTATCGAGATTCGCGGTCATTATGTCGAGCTCTGTGAGTTGCTCGAGTATATCGATGAGAATCTATCGGGCATTATCCTGCTCTCCTCGATGAATAATCTGTACTTTGTTTGCTTTCAACTCCTGAATATTTTCAAGTAAGTCCTTTCATTTTTGTTAGAATTTGTTCACTCCCTCAAACTCTATACATATGTATATAAATCATGAATATTATACACCAATGAAAGATGCACAGTGGTTCGAGCGTGGAATTAGATATTTTTTTGATATTAAAATCTTCGTTTTCTGGGAGTTAAAAGTTTGATGGTTAAACGTTTGAAATTTATTTCTATTCTACTCTGCGGCGTTTCCAGCAAATTACGATGGCCCATCAATTACATTTACTTCTGGTACTCGCTGCTGTATCTGATCGGTCGGATGACTTTCGTCTTTCTCTCGGCCGCCTCCATCAATGACGAGTCGAAGAGCTCACTGAGTGTCCTGCGGCGGGTCTCCAAAAATACCTATTGCATTGAGGTAAATAAAGTTGATCTGAAGACGGGCATCACTCTATACCATACATACGAGGATTTTATGTATTTTTAAACTAATTACAAAAATCCTTTCTTTTATGCCGCGATCATCAACTATTGGATGCGTTGAACCCGTGACCAATGGATTCATTGCATGAAATGTCCGGTGACAACAATATGTTCGTCGGTTGTCCATCGCCAGGTGGAACGCTTGATATCGCAGATGACCACGCAGACCGTCGCTCTATCTGGGAAGAAGTTCTACTTTTTGACGCGACGTCTACTCTTTGGCGTACGATACTTTGTCTCCATATTTCAGTATAAATTTTCGTGTTTTTTCATTCTTCCTCCCTGTCCTTTTATTCAGATGGCGGGCACCATTGTGACATACGAGTTGGTGCTGCTGCAGTTTGACGAAGCGAACCGGGCTAAGGGTTTGCCCGAGTTGTGTTCTTAGGAGGAGAGATAACCAAGGACATAAGATATGCATGCACTATAAATAATTATTTGAAATATGCACTAAACTTATACGAATCAACGTAAACTCGTTCACTTAAATTAAAAATGGAGTAATACAAGAAAAACACTCTCTCATGGAGACCTATTCGCAAGCATGTAAAAATCCCCTCTTAATCTCAGTTCATGCCTTTCTATGCTGATTTATAAATTTTAAGACTTACTGTAACTTTCTAACAGTTGCATTTAAGAAATATTATTCTACTTGAAAAGTTTCACATTCCGTAAAAATTTATTATTACTGTTTTTTTGGTCATCTTGTATATTTATTTACCGGAACACTTCGTATATTTCAGGCTATGATGTTTAATGTACTAGTGCGAGTTTCTAGTTTCTATTTATTGCGATTTCGTCCACTACTCACCACATCAAAACCGTTCAGTCAAGAGTATAGAATCATGATCAATTTTCGTATACATACAAATTTTCTTAGGGTTATAAAAAATGATACTGTTGTTGTTACAGTTGAAGTTGTTGTTGCTACTAAGGGTGAATTGTTGAAGTTGTTGATTGTACTCAGTGCTTTGCTATGGTTCGAATTGAAAATAATTGTTGTTTATTTGTCCAGTTTACAATTTGGTATCTGGAATTTTTTAATTGCCTACTGTAAACCGACCTCCGATTCTTGACCATATTTTTCAGTTAATTTTTTGTTCAGTTTTAAGCTTTGTGCAATACATCAAAGATGTCTGGTCGCAGAAAATTGAAGCAGATTGTGAACAGACATCGTCAAGAATTACTCAAGGAAAAATCGGCAAAAATCGAAGATTACAACAAACATGTCAGTAATTCAAACAAATTGGAGAACACCATCGGCCCAGACCAGACAACACCAACCTCCCCATTTGTTCATTACAATAATACCCACAATGAACCCGAGATAGACTACCAGAACCTGGACATATTCCATCAAGCGGTCTGTCCAAGTGAGTAGAAACTGAAAATTTGAATGTGATATTTTGGAAAGGCTGTTTCCAAACATTCTGAGACAATGCAAAATTAATTTCCATTCCCAATCCCTAATGTACTCCTAGTTTTGGTTCTAGGACAATTGAGTGCGATAATGCCCGTGGCCGGAGTCACAAAACCGAATCCCCGGTACTTACACTTCTCTCTTAAAGCTCCACAAACGTGGTTGGTATTGGTATTTCAAGCTGGAAGCTCACTAATTCTCGTTTCAACAGTGATTTATGTCTTGAGTATCGGAATGAATGCGAAAAATATCAGTGAGTAAATTAATTCTTAGAATGTTCACATCGTGTACTTTAAATATGTTTAGTTCATGCTCTTCTTCAAATAAATGATATATATTTTTAGTCGGAATTGTTTTCTTCACCTCTGCGCAATCCGCTTGTATGCTGTTTCTATCGTTGGCTCCCCGATGGCCACGTCTGATGCGATACTGGACGAACACCGAATTGGTATTCACACGAAGGCCATACGAGAAGCCCAAGAGAAATCTGGCCAAACGAGTACGCTTGGTGGCGCTCGCAATTATATTCCTGTCGGTTGGTGAGTACATGACATACCTTCAGAAGGAGGGACGAGCGGGAGCGAGATAATGTGAGATATGAAGATCTATCATGCTGCGTGAAAGTCATGGGATACTAACCATGTATTACATCTTCTATTGGACCGACGCCGACATTTGTTTATAATTAAATTAATTAAATACATAAAAGAAGGAAAATTCACTTCTTTAAACTCTTGTCGCAATCATACAATTATATCACAATGCGTTTGTCGTCTAACTACTTTTGATGAATTGAATTTCTTGCAGTTGAACACGGTTTCTACACGCTCTCTAATATATACAGCTACCAACAAACGACATACATCTGTGGTGCCCTCCTCAATACCTCGACCGACGTATACTTTGAGGACTACATTACGAAGAACTATCATTATGTCTTCAAGCTGGTGCCGTACAACCTATTTTTGGGTATATTCCTAATCGTGAGCATGATAATCCTTTCTTGTTAAATCTTACTTAAAAAAACCAAAAACACAAACATGTCAGATATTTACTTCGAATCGTAAAGAACTACCCGTCTTCCACCTTCAGGTAATCAATGCAGCATGCACCTTCACCTGGAACTACATGGATCTATTTATAATAATGGTCAGCAAAGGCATCGCCTATCGTTTCGAGCAAATAACAATGCGTATCAACAAACTGGCCAATAAGGTTTCCTGAAGATCATTCTTATTACGAGAACGTTTATTTAAATATTGCTTTTATTATTTTTTAATTGATCGCTGATGGTTTTTACCAGGATGTTCCGGAGTCAGTTTTCATTGAGATACGCGGTCATTACGTCGGGCTCTGCGAACTTCTCGATTATATCGATGATAATCTGTCGAGTATCATCCTTCTGTCCTCGATGAATAATCTATATTTTGTTTGTTATCAACTCCTGAATATTTTTAAGTGAGTCTTGTCGTTTTCTATGGTAAACATTTCATATAAATGCACATGAAACATTCCCAGCAAATTACGTTGGGCCATCAATTACATTTACTACTGGTATTCCTTGCTGTACCTCATCGGCCGGACAGCTTTCGTATTTCTCACTGCCGCCTCTATCAACGACGAATCGAAGAGCTCGTTGAATATCCTGCGGCGTGTCTCCAGCAAGGCATGGTGCATTGAGGTAAATGAAGGCAGGGGACAATGGAGACACCATTTCTAATTCCAAAAATTACTTTTTTCAATTACTGTGATCATTGCATCTGACATACCGATGACTTCTTATCATCATATGTCTGGCGTCAGGTGGAACGATTCATATCGCAGATGACCACACAGACTGTCGCTCTCTCCGGGAAGAAGTTATTTTATCTGACGCGAGGTCTATTATTCGTAGTATGATGCATTATTCGCATTTCTCAATATCGATCTTATATATTTTTCTTTCACCCATTTTGTCACACCTTCTTCACAGATGGCGGGCACCATCGTGACGTACGAATTGGTGTTGCTGCAGCTTGATGAACCGAATCGGAACATGGGTCTGCCCGAGTTGTGCTCCTAGGTAGAGAGATGACTAATGGCTCCAATGTTTGTCGGGAGTTGTGATTGCACAATGCATCAATTATTCAAAATATAATATATTCAAAATTGCATTATTAAGGAGCGAGGGAAATAGATACATTAAAAGTATTTAATTTGTCTTTGTAACAAAGATTTTCTTTAATAAATATTTAAATTTCAACTCAAAAAATTCACATTTTGCAATATTTAATTAACTATTTTGGTGGTTTGAAGGTCGGTTACATGTTTCCACGTAGTTCGGAACACTCAATATTCAGTGGTGTCATAGTGATTGTGGATTGTTTGGAGTATAGCTTTGTCCTAAGTCTGGTAGGAAAAGCGGAAATGCTTTACCATACCAAAGGTGGGGTTCGATCAAGGGCAAACTATATCAATATGTATTTATATGTATCAATGAGCCTTGATGTTATTGCGATATTTATCCAGGTATCCTCACTCTCTTTTCCCCAGGTTCCCTATCGTTCTTCGGGGTTCTGCTGGAACATTTTTGTTTCAGGGGCTCATCCAACAAGTCTTTCTGTATCCACCATGTCATCATCTCGCTATACAATTTCACTATGTCGAATTGAAAATAATTGTTGTTTATTTGCCCAGCAGAACGTTTAAGTGCTGCAGTTTACAATTTGCTATTCGGAATTTTTCAATTGGCTACTGTTAAACCGACCTCCGATTTCTGACAACATTTTTCAGTCAACTTTTCTGATCATTTTGAAGCTTTTTGCCATACATCAAAGATGTCTGGCCGCAGAAAATTGCAGCAGATTGTAAAGAGACATCGTCAAGAATTACTCAAGGAAAAATTGCAAAAAGTCGAAGGTTACAACAATCACGTCCGTGATAACAACAAAGTGAATAATGCCATCTGTCGAAAACTCGTTACACCAACTTCTTAATTTTTTTCAGAACAACAATGTGATTTTCGATTATGACGAAACCTGCAATGGACACGAAATAGACTATCAAAACTTAGATATATTTCATAGAGCTGTATGTCCAAGTGAGTAGAAATTTGGGTTATAGTTAATGCATTTTACGGGCTAAATACTTCTTGAATGTTTTATCATGGAAAAGTTCACATGTTTTTAAATATTGGGAAATTTATTCCACAAGTAATCCCCAATGCACTTCTAGTTTTGATTATAGCACAAATTAGTGCGGTAATGCCCGTGGTAGGAGTCACAAAGCCGAATCCCCGAAATGTACGCTTCTCTGTTAAAACACCGCAAACGGTATGGGTATTGTTGTTTCTAGCTGGAAGCTCAGTACTAACGATTGCAATGGTGAAACATGTCTCGCAGATCGGGTTGAATGCGAAAAATATCGGTGAGTTTACTAATTTTCTAGAATTCCATCTAAAAAATCTGGATTTAAGTTTATTAAATTTTGTTCAAGTCGGTGTTCTCTTTTTCGGCTGTGTGCAAACTGCTTGCCTTTTATTTCTCTCGTTGGCTCCCCGATGGCCACGTCTGATGCAATACTGGACGAAGACAGAGTTGGTATTCACACGAAAACCATACGAGAAGCCCAAGAGAAATCTGGTCAAACGAGTGCGCTTGACAGCATTTGTTATTATATTCCTGGCACTTGGTGAGTACATAATATGTGTTTCTGAAAGTGAGTCCATCATACTGAGTGAAATGGATGGAGTCCTATCCGTATTTTATTGCTCTTAGCCGAGTCCTGGTAAAATTCCCTATATTACAATCCTTTTGACTTTCTACATTTTATGAGTTTTTTTTGCAGTTGAACATGGTTTCTCATTGGGCGGTGCCATATACGACTACCAATGGAGGACCTACATTTGTGGTGACCTACTCAACACCTCGACTAACTTACATTTTGAGGACTTCATTACGGGCAACTATGAATATGCCTTTAAGCTGCTGCCCTATAATCAATTTGTGGGCATATTCATAGTGGTCAGCAGGATAATCTTTTGTTTGTTTCGTGTTTTTTGTTTAAGATTACTCTACCTTTTTCAGGTATTCAGTGGGGTGTGCACCTTTATCTGGAACTATATGGACATATTTATAGTGATGGTCAGCAAAGGTATCGCCTATCGTTTCGAGCAAATAACAATGCGCATCAATAAATTGGCCAATAAGGTAACCCAAACATTGGGAAGCCCATTATCTGTCGTTCAAACTGATATCCTTATTATTGAAGTGATGATTATTAACTTTAGTCATTCCCATTTTGATATCAGGATGTTCCGGAGTCCGTTTTCATCGAGATACGCGGTCATTATGTCGAGCTCTGTGAGTTGCTCGAGTATATCGATGAGAATCTCTCGGGCATAATCTTACTCTCCTCGATGAATAATCTATACTTCATTTGCCATCAACTGCTGCATATTTTCAAGTAAGTTATTACATTTTCTTTGGAGAAATTTGCACATAAATCAGTCCTTCGTTTGCATTTTCTATTTTTCATTCTCTGGAGTGTGTTTTTCTCTCCGTTCCTTCGAAAGATTAATTAAACGTTGGCAAATTATATTCTTCTGTTCTGCATCGTTCCCAGCAAATTACGATGGCCCATCAATTACATTTACTTCTGGTATTCCCTGTTGTACCTCATCGGCCGGGCGATCTTCGTCCTTATCACTGCCGCCTCCATCAACGACGAGTCGAAGAGCTCGCTGAACGTCCTGCGGCGAATCTCCAGCAGGACCTGGTGCATTGAGGTAAATGAAGCAAGTCGAATAGCAAAGAGGATGGTGTGGTGTGAAGACGATGACACCATTATTGGATTTCTACTTTTTGCAAACTAATTACAAAAGTTTATTTCTTTCATGTCGCGACCATTGACTGTGGGTTGCGTTGAACCTGTGACCAATGGGTGCATTACACGACATGGCTGTCCGTTGACTGTCATCAGGTGGAACGCTTGATATCGCAGATGACCACGCAAACCGTCGCTCTCACTGGGAAGAAGTTCTACTTTCTTACGCGACGTCTACTCTTTGGTGTACGATTTACTTGCCCTCAATTTTCAATATCGTTCTTCATTTACACATTTTTCACTTTCCTTACGTTCTTTTTTGTAGATGGCGGGCACAATCGTGACATACGAGTTGGTGTTGTTGCAGTTTGACGCACAGAATCGGGCCAAGGGTCTGCCCGACTTGTGCTCCTAGGAAAAGAGAGTCCTTGTTAGGAGTTCTGATGGTGCTAATGCACTATAATTAATTGTATAAATTATGCACCAAACATATACGAACCGACAGTTAGACCAAGGGGATTGAGAGAGGCAGGAATTTAACAGAACGAGTAAGACAGCAGAAGGTTTTGGAGTAAGGGTGAGGGAGACACAAACACTCACTGGAGCGTTTTATTCGCAATTGTCACGACGATTTCATTAGCAACACGCCAGCGTATGCCGGAGTGAACGAACAGCTGAGATTATGTTTATAATAATCCCCTCTCAATCTCGGTCCGAGCTTTTCTATGCGGTTTACTGAATTTATAACATACTATAATCTTGTGTCAACTGCATTCATTTTATAAATATTATTCCACTTGAAAAGTTTCGCTATATTTATATTAGTTTTTTTGTGGTCATCGATTACTTTGTAATTTAGTTCAATCATTGAAAGTATAGAAGTAAAAGACAATACCTCATGGAGGATCAAACTTTTCATCAATCCGTTTCAAAAAGTAATATATTTGAAGTCTATCAAAATTCGTAATTAATTCGTAATTCTTGGTACAAAACAAACTATTCTCTACGCCTTCAGTTCTCTTCCTCACCCAACTCTTCGCACTGCTGCCCGTCTCCAACATCCTGTCGCCCGAGGCCTCTCACATACGCTACACGTGGTTCAGCATCCACACACTCTACAGTGGCGTCATAGTAATCGTGAATTGCTTGGAGTTTTGCTTGGTTCTGAATCTGGTACGCAAGGAAGGAGTGAATTTCCATACCTCAGGTGGGGTTCGATCAAACTCAGTGATAATAACGATATGTTTTTATTTGTATTCATATTTCGTATTATATTATTGCAATGCATAATATTTATCCTGGGACCCTCACCCTCTTTTCCCACAGGTTCCCTCTCGTTCTTCGGGGTATGCCTGCTGGAGCATTTTTGTTTCTGGCGCTTAGCCACAAGGTGGCCCTTCATCATACAGAGCTGGCGTAAAGTTGAGGAAGTCTTTCTGCGTCCACCTTATCGTCTCTATGCAACGTACAACATGAAGTTACGCATGTACATTCTGGGTTTTGGTGTTCTTCTCGGAGCACTTGGTACATTACTTGGTATACTACAGTGATGTCCAAAGTTCTAGTGTGTATTTCCATTTCAGTGGAGCATTGTCTGCTTGTCTTTAACTCCTTCAACTCGAGTGGGTTGGAGCACACACAATGCCATCTCAACATCAGCCGCTGGGAGGGTTTGTATCGTAGAGAGCGGTTCCATTTGGCCCAAGTGATACCCTATCGTGGGTGGCTTCTGCCGTTCATGGAGGTGGGTCAGAATTTCTTCAGAATATATCTTCACTTCCGAAGAAATCTTTTCCAGTGGACGAACCTGACATTAGCCTATCCACGGTCCTTCACCGATGTCTTCATTATATGCCTCAGTGTCGGGCTGGCCGCCAGATTCCGTCAACTGTATCTTCGCATCGAGGCCGTCCAGTCAAGGGTATGTCACCCGGATACATTTCGGATATTATTCTATTTGTAATTTTCAGACCATGCCGAAGGTTTTCTGGACGGAAGTGCGTCATCATTATTTGTCTCTGATGGCGTTGTTGCGTCTGCTGAACAGGGAGATGGCCTACTTGATCCTATTGGCCTTCAGTAATGACATGTACTTCATATGCTTTCAGTTGTTCAATAGTTTTCTGTACGTTTGACTATCAATTATTCACCTTCCTCAAATAATTTCTCTCTCCCTTCCATCATCTTAGAAACATCGGTGTGGACGCCACTGCCGAGACGGTATTCTGGTTTTCTCTGGTCTTCGCCATATTCCGCACGCTCCTGACCCTGTATGTCGGCGCAACTGTAAACGACTTCAGTGGGAAAATGTTGTCCTGTCTTCGTGAGGTGCCGTCGAAATCATGGTGCACAGAGGTTCGTTTTGCAGTTCCATCGTTTGGAACATGATGTTCCGTAACTTCTTTGTTCGTTATCTATTGTCGTCCTTCTTCAAAGCAGCTTCAACGCTTCAGTGAACAACTGGCTACCGATGTTACCGCCTTCTCCGGAAATGGTTTCTTCTTCATGACACGAAAGCTCATGCTAGCGGTAAGTTTTGACCTTGTTTCCCTCTCCTCACCCTCCTTCCTTTAAACGGCTGTCTCATTTTGCCTACTTTGCCAGATGGTTAGCACCATAGTCACCTACGAGTTAATGTTGACAGATGTCATTAACAATGGCTCCATCCGCCAGAAGACCGACTTCTGTTCCTCATACTGGATGCCGTCGGACGATGATTATCAGGACTCGTACGACGAAATGGAGGCATCTGTGGCAGACGAGTTTATGTATTGGTGAATGAAGTTTTTGAGGAGCATAATAAATGAAGTCGTCTATGAATGTAATATGAATTTAAATGATTCAAATGTATTTCGGGGTTTTCACGAATTTGTTTTGTGAGAGTTCTCTACTCCATCTTCAACCTTGAACCATGTCACGATCTCAGATCGTTGTAGATTGTTTCCACTGGAAAATAGGGAAAAATTTGTGTTTGTCAGAAGTTTCTTGTTATTTTTGTCATTGGCCTTGTATGTTTCTTATCGCCGTTGCAATCAGTTTAATGTGTTGAATATTTTTCAAATCATTTCGCATGACGCACGCAATTCAATTACTCCAGGGAGGTTCCCAAAGCCAACGAGAACTACATGTATCGAACGACCAACCAACAACAACAAAAACACAAACCTCTTAGTCATGTAAATGTGAGCAACCATTTGGATTCGGTTTCCTCTTGCAGCAGACACGCCGTGCATCGTTCGTCCTCCTCCTTGGACCCTTCACGCGTCCTTGAAGTTCATGTACTCGATTCGACTCGCCTCGCCCTACTTGTGTTGCCTCTCCTCAGTATTTATTATCTCGAATCCTAAGTAAACAGGATTCTTTCGTGCAATCGAAGCAGAGAAATTGCGTGAAAGCACTCACACATGAGATTGCATCCGGACGATGGCATCAGCGTTGAGAACACGCTCCATCATGCCCTGGGACCGTGTGAGTGCCAAGTGTCGAGTGATAGATTGAGGCGAAATCCGTTCCGTCGTCGCCGCACTCCATCCATCCATCCATCCGTCGATCGCTTGGCAGTGTTTGTCATCCGATTCAAGTCCTCTCACCTGGTGCATTTTTTGCTATCTGTTTTTTCAAGTTCTCCTCCTTCAAATCACTCCCTCTCTCTCTAGTCATGCCTCGCCACTCTATATTCCATTTGTCTCTTTCAGTTCTGATGCTCTCGCAGTTTTTCGGCATCCTTCCTGTCGTCGGGGCGGGGCTCTCGCGAAACGTGGCTGACGTCCGCTTCCGCTGGCGCTCCCTGACGATGCTGGTGACGGCCTTCTTCATCTCCTACGCGGCGATCAACGTGTTCCTCGCTTTCGGCGTGGTCTTCGAGCGAGGCCTGAAGCTCTACACGGCCGGTGAGCGCGAATTTGTGTCGTCTTTTAATCTCTCCCTTTGTCTCTCCTTCTCTCTAATCTTTCTTGAGCGATTTGATTTTCTTGTTTCGCTGACAGGGCCCTTCACATTCAGCATCATGTGCCTGGTGGGTTATTGTGTATTTCTGCAGTTGTCGCGCAATTGGCCAAATTTGATCGCTCAGTCGCGTCGTCTCGAGGTCGCTTTCTTGCGAAAATACTACCTTTACCGCGACTCCTACCACTACAGCCGCACGATTCGTCGATATGGGGTGTTGCTCTTGGTCGGCGCCCTGAGTGAGTCATAGAAAAATACATAAAAATAAAAAAAATTAAATTAAATTTATTATTTAACAAAAAATAGTGGAGCACTTTGCGTATCAGGTCGGCGCCCTCTACAGCAATGCGATGCAAATAGAGCACTGCAATTTGACGATCGGCTTTTGGGACAACTTCTTCATGCGCGAACGCCTGCACATCTTCTCCATCATCCCCTTCAGCATGTGGCTCGTGCCTCTGGTGGAGGTGAGCAAACAACCATCCAACTTCCTTTCATTCACTTCCATTTCAACTTTTCCTCAGTCCATCATCTGTTCATGACCATTTCATTATCCTTTCACCTATCTTTCTTCCAGCACTCATCTATCATCCCACCACTCGTGTCCACCTTCAATCATTGCTTCAACATTTTAACAGAAGATTTCTCCTACATCGAGAGACAATTAAGCTCAATTAAATTCCGTCTTTGAATTATTTTCTTTCCCGTTTTTCCTATTTCTTTTTTTTTCTTTCTTTCTCTCTCTCTCTTTCTCATATGCTACACATGCGGCTATCGTCCACTCCAGTGGATAACGATTGCGATGACATTCACTTGGAATTTCGTAGACATCTTCCTGATACTCGTCTGCCTGGGACTCTCGATGCGCTTCAGACAGCTCCACTGGCGGGTCCAACAGAACTCGAACAAGGTGAGTAAGTTGTTAACCCAGTGGGATCCCAAGAGAGAGAGAGAGAGAGGATGTAATGAATAGTGTGAATCATGTGATATTGTCAAAATTTAAATGATGTCTCTAATTACGCATGCAGCTCATGCCCGATGAGTTTTGGGCCGAGGTGCGCAATGATTTCATGGCTCTAACGGATCTGCTCGGCCAGTTGGATGACCATTTGTCCGGCCTAATATTGCTGTCCTTCTCGCAGAACATGTACTTCATATGCGATAAAGTTTTCCTCAGTTTCATGTGAGTGTTTTTTCTGAAATTTTGGTAAAAATCAATTCACTTTTCCCCCCAGACCGAAATCCAATGTAGTGACTACGATTTATTTTTGGATATCCTTTGTATTCGTCCTGACGCGCATCCTTACGATGATGTTCGCCGCCTCCGCGATAAACGAAGCTGCCGGTGAGATTTTAACCGCACTGTACGAGATCCCCACCGCTTTCTGGGGCCCTGAGGTCAGTATATCACATCTGTGGTGAGCTATATATAGAACTGATGTGTTCTCGTCCCATCCACAGTTGAATCGGCTCAACGAGATCCTCGCCTCTGATGTGATTGCTCTCTCCGGTCGTCGGTTCTTCTTCGTGACCCGCCATCTAATTTTCGGAGTAAGTCTGTGGTGCAAATGTTTTGAGTTGTGGTTTTTTGGTTTGACAACTATCTTCCCCTCTTTCTCTTTGCCTCGATAGATGGCCGGCACTATTGTGGTCTACGAGCTGGTCCTCTTCGATCAGGTGGAGGAGGTGGTGGACAATCGATCGAACTACTGTCCGTCGCGGAAGTGGTAAAGGTTCCCTTAAGGGGTTCTCTTAAGGGATTCCTTAAAAATTTCCCTTAAAGAGTTCTTAAAATAGCTTTAAGCTTCATTTAAATTTCTTTCTCAAAGGAATACAATTCATTTACGATCGTTTACGAAATTCGCTTCGATAATAAATAGGTTTGCGGTCGCGGTTATGTTTATTTGTCGTGTGTTCTTATATTTCGACTTACTTTTACAGTGGTCGCCAATCGTTGTTGTCGCTGGCCAGTCGCCAGAAACAACAACAGAAATTGGCATCTTGGCCGGAATGTTAATTAAAGCAGCAAATGTCATGGCAACAAATTACGCTCGCCCGATTAAATACAATAGCGAAAGCCTCCAAGTAAATACACACACACTCACACCCCCCAATACACCCCGACACACACACTCACACTCTCTCCACTCGCGAACGCACAAAGAAAGTCCCAGCAACAATCGTGAGAAAGACCCAATAGGAGAGAAAGGACAACGGTGCCAGATGAATGGCCAGAGAGAAGGAAAGAGATAAATGCGAGACGAGTTTATTTGGGTGAGAAAGGGAGCGATGAGTTTATGTGGGAGTGAAAGAGAGAGAGACGATGCCAGTGGGTGAGTAAGTGAGTGAGAGAGATATATAATTGACACGACAGCACTTGCTCTTGTTGAAACCAAAGGCAGCCTGCGGTCGATTCCGTGGTCCAAATTTAGCCACCGAAGCAATCAACGCATCTCGCTTCAACGGAGACTGGAGCCGAGAGTGGAGAGAAAGAGAGAGTGAGAGAGAGTGAGAGAGAGAAAGGACTGAGGGAGAGGGAGAAGAAAAGAGAGAGAAAGCGAGGAGGAGTTGTGGCTGGATGCGGTGTCCTGGCCGATCGAAAGGAATGGTCAATATGTTGGGTTGACACAGCAGGAAGGTAGAGAGCAATCATGAGCGAGATGGCAACTCTGGCGTGAGTGTGGCAGCTCAGACATATGTGTCAGAGCGAAGGCGTGAGTGTATGTGTGTGTCAGAGGTGCGACACAATAAAACAAAACGAAAAAAAGACTGCCGGAAGTTGGAGCGGTCGACACCGGATATGAAAGAACTATATATCTTTAATGGCGGTAATTAGGAGAATTGGTGATATTGACGACCTTGGGGTAAGATAGAGGGATATCTAAAAATAAACGAAAATCGGTGAGATAGAGAATCATCTGAAAATAACCGAAAATGAGTGAGCTAGAGCAAAATAGCCGAAGATCTTCGATGTTTTATATTTAGAACGAATAAAAAAATGAATAAAAAACCTTTGAAATGTTTGGCAATCAATTGTCGTAGACCTTTTCTTTATTTTTGAAATATCTTCCACGTCAGGACATTTCGAGTTTAACCTTTCAGAACGTTTTCATCGACAGGTCGCTGTCCCTTGGGGTAGGCATTTGGGTGGCAAAAGCTCAATACCTTAGAGTTCTTGGTCTTTTCTTTTCGAGGTTCACTTAAATTTCATTAAATGTGCCGTAACAATAACAGCAATACAACCAACAACACTACAAGAACTTTCTCCAAAAACAATAATCACAGCAATAATTACAACAACAAAATCGACATGCCGCCAACAACCATGGACCATAAACAAGAAACACCCAGCGCCAGTGTTGCCAAGTTGTAGGGAAAATAGAATAGAGCCGATGTGATGGAACCGCCAGAGAGAAAGACAGACAGATGGACAGACAGACGGACGGACAGACTGTTGGCCAGAGGAAGCTGAGGTGACACACGCCGCGAACCGCGCTTTAATGATGTAAATTAATGTCGATCCATGGACAAATTACTCACGCCCACTCGCCCACTATGCCCTGGGGGCATACATAAATTTCGCTCGGATTGAATTTAAATAATTTTCAATAATGGCCACAATCACCATCGCGAAAGTGGCGATTGATGGGGCGGCGCGAGAATCGCCAGAAGAGACTCCAGAGAAACAATTTGCACACATACAAATACAAGACTATACCACACACAAACATACACACAGTAGAAAGAAGATCTCGAGATAAAGATGATGATGGCGAGTTTTTGTTGTTATTGATGAGTTTTGTGATGTTGTTATTGATGATTGTTATTTGTGTCTATGACGCTCAACCGCTCATTAGGCGACAGTTGTTTTTAGCTGTCTCTTCATCCTTTACTTGGAACTTGCACCACAGAAGCAAGAATGAGAACAGATGATAGAAATATTTTCTCCTTTCTCTTCTCCCGCTCTCCCCTTGAATCGTTCAATAATTACTTCCTGAAGTCCCAAGTTCCTGCTGTAACTTCGAACGAAGTTATTTGCGAGAACTCTTTGAAATTTCACAAAATATTAAATTCATGATTTGAACTTCCTTTTCGAAGTTCATGCCCTCTTCGCTTCGCTTTCGTAACGTTCCCTCATCCTGTCGCTGATGACGGTGGCGTGAAGTGCGCAAAATAAATTTACATAGATAAAACGAACAATTATCATAAATGATAACAACAGTTACAAATATAAATAATAACAATAACAAAAACAAATCGACCCATGGAACTCGTCAAAAACCAATAGCTGCTGTGGTTTTCCCCCCCTACGACCCTCATCCATGGGCAACCATTGGGTGCTGAGACGTGAATAGAATTCCGAGAAAAGGAGAGACAACTGGCATTGAAGAGAATTCTGAGGAATTTTATTCTCACATGTTCTGAAATTTATGTAAAAAAGAATAGAGGTTTGATATATTTAGTAAAATAAAATTGAAAAAATATATATATTCTGTTGACCATTTTCTAATGACCATTTGCCCACCTCTGCAGTCGTTGATCAACGGTGACACGCCAAACTACGTTTGAATTTCAATTCCAAGTGTAATCGGGTAACGAATCACAATAACAAAAACACCCCACACAACAACCATGCTTAATAATTATACGTGAAGCACAAAAGCCAAAACATATGAAATAGGTAAACAATTTATGAAAATAAAATGTAAAAAATAAAGGATAAAAAATAAAGGGTAAAAAAAGAGAAAACAACCAACAGCTATTAGGAAGTTACAACAACAAGTTGAAGTGGAAGAAAAACAAAGTTGTTGACAATTACACTAATTTCTCTTTGCAAATCAAAAGTTGTCAATGCGATAAAATGAGCGCCGGAACCGGAATTGGACAAGGTTGTAGTGTTTTGACGAATTACAAGACGCCCACCTTGTCGTCGTCGCAATTGTTGCATACTTTGCGGCGTGCAATCGCAGTTCGACCGTGACCATGAAGCTGACGCACAGCCTGGGTTCGCGCCAGATGCAGCGCTTGGAAAAGATCAAATTCCTACAGCGACGGAAGATCGGAAGCGAGTAAATTCAATCAAATTTTCAGCTGTTTTTTTGAAAACTAATTAAAAATTCGAAAATTCTCTGTCTGCTCTTCCTCTAACATGAACGAAATTACACTGAACTGTTTGCGGGGAAACAACGGAAATGGCAGATTAAGCGTGATCAAGGTGAGGAGTGCGAGCATGGTGAAGACCAAGCAGAGGCTGCGCTTTCTCCCAGGTGAGGACTTCATCCTTTCTACGCACCTTTCTCCATTCCTCCCTCAGCATCAACTTCAAGTTGAACGTTCGATTAAGCACTTGAGAGAGGTGCTCGGCGTGTGTGGGCATGTGGTTGTCTGTGTTTGGGCTTGTGTGCATGAGGTTGTCTGTGTTTGTGCTTGTGTGCCATTTTTCTGTTTGAGATGTGTGAGTGTGTTTGCTCTTGAAAGTTTAAGGATGAAACTTTTCGCAAAATACATATTGAAACAAGACGAAAAATTACCTTCCGAAGTTATTTTATAACTGCAGTTGAAACGAATGGACTTTTTTATTTCATATTGTGGTTGTTGTTAATGGCTTGAGGTTCCGAAGCAATTTAAACATCTCGGAAAAGTTTTTAAGTTTATTAAAAGGTTTTCCCCCAAACATGAAGGACGGATGGGTTGTGAGTTTTTAATGAAATCATGGAATGACGTCGAAAATAAAACGCATTAAGTTTTTCTTATTTCTTTTCTCCCTCCTCTCGCTGACACAGTTAAGCAGGTGTGGCTTCGACGCGGCTGCAAAAAGGACTACGAGCACTCGGGCACGTTCATGGAGGCTATCAAACCAGGTAAAAGATTTCTCCCATCCCGCTCTCCTCCCACACACACACTCACTCATTCAGTTAACAATAATATGAAATCATTTAATTTCGATTTCACGAAATCTTCCGCTGTAACAGGCGCCAAGAAACGACAACAGCTAGAGAGAGAGAGAGAGAAAGAAAGCTGCCGAATGGTTTCTCTCATGGATAATCCCAAAATCAAGTGCATACTTTCAGGCTCCACATTATATGTTTGAGTTCTCAGTATCAATATTTAGTTGAATACGAGATTTCACTGCGTACTTGATGCCATAAAATATTTTCCAAAACCAATATACACTCATTGGCTCATACATATTTATTATTTTAAATTTATTTTACTCTACACCCTGTGGGTAAGAGTATATTCATTTTATCCTTCCGTTTATAGTGCATTTTTTTTTATTGAAAATTGTAATTAATTTTACATAAAATGAAAATTATATCTCTTTCCACCACAGTTATCCTGATGGCCCAGGTCTTCGGCCTGATGCCCGTCGATGGTGTGACCGCAAAATACGCCGGCAGCCTGTCCTTCTCCTGGCGCTATCTCCGCACCGTGTACGCCCTGCTGGTGATCCTCTTCTATGGGATCTGCTGCGGCTTCTCGATCGCGTATTCTTTCCGCGGCTCCTTCAGCTACGACGAAGCAGGTGCGACTTTCATCCTCTCTTTCCTCTCAGACTCTTCATCTGCCTTCTCTTGTTCTCTTCCAGACACCATCATCTTTAGCACCTCGGCGTTCCTGATCGCCTGGGGCTTCTTGCGGTTGGCGCGCAAGTGGCCCTCGCTGATGCTGCACTGGGAGGACGCCGAGCGCCGCCTGCCACCGCTTCAGAGTCAAATGGCCAAGGGGTGGCTGGCCCATCGCCTCAAGATGATCACGATGGTCGTCACCATGTGCTCCCTGAGTGAGTTCAATCGAGCTTTGGTTTTAGGTTCACTCATAAAATTCAATCCCGCCACTCAGTTGAGCACCTGCTGAGCATGTTGTCGATCATATACTACGTGAACGCCTGCCCCGCCATCGTCGACAGCCCCATCGACAGCTTCTTCTTTTCGAACTTCGCGCAGTTCTTCTTCTATGTCGAGTACTCGACCTTCGCGGGCATCGTGGGGAAGGCGGTGAACGTCCTGTCGACATTCGCCTGGAACTTCAACGACATCTTCGTGATGACCATCAGCTACTCGTTGTCGGCGCGCTTTCGCCAGCTGAACGAATTCATGTTGAGCGCCGTGAAGAGGGTGAGGGATAACTTCCTGTTCTCTCCCTCTCTGATGTTCTGCTCTCTTACAGCCCACGACGGAGCAATTCTGGATGCAGAACCGCATCACCTATCGCAATCTCTGCAAGCTCTGCAACACCGTGGACGACGCAATTTCATCGATTACCCTCTTGTGCTTCGCCAACAATCTGTACTTCATCTGTGTCAAGATATTGAAGAGTATTCAGTTAGTGCAAACTCCGCTTTAAAGAATTTAAATCTACAATTTCCATTTCATCTTATACGCCTCCCCTTCACCCCCTAAGGCTCGTTTCGCCTTTCTCTTTGAACTCATCATTACATTTCCGCCCATCTCTCCATCGGTGTCGTTTCTTGCCGCATCCGATTTCGTTTCATTCATTTCGCCTCATTTGTCCATATTTTAAATTAAATTTACATACCTGATCATTTCAACATCTCCCTCTCTCTATCTCTCTCTCTCGACGCACAGGAAGAAGCCGTCCTTCTCGCACACGCTCTACTTCTGGTTCTCGCTGTCGTATCTGCTGGGCCGCACCCTGGTCCTGTCGCTTCTCACGGCGGACATCAACGAGGAGTCCAAGCGGCCGGCGACGATTTTCCGTGGCATTCATCGCGACCATTGGTGCCCCGAGGTGAGTGGCAAGCAATCCGTAATCAAATAAAATCAACTGAAACGGAAGGCAAGGGAATCAAGTGAAAGCGAGGGGAATCAGGTGGAATGAAACGCGCAATCTGTGTCGTCCGATGGGCTTCCGATGAAGTGCTTCTGTTGGTCGGTCTGAACTGTTGGCCGTTTGTTGTATGTGGCAGCGAACATTTCCATGTTTCTCTCTGAGTTTTCCCATTTTACATTCTGATTTGATTTACGGCCGCGTTTTCACCCCACAGACCCCACCGTGGCTTTTGGCCTGGTCATCCTATATATCAATGATGTGAAATACCAAGGCCTTCTACCCTTTTGTCCTTTTGTTTGGTGCCATCATAGCCAGCGGCATGGAATATTGTTGTAAATTGAATTTGCTCGATTTGCGCACGTTACGCGATCGGTAAAAACTGCGGGGACAAATTAATTGTGTTTCGGTGCGAAACGATAGATAAAATTCCATGAGTCCAATCGAATTTAGAAAAAACAACCTCAGAGAACGAAAAACGAAAATTTTGAATATTTTTTTGTTTTCTACTTCTTCCCATTTATTCTATTCGATTTTTGTTATTTGTGGAAAACCCAGAATTTCGGTTATACACGCATTTTCTCTCAGGAACTAAAACAACAGTATATTCTCTTCACCTCTTTTGTTCTTCGACACTTTCTTTTGCTTTCCATTTCTCATCCGCCACAAACTTTGATCGACTTTCTTCGGTTGCGTCTCGTCCCACGTGAGCAGCTGAGACGTTTCTCCGAGGAAGTGACCACAGATGTTGTGGCCCTCTCTGGAATGAAGTTTTTCCATCTGACCAGGGGTCTGGTCCTGACGGTGAGTTGAAAATTTCTTCTACTGGATTTCTTTCGTCTCGTATTAGTTGAGAAAGAGTGTTTGTTGTTGCAACTATATGGATTTGTTGTTGTTGTTTTAGGTGGCCGGCACCATCGTGACTTACGAATTGGTCCTATTGCAGTTCAACAAGCAGGACAAAATCAACGATTGCTACGAATGAGGATTATTTCCCGTTCCTATACGAATTTCGATTTCGATTCTGATCGCTTCTCATATTGAATTTAAGAACTTTGAGTGTTTGAAAGGACGACAAAAGGACATTGCTGTTGCCAATTTCCCATTTGTGGTCGAGAGCAAATGGGCGTCGTAGACATTCTGGTTGTTGCTGTTGTTGTTGCGCTGTGACCGTAACTGCTGCTGGCAACGTCCTTGCATTTACTCAAATTGTCCTTAGAAAGCGAATTGAATTGAAATGAATTAAATTGAATTGAACATGAAATGAAATGAAATGAAATGAGTTGAGATGGAAATCGGAGCCGGGGACGGAGGCAAAGTAATCGTTGGTTGTTCCTTGCGACGAGCAATTGAAGTATGAAGCTAGGGATAGCACAGGGATCAAACCACTGGTGGACTTGGGGTCATGGCGATGGGAGATTACATGCAGTGTAGGTTAGATAGGAAGGAAGGATATCAGGAAATTGCAGTTAAGGGCTGTAATTGTCTGAGCAAATGTCGGTTTTGCAATTTCAATGTTGAATTTGTGGTTTCGCAGTTATTGCGTGGGGACATTGGCGATAGAGGAAAATCACAAAGGGAAATGGAGAATAAAGCGGTTTGTATGGGATTTATTATCAAAGGGAGCGTGGGTTTCAGCTCTTAGAACGAGGTATATACAATCCCAAATGTGCAATCGTAGATCTTCATTAGTCTCTAATTAAACATTTTAAGACCATCCCATCCTCAGATATTCAACAGACATGACCATGACTAATTCGAACCATAAATTACACTTCGAGTGAAACGCTTGCCGCAAAAACAAATCCCAGGAACCACGTGTTCTCCACAGATGTACAATCATCTCCACCAGTAATTGCTCCTCTTCACCGCCCTCTCCCTCGACCATCCTCCCTCCCAGCTAGCCACCTTCTCATATCCATGCCAACCGAACGTTAATTATTATTTTTGCGAGAAACGTGAGGCAAATAAATGCCACACACACGCACAGTCGCACACTCACACTCACTCACATGAGCACCATGAATAATTAAAGCCCGCAATTATTTGCACAAAATGGCGATAAACATGGCCGCCAGCGCCAGGTGCTGCAAATGAGGGTCGCATTAGCTCCGAGGAGTCGCTTCGAGTCGCACGGAGTCGAATTGGCAGAGTCTCAACTGGAACCGGCCAAGGATACGTTTGGGCCACACGCAGCCAAGAAGGACGAGAGAGTACAGCATGAAATTCGCGTCGAAAGTAGAGGGGAAACTGAATCGACTTCGAAGATTCGCCCGAGTCGAAATTTTTCGACGACATGCTCGCGATGCACCAAAGTGAGTGAAGTGGTGAAGCGTTGGGGCGGAGGGGCTGCAGTTGAAGATGGCGGGGGATACTAATTGAGTCTTCGGCGCTTTGTAGGCCAGATCCGACGGGCGCGGCGCAGGCGAAGGAGCAGGTTATTAGGAGCGTGTGTCAGGACTATCTGGCGCAGTTGGAGCCGCAATTGAATTACGAAAAATTTCCAAGTAAGTCTCGGAGAAGAGGATGCGGAAGGGTTGCGATGTGTGTCATTCCGCGTGGTTGCTCCCTCCTCACCCTTCATCCCCCATTGTCAACGGAGGATCCGCTTTTAATCGGAATTCACATGACCGCGTTTCGCCATTTTCTGCTCTAATTTTTTGGGTTTTCCCATTCTCTCTTATTTTCTCTTTTGGCTTTTCGTTATCCTCGTTAACGCAGAAATTTTGTCCCGAGCCACGAGGGAGAACTTCATGTATGATGGAAGCTTCCACGAGGCTGTGGGATCAGGTGAGTTTGGGGGATGGTGCAAATCCCATCGACAGCTGCCTAATTGAAGTTTTAATCGGATTTTCAAGTGGGGTCGGTCAGTCTATGTCTATCTCTCTGTCCCTCTCTCTTGCGCTCTTGGCACGCAGCTGGAATAATATGAAATTACAGTTAATTTCCATCATCACTTAAAACTCTTTACAATGGTCTATTAAAAGTGACCTTTGAAGCCATCAAATCCACTGGACTTTCATTGCCCACAAATCCTGTTCAAGCTCTGCTACAAGGTTTCGCCCACGACCATTTTCTCTCCCTCATTTTCTAGTATTTTCTCTCATTCCACTCATTCCTTAATTCATCCTTGAGCAACATGTGCTAATCACCTTTAGCCTGCATAACATCCTACCCAGTGTATTATTCGAATTTTCTGCTTTGATATTTTTCACTTCCCACTTTCCGAATCTCCTTCATCTTTTCCTATAAATCATATAATCATATATAAATTTCTAAATAAAATCAGCGTGAATTTCATCTACTCTCTCTCTCTCTCTCTCTCTTTCTCTGACACGTTCAAACCTTTCTCATGATGAACTGCAAGAACAACCGCAAGGTCATGTGGCCCAAGTTGGAAGGAAAGCCTTAAGTGAGGTGGCGTTGATAGTGGATTATAGAAGGGGAATTTATAGTATTTTGAGAAGTCTTATTTAGCTTCAGTAGTTTTAATTCAAATGCTAATGAACTCGATTTCACTTCATTTCTAATAATCCGCAATAATTATTATTTCGAGACCAAATCTTCAAAGCCGTTTGCAGGAAATCGCTGATGGTTTTCAGTGAACTGAAGCAGACAATTAATTAAAATTCGCACTGCAGGCTACAGCAGAGCTGGGGGTGAAGGACAGTGGGCGAGATAGAGCCAGAGGTATTTATTTCGGGTGCGCTGGTGAGAGCTGTTGCTATTTCTGGAACTTTCATCAATTATGGCGTTGATATTGGGGGCATTTTAAGCTCATTAACAATTTCCCCGACACTTGGTGTAGTGGTCGCCCGAGGCTTCTTCTGGGCATTTTTCTTCTCACTCCATTTTCCTACCTCTCATTGTGTTTCTTTTCACCAACGGCACTTCGGGCTCTCGCATCGGCGTGGTCTGTCGTTTGTCTGGCGAAGTTCTGCTCATGGCCGAACTCTTCGCCGTGATGCCTGTGAGAGGCGTCACCGGGCCGCATCCCCAGGACATGAACTTCTCGTGGTCCCACTGGCGCACCTGGTACAGCGCGGCCTTCATCGTCGGCAGTGTCGCCGACCTCGTCATCTCAATGTACAAGGTGCTCCACACCGTGATCACCTTCAACACCATCGGTAGGACATCCTCAAGTACCTTTGGTTCTCATTCTCAATGGTCCCTCTCCTTCCAGAGCCCCTGATATTTCGCGGCAGCATTCTGGCCGTGTCCATCAGCGCCTTCCACCTGGCCCGTCAGTGGCCGGCGCTGATGGTCCAGTGGGACGAGACGCAGCGCGATCTGCCGCCGTACCTCACCCAGATGGAGAAGCGACGCCTGGCCTACAAGATCAGGACCGTCGCCTTCGTGGGGATGTCGTTGGCTCTAGGTGAGTTCGCCACTTGTTTCTATCTTTCCTCTCTCTATCTGTCTATCTATCTTCTTAGGGGAGCACCTGCTGAGCATCATCGCCGGCATCAAGTTCACCCAAATGTGTCCACGCACCGAGAGTCCCATCAAGAACTTCTTCCTTCTCGCCTACAAAGAGCTCTTCTTCGTGTTCCCCTACTCGCACTGGTTGAGCTGGCTGCTGAAATTCATGAATGTGCTCTCGACATTCATCTGGAGCTTCATGGACGTCTTCGTGATGATCATCAGCATTGGCCTCACGTCGCTGTTCACCCAGCTCAACGACAATCTGCAGAAGTTCAAGGGCATGGTAAGGGTAGCCGACACTACAACGACAATAACAGTCAATAACAGTCGGTGTGTTGCAGCAAATGCCGGAAGCCTTCTGGTCGGAGCGCCGCATTCAGTACCGGAACTTGTGTGTCCTCTGCGAGAATATGGACAACGCCATCTCGGTGATCACCATGGTGTCCTACTCGAACAACCTCTACTTCATTTCCGTCCAGCTGCTGAAGAGTCTGAAGTGAGTGCCGATGGTTGGCAACGCCCCAAATTTCCTACTTGTTGGCGAGGAAAAGTGGAAAAGAGAAGAGGATAGAGGGAGTGGGAATATTACCACTGAGATTCAAGTGGAGTATGATTCAAGAGCGAGCAGATAGGGATGAGTGGAAATAATTTCACAATACGATAAGTATCTGAGTAGGTAACTAGGCGAGGTTTGGGGGCGAAACCATATGCAAGGTTTCATTCAAATTTAATTAACTTGTTCTTTGTGGAATGAAAAATTAGAGCTCATATTTCGAATATTGAAAAAGAAAAAATAACACCTGAGTCTCGTTTAACAGAGTTTGATGTACAAGAAACAATGAAATCATTCCGATATTACATTTAGTGGTTGATTATGAAAATACATATTTGATTTAGTACCCAAACAGACCTCGTAGGTGCATGGATTAAATTTAAAAAAAAATTAATTTTCGTAATTAAATTATTAATTTTTTTTTTTTCAAATTATCAGAAGTTTCTTACAAAAATGACTTGTATAAAAAATACTTAAATTTACATTCAAAAGTGAAAACATTGAATTTTCAAATTTTAAAATGTTAATTTTGTTTTCATAGAAAACTTATATTCACAAACATACATGTACTTCTGGCTGGACCTAAGGGGGCGCCTTCACTGTATGCGTTTTAATTTACCAACCTCTTGTACAATCTCCATTCCTACTTTCTAGTAAAATGCCCTCGACCGCTCACATCGCCTACTTCTACTACTCGCTCTTCTTCCTCATCGGACGTACGCTGGCCGTCTCGCTTTACACGGCGGACATCAACGACGAGTCGAAGAAGCCGCAGCGTGTCCTCCGCTGTGTCCCGAAGGAGTCCTGGGGACCCGAGGTGAAGCGTTTCTCGGAGGAGATCAACAGCGACTTCGTGGCGCTGAGTGGAATGAAATTCTTTCATTTGACAAGAAAATTGGTATTGAGTGTAAGTTGAGTGACAATAAAGAAGGGCTGTCTGAGAAACAATGTGCGAAAGAGACAGAAAACTGGGTGAAATAAGATGATCACCATCATCATCACAAACATGAGTCCAGACTGAAGTATGTTTCGAATTTCCTGAGCTTAATTGCCAATCACCTAAAGTAATGTCTTCAGCTCTTTCTCGTTGATTTTTTCACTTTGGTCTATGTATGTTTCTTTAACCTGAGTTCTCTTCTCACACAGGTGGCCGGAACGATTGTCACCTACGAGCTGGTGCTCATACAGTTCCACGAGGATAACAACAACTCCGTATGTAATCAGGATTAAGTCCAGGATTAAGTCCTCCTTAGGGCTTTGCAAAGAACCATTTAAGGTTTTGTAAATTCTTTAAATCGTAAGAATACCAAGAAAGTAAAAGGAGGGAAGGAGCAAATTAGATTTTCTCGCCCTCAATTATATTCAATACACACATCGTACCTATGAAATTATTATTCTTGTACCTCTATTATCTGTGTATATTTGGAAATAAACCCATCGTTTGTCTTAAGATTCCTTAGAGTTTTTTTTACATATTGTTTATGTTATTTTGGTTGCTAAAGCATAGTTTTAAAAAAAATTGGATCGAGTGGATTTTAATTAACATCGCCTTTTAGTTTTGGCGCAAAATTCGGCGACCTTGGCTGCGATACGATTTATAGTCCGTTTAATTAACCCACTCGAAAGCCCACGACCAAGTGTCAGGCTGCAGTTAATTAAAATCTCATTACCATGAGAATGTGTCAGTCATGGAAATGAAAACGAACTTTTCGAAACCGGGCTGCAGTAAAAAGAGACAACAACAGACAACTCTCGACGAAAGATAAGCCAAAGGATATGAGCCGTAATGTTCTCGGAGCAAAGCATCTGTAGTCAGCGATAAATGCCTGTTGATAGCAGCAACTTAATGTCGACATTAAAATAAAGGACGACAGAGGGATATATACACACACAGAGGGACGGGCTGATGGACAGACAGACAGATAGATCGACGGTTCCAAGTTCAGGAGCATCATGAACAACACTTCCCATTGATGTCATGTGTGTTGACCACGTTTCGTCCTGGGAGCCGCAAATATAAAGGGTTCTTGTTGTTGGATCGGCGACACTCCCCAGTGAACCTCGGCCAGGACGACCGCGTATATTCAACACCATCGTCGTCGTGTTGGCAACATTGTTACGGAGTCCCCACAACACTGGTGTCACGTTAGTCACACATTAGCGTCGGATCCCGACCTAATTAAGACCCGCCGTCAAGCGTCAATCACGACTTGATGGGAAACCTCTCTCACCGACATCAGTGGAAGGAAACCAAACTCAATAATTAACTCAATTTCTCTCAATCGAATTGTCGAAGTTGACGAGAGGTGAACGAGAGTGAGTGAGGGAAAGAGAGCGAAGTGAATCCTTGAAAGTTCTGTGAGTTTAACGAAACTCTCAAGAGTCTGAAGAGTGAAGCAAACATAGTTGCAGTTATATTTGTTATTTCTTAATTAGATTCAATTATGTTCAAATTACGTACAAACAATGGATGCATTCGAAAACTCAAAAGTTTCAAAGCAAAATTTCAAAAGACAACTAAGAAACTAAAACGTTCCAAGAGGTGAGTTTGAAGTGGTACTGAGATGGGGGAAGAAGAAATATTTCGGGATTAGTGGCGGGAAAGAGAATAGATATGAAGTTGGAGGAACAATCCAATCTTCCTCATTATCCCATCTCTCTTATCCAACCATCTCAATTTCTCACCCCCTCGTTTTTTCGTATTCTATGTTCCTGTTCTGTTTCTAAATTTATGTCTCTGTCGCCGACTAGAAATCTTGATTTCTTCGACAACGATTCACTGCGTAGCCTGGAGGCCATCACGGCCATGGACCCGGATCGCTTCTATGGAACGCGTAAGTTAAGTCCCTAAGCTTCATCCCGCCCCTTACTCGAAACAGAGCCAAAATAACCAAGGAAATGGGTCGACCTTTGGCGGCTTCGCCCTCGCCCTCCCTACGGCGAGGCTCAACTTGTTATGTCAACTTTTTAACCGCTTTTTCACCTTTTTATTACATTAATTTTACCCATCTCCTCCTCCTCTCTACCCACCTGATTTCTGTCGTTTCATAAGTTAAATGCTTCGGTTTATTTTTACCATTTCAACTTATCACTTCATCCGTCTCCGCAACTCCGTTTTCTTCTCTATCTTCTCCATATCCTCGGTAGTCCTGGTTTTCTCAACTCAACACACTCTTTATCTCCGCTCCAAGCTGTGTTATTTATACCTCTAACCTTACCTTCGTTCTTGGTTCTTTCTTCTTCTCCATTTCTTATTTTAATGCCCTTTTTTTCTTTTGTCGCATACCTTATTCTGGCACTCTTCCTTATCTTTTCTCTCAGTTTCCCACTACTAATTTTTTTAGGTTTTCTCCAAAACGAAGGCGGCGTCTCTCTTTCTCTCCCTCTCTCTCTTCCTCAAGATAAATCGCCAACACACTTCTTCCTCTCACAGTTCTCCCTCTCACTCTTCTCACTTTTCTCCCTCTCACTCACTACCTTTCTCTTTCTTTTAGGCGCCGCTCGTTACCTTCGTCGAGGTACACGAAAAGATTTCATCCACAATGGAAGCTTTCACGAGGCTATAGGACCCAGTAAGTTCACCTCTCCCCACCCCAGGGTGTCTGAGGAAGAGGAAGTCCTACTTAATGTTTTCCGAAAAAATTTAATTCACGGTTTCACTCTCGACCCACCCATGCCCATGAAGTGCGATGTAGAGAAGAGCGTGAAGTGGAATTTTTAGAATTTTTGTTTGAAAATTGATTTACGTACTTCAAGGGCGCCTCCACAAAGGTCGCTAGGTGGGGCCCCCATTGAAAAGTAGTCGCAAAGTAAACAAACCGCGCCAGAGGTCGGGTGAGGTGGGGGGCGTCTGGTTCTTGGCTAATGTGCTCCCCATTACGGCGGTTACGACTTCCATTACGGAGGTCACGTGCGCGAGTGCAGGTGAGTCGTGAGGTGAGGTTAAGGACCTCAAGGGTGGGGCGACTGGTGGGTGGGGATGGAGGCTTCGTAATTTCGAATGAGGTCTTTTTATCACTGACTCACAAGAGTTTGAAGACCTTGGTTAAATTTATATAATATAATTATGATTAATAAACGCAGTGCTCGTGATGGCCCAGTGCTTCTGCCTGATGCCGGTGTGCGGCATCCTGAAGCGGTCGGTGCACGGCCTCTCCTTCAGCTGGCGCAGCTTCCGCACCTGGTACTGCCTCTTCTACATTCTGACCACCGCCGCGGACACCTGCTTCACCGTGGCCATGGTGTACGCCAACGAGCTGGACGTGCGCAACCTGGGTGAGCAGAAAACTTCAAACATTTCAGAGAATAACAAACTCATCCCCATCCCTGCGGCAGAACCCGTGATATTTCACCTCTCGATTTTCCTGGCAGCCTCCGGTTTCCTCCGGCTGGCGTCGAAGTGGCCTCGTCTCATGCGGACCTGGGCGCTGGTGGAGCAGCAGCTGCCGCCGCACACGACGTGGACGAGTCGCGAGGAGCTGGCGCGGAAGATCCGACACGTCACCCTCGTGCTCATCATGCTGTCTCTAAGTTGAGTCTTTCTCATTTTCAGTTCAGAGAATCTCACAAAAAATCGTTATTCTTTTCTTGATGCAGCCGAGCACCTGCTCAGCACCATCTCGGCCATTCATTTCGCCAACTACTGCCCCTCGCGCAAGGATCCCGTCGAGTCGTACCTGATCACGGTCTCCTCCCAGATCTTCTACATGTTCGAGTTCAGAACGTGGCTGGGGTGGCTGGGCAAGATCCACAATGTCCTGATGACCTTCGGCTGGAGCTACATGGACATCTTCGTGACGATCATGGGCATCGGCCTGTCCTCGCTGTACAAGCAGATCCAGCTGAACATCGTCCGGGTGCAGGGCAAGGTGCGTGAGTCAAGAGATGACCTTCAACATCTAATGTCCCTCCCACCGCAGGCGATGCCGGAGAGCTTCTGGAGCGCCACACGGATGCAGTACCGCTTGGTCTGCGAGCTGATCGTGGAAGTGGATGACGCCATCTCGGGCATCACGATGCTCTCGTTCGCCAACAATCTGTACTTCGTGTGTCTGCAGCTCCTGAAGAGCATCAAGTACGCGCCCACGCCAATTTGTCTATCCAATCACCAATTTATCCATCCAATCACCAATTCATCCGTCTTTCCATCGTCCGTCTCTTGCAGCAAGATGCCGTCCGTGGCCCATGCCGTCTACTTTTACTTTTCGTTGATGTTTCTTCTCGGTCGCACGCTGGCCGTCTCGCTCTTCCTTGCCGAGGTCAATGAGCGGGCGCGCGATCCTCTGGTGCCGCTGCGTCACGTGCCCAAGGACGCATACGGGGGCGAGGTGGAGCGATTCGCCAACGAGGTGGCCACCGACGTCGTCGCCATGACAGGCCTCAAGTTGTTCAGCGTCACGCGGAAGCTGGTGCCGACGGTGGGTTCGAGACTAAGGTGTTCATCGATGAAAAACTAACAACACTTCCTTCTCTTTCCCCAGGTGGCCGGCACCATTCTAACCTACGAGTTGGTGCTGTTGCAATTCCACGAGGACCAAAACCTCTGGAACTGCGGCGAGGAATGAATCCATCGGTGGACGATCCATCGGTCTGGTGTTCGCTTTGACTCTCCCACAACATGTTGCATTCCAACAAACACCAGTCCACCCAATCTTGTCTCCCTCCGTCCTTCCTCCCTTCCTTCCTTCCGTCCTTCATTCGTTACTTCGCTTGATCCGCAAGAGTCTTGAAAAGGAAAACTTTCATTAAAATGCTTTGTTATTTCTTCGATCTGGTTTAATTGCATAACTAGTCGTAATGCAATGCATCGTCTCCTTCAATAAAAAACACCAACAGCAATACCACCAACAACAAGAATGAAAACATGTCATCCGATGAAGTGGTTGGAGTAACACGTAGTTGTTGTTGTTGTTGCATATCCCATCGGTGTTTTTATGTTATTTTTATATATCGATTCATCCATTCAATCATGAACAGGCCGATGTGCTCGGAATGTCCATCTCTGTGGACTTGACTTCCGTATGAGTTCCAGACATGGTCTCCATATTTGGCACCATCTGAGCCAGAGTCTGTGACTTCGTCGGAGGCTCCAATAGTAAACTTGATCTGGTTTCGATCGCTTAACCTAATTCAGTCAATTGCCTATGAATTTGAGTTGACAGGATTGTTGATGTCGGTTTTATTGTTGGTTGCAATTGTTTCGTTTTTTACAGATTATGGTTCAATGGTTTTGGTTTGGTGGAAGGGTATAATAAGTCAAGGGTTTGAAATGACCACGATGTACAAGAGAAAGTTCAAGAATTATGAGAATTATATAAAGATTAAACATTGAGACGTTAAGTTATTATAAATTTTCCACTTATTTATTTAATTTCAAGTCAGCTCAGTATTAAAAAATTACGAACCCCATAGTTCAATGAACTAATTACATTAAGGCAATTAGATAATTGCAAGCTGTCAATGAGTCTGTCTGTGGTGATTTCACAAATTGATATTGGCGATAAATTATTCAGTATCCAAAGCAATTGTTAAGCTGTCTAAAATAACATCAATAAATCCATCAATTTCAAAAAAACCAAACGAACACCTACCTATCACAATATCAACAACTGGAATAACAATAGTAACGAAGATAGCAGCAGCAACAACAGCTTTGGGAAAATACACAAAAACTGCATCCACATAAATGATATCAAAACAACAGCAGAAACGACAACGATAGAGACAAAAACATTAAAAACAACCTGCGCATTAACCATACTGAGATCAACGGTGTGGCGTTGTGACGATGCCCTCCTTCGCCCCCCTCGTCTACCCACTGAGTGGTCAGTGGTCCTCGGCGCTGTCGCAGTGGCCAATGCCCATGGACACGAGACGAGACGTCGATGTTGTCTCTTCGACAGCGAGCCAGAAACGACACAAGGAAGCGATCCAGATCGGCACGGAGTCCGACGTGAATCGAGTCGAATGAAATCGAGTCCAAGTGGCGATGGCCAAACCAGAGTCCACGAGGGTCGATCCGATTTGTGATCGGTATAAAAACCTTGGAGACTGCAGCAGAAGACAGTATTCGAGAATTGCAGAGCGTGCGGTGAACAAGCAAAGCTCGAACACTTCATTCGCCAAGGACTCAAATCGACGACGAGGACACAAGACTCTCGGCAAGGACGACATTCACTCATAGTCTACACCTCTCTCTCTGTTCTCCTCTCTCACACATCGATGGCCATGATGAAGTTGCAGGAAATGATGTGGTTGCTGGTGGCCTTTGGCTCTGCGGTGAGCTGCATCAATGCGCAGTTCTACTACTCCGCCGGCCCCCACCCATCGGAGCAGCCACAAGGACCCTACGGGCAGCCGCAGCCGCAGCCGCAGCCGCAGTTCCAACCCCACCACGGTCCCCAAATGCAGCAGCTCCAACAACTGCAACAGCAACAACAGCAATCGCAACCGCAGCAACAGCAGCGAACCCCCTACGGCCTGCCCACGCATCAGTTCGATCGCCCGCAGCGCTCGCTCTACGGCGGCGGCGGCTGGAACGGCGGGGGCCACGGCATCGGCCTGGGCCAGATCACCAAGGAGGACCTCATCGAGCTGCTCGAGGCCTGGAAGGAGATCGACCGACCGGCCCCCGCCCCTGAGCCAGCACCGGCGCCTGAGCCCGAGCCAGAGCCGGCACCAGCGCCCGAGGGCCAGCCTCCACCGGCCGGCGTCCCACTGACCGTGTCCCTGCCCGCCTTCGTGCCCATCCAACTGTCGGCGATGTACACGGCTCCGGCGCCCCCAGCTCCGCCGGCCCCAGCACCGGAACCTGAGGCCGAGCCTGAGCCCGAGGAGGAGCCCGAGCCGGAGCCAGAGCCCGAGGAGGACCCCGAGCCGGAAATCGAGCCATCCAAGCACCATCCGTGGTACAAATACGGACCCCCATTGGCCAGCCGCAAGGTCGTGACCAGCTACAGGCAAATCGCTCCAGCCTCCGTCCGCTCGGCTCCCGCACGCAAAGCCAAGTCCCGCTCCAAGAGCTCCAGGAACAGGTGGGTGTTTATTCTGATCTTCCCCTTGCCTAAAACTAATGGTAACCCTCTCTTGCAGATCTTTCAAGTCGGCCAAAGCACGGTAAGTCGGATGGACTATCAACGCACTACGCTTTCTCTCTCTCTCTCTCGCACTACTCTTTCTCTCTCTCTCTCTTTTTCTTTCCCTATCTCATTCTTTACCACTTACTATTGCACATTTCTTCGACTCTCTGCACGAGTAGCAGCTCTTCTTTCAGGTCCTTTCAAAAGGATTTCCAACGTCTTCCGAGGATAAACCCTCCATCCACTTCGCGATACTATAAAAACCCGGACTCATTTTTCTAAACGCCCCCTCCCCTCTTATTACAGATCATACTCACCCCCCTCTCTGCAGTTCGGCGGTCCCAGCCCCAGGTGACAACCTCATAATATTAATATCGATGTTTCCTTCATATAAAATAATTCTTCCATTGCAGATCCTTCTCCGCTCCACCGCCACCATTCCTCGGCTCGCCTCCCGCTCACTTGAAGTTGGTCCCCTCGTCGTCGCTGCTCAGCCATTGGCACTAGGATTCGAGAGTGATAAAGGGTTAAGGAAGACCTCTACTCATTAGGACCATATCTGGTTCAATATTCAATACAATATCTCACAAACGTACCTCTAGTTATTATTTTCTTTTTCATTTATGTAATTCAGTTATAACTCATTACTCATATACGATATATACATTGTTGTAAATCTACTAAACCATTAAATGTTTTGCGATTTTACATATGTAGTATATAATATATATTCATTGAATTTCATCATTTAAAAATAAACAAATATACCCAATGTTAAAACGGAAAATTTTAGCCTTTTAATTTTTTTTAAAATACTGGATATTATACAAAAGAACATAATACAATATGTTCATTCATAACAGAATGAATAATAGTAAAAATACAAAAGAACATAATAGAATATGTTCGTTCATAACAGAATGAATAATAGTAAATGGATGGACACTCCGAATAATATTGTAAAGCATTATAGAATCGATTACATCATTTATAGAGAAATAGTATGTCCTATATATAGGACTATTCGAAGAAACAAAAAAAATAATTATACAATTTTTCATAATTTTGTTTTTTTAATTACTTTTATTAATACTCCCTCAAAAGAGCCTTAAAAAATGTATAAAATGTTTTTTTGGAATTTTTGAGTTCAGCCGGTTCACTCACAGAACAATTTCAATAATTTTCAGATGAGTAATATTTTGACATAATGACTAATCAAAAATTATTTTGATATACAATTTTGTATGTTTAAAACAAAAAAAATTGATTTAAAAACAAACTAACAAAATCAACAAAACAAAAATGGCAAATTTTACCCGAAGTCGAATAAGAACTAATATAAGGAGCGGGATAGGTGTCATTATTTATATAAAGTTTCGAGTAAAAATAAATAACGGCTATATCAGCTTCTAATAAAAAAACAAATACAAAATCTTAATTAAAATTTATTTGTACTTGTTTTTTTAATTTTTGAAATTAATAATAGGAAAAACCACCGTATACTAAAATAATACTACTGGGTAAAGATAAAAATTTTAAAAAAATCAAAGATATTTTTTCTTTTTTGCTATTTTTTAAGTACATATGGGAATCTATTCTTGTTGATATTTGATAGTTCATGAAAAATACTTATTTGAGTTGTTTCAGCCTTCTATTGGGAAATTAAATTTCCACTAGAATATTTAGAACTTCTGAACTAGAAGTTGAAACTGAGATGTTGAAAGCCCAAAGGCTCAGTACCCATGAGAATATATAATGAACAAACCCAAAAACTCGTTTCAATAGCCTAGGGAATTGCTGTAGGTGTAAAAGGTCTGTGTGGAAAACTTTCTCAATAGCCTTGAAGAGCACTTTTGCATTCCCATACGATAATTTAGCCCTAAGCACTCCTGCAACAAATTGGTAAAACAATGAGTTCGAAGTTTCCGCATAGGCCAAGCCATAAACAAGGAGTGAGGCATCAAATTAAAACAGATCGATATGAAGGTGTTGAGCGATTTGCACCAACCCGTCGCTGTCGACACCCATAAAGACCAAAAACGAAGAAAAGAAATGAACACGAACAAATTACAAGGGGGGACCTTAAAAATGAACTGTAATAAAAATCCATCAGGCGAAGCAATGAGGAAATCGAAACACAAGCGTCAAGACGTCATTGCAATAAACCAACTGGGTGGCCAGATGTACCAAAGACAAAGTGTGAAATCCATACAAAAATTTATGAAATGTTCATGTAACTCCCAGAATGGTCAACCACAAAAACAACTACCACTATGGTTGGGTGGCAACAATGGGTGGGGCGAGAATGCAGTATTAAATGGTGCTTAAAATACCATTGGAGAAAAGAGAAAGACAGGCGGACAGACAGATTGACAGACGTTCGAGTGTACTGAGCTGAGGATCGAAGAGCTTTGATTAACTTTCTATTTCATCGAGTATTGAGAGGAAGTAGGAGGAGAAGAGCGAGACCAGAGAATGAGATGAAGTACCGAGCAAACAGAGAAAAATCAGAATCAACGGCAATGAGAATGGAACGATAAATAAATAGAAGTAAAACTTTCGTCGCAGTCAACACAAGGTTGTGTTCAATACCACGGAGACAATAAAAGTCAGAAGACAATTGATTTCGTCCCCGAAGAAGAGGAAGAGAGGTAGGCGGATCGAGGACAATGGAGTAGAACAATGGAAGGGTGTTTTGGAGTCGACTTTCACCTGAATTGCTCGCTGTTAATCACTCGGATTCCTAGTGCAAACTTTTAAAGAAATCAATTGTTGGGAAGTAATTTAAAAAATTTGCCAACTTCCTGAAACGGTATCTCGGTATAATTCCTATGGAATCGGGGAGTATTTCCCGTTGTCCCACTAATTGCTCTCTGTCTTTCTCCTTCCTCCACTCGCCACTGGAAAACATTTTTTAATCTCGGACTCCCGTGGGTTCCGCAAGACCCATGGGGCTGGGATCGTAAATGATTTTTATTATCCCGAATCGCTTTCGCTCCCTCGACGAGTTTCCGTCTCCTGTGTTCGTGACTCGGCGTCAGATTTGAAATATCTTGGCCCAGGACGTCCGACGTGACGTTGACGATTAATCACGCATATTGCATTTCCAATGGCTAAAACTTGATCTTCGTCTGCGACTCGGCTTTGTTTTCCCTGGTAGCGAACGACTTTTTCCTCCTCCTCGCTCCCTCCTCATGCTCCGGCGTTAATGATGATTGTTTTGCCGGATGTGGAGAGTCCTGGCCCCACGGATCGAATCAGGGGGGAGGAGCTTTGTTGATACGTTATAAATGCCCTCCATTTATATTGCCTTTGAAATTGTTTACATTTGATACAGAAATCCATCCGCCGCCATCACATCGCTCTGCTGCTAATGGCGAGAGCATTTATGATTAACGATGTCCAGCGAGTGTTTCTTAGGAGTTGTCGTTTTTCTTCTCCTCGCCGATGGTATTTCTTTCGCTCATTTATTGCGAAATGGATGCGAAAAGGAAACGACCTAAATGTAACTTTTAGCCAGATTTACATTGGGTTTTATTTCGCATTCATTATAAAGAATTTCACAAGAAGTTCCAAAGGTTGCTTTTCGCTTTTACCATACATGGCTTTTTGTCAAGAGAGAATGTTAAGGGAAGGTCAGAGAAAGTCTATTAACTCGATATTCCCTTGAGCTGGTCGTATGAAACTGTTGATGTGGAACAGAAGTTGAAACCACTTCCACCGTTTTGAAATAATTACTTAATTGTATTACCTCTCATGCCAGCATAGAAAAACTAAAAAGAAAGAGCCAGAAACACACATTTCCGCGAGCCTTTTGCGGTTTGGACGACGATTAAAATGTCGTTTTGCACCAGGGACCAATTGAGCAATCGATACCGTTTACGGTATCAACCCGATGGCGGCCAGAAGAGAAGAGATGGAAAGCCGAGAGATTGGGGAACGTCGACATGAGAGATAGAGATAGATCGAAAGGAAAATTATAACTTTTTTACGATGCGATGTGTTTGCATCACACACAGACAGACAGATAGAGAGACATAAAGTTGGAGGACATTTCGGCAGTGGAAACATATGCAGAAAATAATATCAGACATGCAGATGGGATGGAAGTTGAAATGGACGATGAGATGACGTCGGATCCGTGCAGGATTTATTACCAAAAGGCGCCAGTGCGACTTTTTCGGAATTCTTCGAATTTATTTCATTTTTTGTCCTGCACTTTTTTTCTTTCTCGGTGATACGTTGTTCTTTCGCTTTCTTTCGCACGTTGATTTCCTCTTTGTTTCGTTATCCTTTTTCCTCTCGAAAAGAAGCCGACGATGAATGGCTAAAGGAGGCACCGCGGCGGACAATGCTTGATTTACGGCTCAGGAGTTGGCGATGTCTGTCGACGGTCTGTCTGTCTCTCACTCTGCCAGCCTGTCTGCCTTTCATGTTCTCTTTGTCTCTCTTGTTCTCTCGGTTTTGGTCTCTAGAGAAAATGGATGACTTATTGAGGATGCGATATTAAAGTTTTGCCAACGCCACGTCATTCGCCATTACTTTTTTTGACAACCCCATTTCATTATGGTTTTCCCTTCCCCTCATTCATTCCTCTCTCTCTTTCACTCTCTCCCTACCCGCAAGCCTTCTCCCTCTATCCTTTGATGAATGTTGTTTTCGGACGACAGTTTGCCTTGGAGAACCCACAGAGAATCGCATATTTATGAGTTGTGGCCATAAACGAAGCGATGGCGACAGACTCGCCACAACGACTGCCCTTTGGCGAAACATTGCGATTTGTTTACAGTCTTGGGAGAAGAGGGCGGATGAGAGAGTCATGGGGTCAATGGATACGCCTGGGGATGACCAAATAATAGGGTATTGAATTGCTCTAATGGTAAAACAACGATAAATATCTTATTGAATGGGCTTGGAGAAGTGTTGAAGGTTATAATAAAAGAAGGAATGAGGGTAGATGGAAAATTAAATGAAGCAAAGAGATGTGAAAGGAAGAATAAAACAGGAATATCGACACTTTAAGTGCACAAAATTACTCGTTGGGGAGCAGTAAACAGAGGTAATTCTTCCCCACGGACTAATATGGTTATGTGTTTTTGAAGCACACTTTGAGGCGCTCAATAAACATGTGACCAATAGACTTTGGTTCCTTAAACAAATCTATTTTCATTTGGTTTAGTTCTTTTTGATATTCATGTCGATGACGTTGTTGATACAGTATTTGCAATGATTTTTCCTCAGCAACATCAGCTGGCCCATCTGATTGTCTGTCTGTGTATCAACACCTTGACAACAACCATATGAAAGAACAGAACAAAAATGCAAATATTTACAATTTCACATAAATGGTTGTAATTTTTTTATTTATTTTTTTTTTGTTGTTCGTTGCCAGTGCATGTTTCATTCCCAATCAGATGCAGAATACATGAAAATTTCCTGAAATGTCAGCAAATTATCATATGGGGAGACCTCTCCGTACCATTCGTACATTGTCATGGAAACTATAAAGTTGTGCGTCCGAAGCTTCCATCCTAAATATTCTCCAAGGGGATTTCACCCTTTCAGTGAAAATAACACCATAATCCATCTTCTCGGAAATAGTTATTTTTTCGACTTATGCTGTAGTGAGGAACCCCTTGTGGAAACTTCTCAGAGAGCTAAATTTCGGAGTGGATGCCGGAATATTTTTGGTATCTCACGAGGGTTGGAAATTCAATGGATGGATGGTTTTGTTGCTCGACCTCTAGGGAAGCAACAGTGATGTTAACAAGCTCTTTAAAAGTTTCGTTCACATCGGCGACTCTTGAGAAGTTGCTGCGGCTCCTCCACTCCTCTCACCGGATGTTGTTAATTGAGTTGGACAAGTTGTTTGAAATGGCGCCGCTCACCACAGAAGAAAATGGCTGCAAATTGAGCACTATGCAAATCCCCCATCAGCCGTGGTAAATGAAGGGATAATAACGGTCCACAATCGAGTCGATCGCGATCGGTGGGCTACATTCCCTCCATCACTATCCGCTCTCCATTTAGGAAGCGTTCGTTGCTGGACTGAACCGGAAGTGGGCGCCATTGTTGGCAGCCATTTTGCCCACTTGTATGCAAATGTCGGTCGGCCGTTTTCAAGCGATTCGCATTTCAACGGCGAAATTTGAATATTTCATCAAAATGCGACGGGGACCGGAGGTCGAGGGGTCAAAGTTCGCCCACGACCCTTCCCGGCACTCGGTAAAATTTCCGCAATTTCAGCCCAGCACAAGTGGTGGGAGCGGGTGAAATTTCGGAAAATTGTTTGCATAAATTAATGGAATTTTCGTCATCCGGCGTCAGAGAAAAATAAATAAAAATGGAGAAAAATATGAAAGTATTTTGTTGTTTTTTTTCTGCATTTTAATTCAAATGTGGGAATCCTTTGGAAGTTCCTTGGAAGTGTGGTTGCTTCCATATTGTTGTAAGAGAAGGAGAAGACAAAGAAACTGCCAAACCATTTCATTCCATGGAAAAGGCATATATTTTCCATGAAGGAAAACCTATTAGACCCGATGTAGGGCAGGAATTTATTCACGCATACTACCACCAAAGCTATTACCTATTATTGAAAAGAAAACCTTAAAAAGACTCACTCAATTCCCTCGACTCAAACTGCGATCGCATGGCTTCTTTGACGTTGTTGAATATTCATTTATTTATTGGAAATAATTCTCTCTTACGACTAGGACATAACAATATTTCTTAGTCGGTCCATCGATGTCATCGCCATCGATGAGCGGCGATGCCTTCATCACATTTACATTACAATTTGTTTGCACTTAAAGATACGAAAACCCAATATAAGCAAATACTTTTGTTTTATATACAAAGTTCCTTAGGGCTGTGCGGTGTTCACCGTTGCATTTACATTAAAATTACACTGAAAAAACAAACACAATCGAGCGATTAGCGAAACACACGCCTCGGGTGGAGCAACTGAGATTGGACTTTGGTTCTGTTTTTCCATCAACAACACAACTTCTTAGAGATCTTCTTCATCTCCGCAAGAGTTCCTCGTTAACCTAACGCTTCTCACTATCGCTAAGTATATGTATATACATGTATTTATTTATGTATGTATGTATGTATGAGTGCATCTATGGGTGAATACACTTTGAACAAATGTTAGCAGACTTTTTGTTTGTAACCTTTGACACTTCCTTTAACTCCTTCTTCTACCTCACTAACTTTTAGTATTATTTTGCGGTTGGATTTTTTTCATTTCGCTTTCTCTTCATCTGTCATACTAAATTTATCCTTTCAATTTTATGTTCTTCATTCACATTTGTGTTATTTGTGTCTTCCTGTTTTCCTTTTAAATGCATGTCTCGTGGTTCTTGCCGAGGAGATTCTCCTGGGCCTCGTTCTCGGTGTAGACCTTGGGGCGCCCGTTGACGCCATTATCGACTACAACAACCACATTGGTGCCCAGTGTGGTCGCGTCCTCGGCGATGTCCTGAAATCGAAACAGAAAGGGAAAGAGAAAATAGATTTTCTTTTGAGTCTCGTATCGTGAAAGAAACATAATGCGATCAATGGGGAATATTGAGATATTTATAGAGAAACATATACATATATTGTTTTATCGATGTGTGCGCGGTCGAGGATTAAGGAAGGGTTTTTATTTTCAAGAATATCCGCGCACAGCCAGGAGACGCCGCAAGGAGCGCGTGTTCGGAGCAGAACAAAGAGCAGCAATAGTTCACAGAGTTTGTTCGATGGCCATACACACACACACATGCATGGATGTAAGAGTGTGCCAGTGTTTGTGTAACTAAGAGCGGGTATCCTTGGGTGACTTAGTATGGGTGTGCGTGTGTATGTCTGCGTATTTATGGACACATGCGCTCCAATAAAGCACTCGCATTCCCTCCCTCTCGGAGCGAAAGATCGTGTAAGCTCTTCGGCAAAAGACAAGAACTGAATCCATTACAATAACAGCAACAAGTATTGGGGATTAGAAACACAACAACAACAGCAAGGAGTCAAGTTATAACAGGGGAAAGAAGAAGGAGAACAAGAGCTATCTACAAGAGCATTGAGAAAGACAACAAAATCCGCAAACAAGCCAGGATTAAGTGTCAAATAAATTTCCAACTTAAAACTGTTGACTTTTGCGATTTATGCTCTACACACGTCGGTGTGTGTGTGTGTGTACCATTACTTTGCATATCTACATATGAATGTGTTTGTGTCTGTTGAACATCGTTAAGCCATGGAGGAAGTGGATAAGAAAGAAAAACAATAGAAAAAAATCTCTTCGTTTCGAAAAAAAACAATTCTAAGGATATATATCTTGAGCAATTAAGGACGTCTATTTATATTCTTTCTTTTCGTATCCTTGCACTTTTAAATATATTTTGTTCTTCATTTTCCCCCCCTACATCGTAAGCCTTTTGGACTTTGTGAGATTTTTTATGTTTGGCTCTGTATTGAAACCGTTGGAGATTTTTTGTTAATGTTACTTTTTCTTATCCTTCTTCAACTTTCGGCTTATGTATTTTATATTTTGACATTTTTTGTTGTGCCCATAGTTATTGTTGTTTCATTTAATTTTCTGCTTAAATGATTTATCCTTTTCAGATTAAACTCCGTCCCATCGACCGCGTTCGTTCTTTTGAGCTACAATCGGAGGACTTTTTATCGATTTCGTCCCAACCTCCCTCTCTTCTTCAACCTCGAATATGACAGTCCCCACTTCTCCTCGATCTGCGTCTCCTCAACGCTAGCGAGTTTTGGAAGTTATTTTGCTGTCGAGCCTAAAAATATGTAGCACCAACGCGTCAAAGACTTCGCGAGATTAAGTTCGTAACTTTATTGTATCGAAGAACTTCGTCCTTTAAGTCATTCTCCTCGTCCCTGTCTCGCTCTCCCTTACTCTCTCCTTTTTCCTCTCTTCCGTTCTGCTTCTCTGTTCCTCTTCTTATTCCTGTTTCTGTCTCACATCGATTGACATGCAAAACGCCTACCGAAGTTCATTTCCGCAAAATGCGAAACTTTCGCAAGTTTAGCGAAATTATCAAAGCTTTCGCGGTGCACAACCGCAGCAGTGGGATTTACTTCTCCATAAAGCAGGCTTTTCGTTCCTCCCATAACTTCCTATTTCCAACACTCTCCCTCCACCGCCCTCCTCTTTCCGCTAAATCCCAATTCGTTCTCTCGCTTAGCAAGTTGTGGTCTCGTTTGTCTACGTCAGAGTTCCAAGTCTTGGAGAATCGTGTGAACTCCGCTCCACTTCCACGATGTCTCCACTCCTCCCTCACCGTGCTCCGCTCTCCCTGTATGTCCTCCGGAAACCTTTCATTCGCAGATCGTTCCTCGGGGTTTCAAAACGCGTTCCAAACGGCGGCTCCACTAAGTCGTGCCCACAGCTCTACCACAAGTTGTCCATGGAAGTTTGCGTACAAGCTGAAACCACTTCCTTCATTTACTCCTGCACTAAAGACATCCTTCCATCCCCTTTCATCGTCCCCTAAAGTAATTCTCCTCTTTCTTATGTACTCCTTCTCTCACTCTTATCTAGTTCTACGAGGAGTAAAATCCAAAAGATCGTGGAAGGAAATTCTCGTATTGTCGTTGGGATTCTTCAAATGACTTTTTAATTAACGCTTCCCTCTGTTCGAGTTTCAGGCTGGAGAACAAGAACCTCCTCCTCCCAATCCTCCCCCTTGATCATCACCCTTGATTCCCTATTGATTCTGTGCACGCGAAAAAGTTTCGCAATCAGAAATCTCGCCACATGCTCCCGACATACTTCGGCGAATAATTGCGCCGTCGCTGCAAAAGTTGTTGGAAAAATCTAAAAACAATAACAACGACCGAGAGAGAGACAGACTGAATGACTGAGGCGCCCTCTCCAGGACAACCGGAAATCCTGATTGAGTTCGATTGAGGCGTTTGAGAGGCTGAACTTGTTGTTGAATTGGTTGTTGTTGTCGTTCTTACCGATGTAATTGTGGCTTTTGTTGTTGTCCATGGTTCATTTGTTCTTTTGATTTTGTTTTCTAGTAAGTTTTTGTTGATTTGCAGAATTGAGAAGATTGTTACAAAATGAATTTCCCCATCTTATTGTTATCGATATACTTATTATTGTTACTGATAATTTAATTTTTATTGTTAATATTATTGTTATTGTGTAAGCAATACTCTTGTTCCTCATTGTACTTGTTGTTGCCATTGTGCCTGCCATTGACAAGTCCTTTGAACTCTTTTCGAAGGGTCGTCGTGGGCCCGTTTTCTTTTCTTCTTATGAAAATGATTTAAAAAGACATCGGAAGCAGAACTTAATCCGAGAAATGTAATCTCTCACCCCTCGTTTTCAAACTTCTGAAATACTCGAAATTCATGTCTTTTATATTTATTTGCACATTAAATCAGAATGTTCAAGTTATGTTTCCAATGTGCAAATAAAATTCATCGCACGCGATTATTCGAGACATTGAGCTTGACGACGAGTTTATATGACCCAACGAGAGTCTAACTTTAAAGTGAAACGATTTAGGACGGCGTAAAATCTAATTTGCGACAGAATAATATGCAATAACTCAGAATATATGTACCTCTTATGTACACATATAAATTTATGGAAAGGAAATATTTTTTTTGTAAAATTTGTGTAAGAAAAAAAGAACTAAAATTTAAAATTAAATGTTTCTCTTTTTCTTAAGTTTGGGGTTTTGGAAACAAAGAAATATTCAATAATGAAGATTTCATTCAAAATTCATTCAGTTCTCACCTGTTGCAGCGGCACCGCGAACTCCGTCTTCTTGGTCCACAGTGCGTTGTTGGACTTCACCGAATCCCGATCCTTGACGTTGTTAATGTGGCGTATGGACCGCACACGAACCTGCCGATAGAAACTGAGGATTAGTAGTCGAAACACATAGAGGGAAGGCAAATGAGTCCAAAGATGGGGCCAGCAATAAATCAACAAAAATAAAGCACACACCACCAAAAGAGAGAGAAGGCGAAAAACAGTCGTAATCCTGTTCGACTAGTGCCAAAGTTAATTGATTCGCCACCGTCCGCTCACATCCCACCTGTCATCGGCTCCCGCAAGGATTTTCGCCGATTTCCCCCCGGAGGCATCAGGGCCGAAATTCGCTGTCATTCTCCCACCAACTTTTGGCAACTAATTTTTCGGTCTGTTGCCGGACACGCCGGACCTGAGCTTCAGTTTCGTTGGCTGTTGATTTATTTGCTCCCGCAGTCCGGAGCTGGCGGCACTGGACTCTGATTATGTGAGCAGTGAACGAGATGACCGAGAGAGAGGACGGGAGAGAACAAGACAGAATGATAGGTAGAGTTGGACGAGGGGGGCAACAGATGTCGGCGCCAATCGGATAATTGCTCACAAGGTCATTCGCTAATTACGTTGTCGCTCTGGTGGGACCGCAGCCTAGTTTTAGGCGCTTGCTTCAACCGGGCGGACGATGGAATTAAATTCGTTGTCATTCCCGCTGTTTTGCCTCATTCTTCACTCATCTTTTAATGCCGCAATTTCTTTGAATGCCTCTTTTTCACTCGAACAACTTTTGCAATTTATTCTCTCATCGTTTTCATGGCTCTTCTGCTGTCTGCTCTCCAGTGAAAGACAGTGAAAGACAATTGCGGCTCCATGAGACGCTGGGAAATGAATGTGCCGAGTTCAAGTCGTTCGCGTATAAAATGAATTAAAATTCTAGCATGACAATTAATTGTGACAGATCGTCGTCGGAATGGGGTCTTTTAATGGGTTCTAATGCGAACAACGAGAGAGGCAGGCAAAGAGAAAGAGACACATGGAGTAAGAGGAGGGACAGACATGGAGTAAGATAGAGATACAGTGGTATGAGAGAGAGACACGGAGTAGAAGCGACATCGAGAGAACGAGTTAAGGCAACTCTTTCACCGAAAGCAGCTGAGCTCTCATTCTCTCTTTATATTTTGGTGCTTTGTTTTGCAAACGTAATTGGAGAAAATGTTGAATTTTCCAAAACAATGCCATGTTTTCCCAATTTGGGAAGAAGGATGGCTACAAAGTTGACTACTTTCCCATTTTCCTGATATTTATTGCTTCTTAAATAGGATTTTCCGCATTTTCCGAGAACCTCTTATGGTAATAACATACTTTGGCCCGAAGGACACCGGATTCTGTGGAAGAACCTATTTGCCAGAGGCTCGTGTTGGACGCCGAGGAAACGAGCGGGGGACGAAGGGCCATCGTTGGTGAGCCGAGAAGCAATTTCGGATTATTGTCGGTGTCGTAGGGACACCGGACGAATGTGAGTCCAATTAAAACACTTTTCCGGAGAACAGCATCAACACCAGCAACAACAAGGATAACAATAATTTCAAAAACACAACAGAAGAGAGATATCTCCGATCCGAATGGCAGCAATATTCAAATGCCTCCTCCGCACGAGGAGCAAAGAAACGTCCGAAGGAAATAGAAAATTCGCAAAATGCGTAAACAAAACCTTCATTATGCGATGTAAATTACGGTAGAGGAATGCGTTTGAGTTTGGTGTTGAATTCGGGTCGAATCGAATGGAATCGGACTTGACTCGGAGCAATTTGAGGGTTCCATCAACAGTCTCTGGAGCTGCTTCCTTGGACACCGCCCGAAGCTTAAAATAGTTGGAGCTATGTAGATGAGAAGTGTGTGTAACTGTGTGTGTGTGAGTGTCGGGGTGTAAGTGTGTCTGTGTGGACCAAGTTAACACCATTCTCTCTGGAGTTGATTTCGAATTTGTTTACTTTTCCGTAGCTGGAGTTTTGGACTTCATTGTTGCTCATGGTTGTTTGTATTTTTGTGGTTGACATTGTAGTCGGTGACATTGTTTTTGTGGGTGTTGTTGTTGTTGTTGGCATTGTTGTTGTTAACATTGTTGTTGTTGGCATTGTTGATATTGGTAACCTTACTGTCCTTCAGTCCCATCGTCCTCGTCAGTGCTGTCGGCATTTCTCTGGTAGTGGTTGTGACTTTTGTTTTCGATTGCACTCGTTCTCGTTGGACTCACCGAATGCACCCGATCGTAGCCGCTGCTGCCGCCCACACTCGACGCAATCGTCGTCTCCCGGAAGCTCGACTGATCCCGGGCAAAGCCGTTGTTGCAGTAGACACTCCGTCGCTTGCCGCAGAGCGTATCCTTGAATGCCACACGATAGCGATGCGACATCACGTTATACAGAATCGGATTAATTGTGCTGCAAGGACCAAACGCCGCCACCGCAACAGCAATCCACGCCGTAATGATGACAAGTGCCAAGCGAAAAAGAACGAGAGAGGAAGAGAGAAAAAACAGAGACAGACAATAAGCATGAGAATAAAAGTAAGGGCGGCAACTTTGTTGATTCGCTCGCTGCACGCAATTGAATTAAAGTGCCATCATTTTTTTCGATACCAACAATTTTCTCTTATCTTCTAAAATGTTATTATTTTATTTTAAGCTCTACAACATTGTTTTTAATCTTGTATTTTTTTTCTTGTATTTTTTCATTTTACTTTATATCGTGAGCTATTTTGAGCAGCTTCTGTTTACAATTCGCTATCATTGAATTATCTGATGCTGTGCGCTCGTCAACACTCTCACAAGCTGTGTGTATCTCTGGGTTTTTATCATTTCGATCTTTTGACCTTTTTCCCAAGTTCCCTTTAAAACCGACGACTCTTACTGCTTCTAAAGTAGGGCAGATTCTTTCAGTCTTCCGTATTTGAGTAACTAAAAATGAATGGCCCATTCTAAGATCTTTATCAATGACTTCATAGTTTTATAATTTCCTTAGAGAATTTTCATTAACTTTTATTTCATAATACTTCAACTATAATCGTCGTCACTTTACTTGTCTATTTAACTATATTTTGTTACAATTTGTTTGTACTATAATTTAGTATTATTCTCTGGTAATATTTTATGTATTATTTTTCGTTTTATTTTTTACACTATTCTTCTCGATCAAAAGTTCATTTTACTCACCATGACACGTAGTAGGCGAAACCCGTGATGGAGAACATCCACTCGTTTATCTCGTTGTAGTACTCGAATTCCGTCCCGTAGAGAATCCACAATCGTTGGATGTGGAAGGGCAGCCAGCAGACGAAGAACGTGATGACGACGGCCGCTGGAATCGAGAATCGAAAAAGAAGAACAAAAAAACACATGAAATTTAAAAACTGGCATCGAATTTCTTTATTCGGGTTTTGTATTCATGGATTGAACTTCTGAAGAATTCCATAAGTTTTCAGTTCGTACGCGAGTTTCCTTTCATCCAACTTTCTGTAACGCAATTCTCTCTCTCTGCCTAGTTACTCTCTATCTCTTGCTCTGATTGCCATTTATTCATTCTCTCAGTTTCCTTCACCCACTTCAAAACAACAAAAGGGTTTCTTTTGATAGTAGATCCTTGTCCGAAAAGTTCTATCATTTTTCTTAGCAGGGAAGAGAAACTAATTTTTTGGCATGGAAACTTTAGGAAATCGTCTGCCCACAGCAAAAACTACTCCCACCTATCCAGCTCTCTATCTATCTCTTTGTCTATCGCTACTACCAATACATCTACAAATTGCTTCTTGATTCTCCGGTTACGAAAGCGAAGGATTGCGTGAGGCTTCCACCGGCAGCCGCTGGAATTCCGAGTATCCCCAGTTGGGTCGAACTCGAGGAGTCCGCGGGGAGATGTCTATGTCATTGAAATAGATAGACATGAAGTTCCGCGAGCTACAGAAAGAACGAATGATTGTGTCGATTGAAAAAGACACAGAGGTCGCGAAAGAGAGGGAAGAGAAAAATAAGTGGAATTCGCGAATTTAATAGTATTTTCTGAAATATTTACAGCTCTTATCTTCAAGTGTCTGAGTGTGTGAAGCAATCTAAGTGTAACTGTGGGTGTGTGCGCAAATCGTAATATGACTGTGTGAGTTTCGTCACCAATGTCAAATGTCAAATGTCACAGGATCTTCCCGAACGACGACACCCGGCTTTTATTTGATGCCGATAAAGTCCTTCGGCAGACGTTTCATGGGCCTAAGAACCTCTTTTATGGAGGGGCCTACATGTGTAAACGATTGTGTGTTCGTCTGTGTGTGTGTGAGTGTTGTGACTCTCAGTTCGAAGAAGTAATGGCAAAAGTGGCATTCTTCAGATGTCTTTATGAGTTTCTTCTGAAATTTGATATCTTTTGATCAGCAGGAGCAGTCGACGATGAAAATGAGAGAGTAAGAGAGAGAGAGGGGAGCAGAGAAGGAATGCTTCGTGCAGCAAGAGATAGGGACGGGAGATTAGAGAAATACCTATTTCTCTCCCTCTCTTTCCCTCTTCAAGGTAGACTCAAACTCACCCAGCATTCGTATCACAGCTTTTTTCGACTGTTGATGTCGCGATTCCCGATGCATGGAGCCTTGTTGAACACCTGAAAGCACACAAAGCAACCACCTCTGGATTAATTAATTAACTATCTTGTCATCGCCACTTACCCAGCTGCTGTGTGGTACGCGATCGTATCTGGAGCCCCATTTTGCCGTACAAAATGATGATCAGGAACATGGGAATCACGAAGAACAGGCAGAACGAGAACTCGAACAGGGGGAATTTGGGCATGGAGAGCATGGTGCAGAAAGCCGACTCCGCCAGCTTCGTCTCGTCTGAAAAGGGCCAAGAGGACAAATTAATGTAAATTCAACAAAAGGTCCGAACAGAGGATTCAGTAGAGAAGAACCGAAGAATGGAAATGGGAAAAATAAGAGATCGGAAATGTGAATACAGCGATAGGATGAATTTGATACACGAGTATAGGTATATATATATATATATATAGGTCAGAGTGAGAGTGAAAAACGGAGAAGTGGGACGGAAATACAATTAGGATCATTGGAAAAGGACAGAATGGCATGAGATCATGAGAATGTCGTCCCTCCGAAAAAGAGAAAAGAACGAGCCAACAATCGGAAAATACAATAGGGTGAATAAATTGTGAAGCAGATTTTGAAAGAATATGAAATAGAAAAGTTCGAAAGAAAAAACAAAAATATAGTTTTGTGATTGTGAGAAAGAGGAGAAGCGAAAACTTACCCTTGGGATAGTAGATGTAGTTAATGTCGGTCATCACGCCGAACGGGATGGCGGCGAGGAAGCTCAGGACCCAGAGGATGGCGATGATGCGCAGGGCACGCTTGAAGCCGCTCATCGCATACAAATGCAGCGGGTGGCAGATGGCGAGGAAGCGCTCGGTCGAGAAAGCGACGATGGTGAGGACGGACACGTAGCTGGAGCTGGAGGATCGAAAAAACAGGGAAACAAGGCCGGAAGAAGGGGAGAGAGAATGCGATTAGCAGCTGGTGCATCGGAAGTTCACGGCCTACTTACGCTTCCGAGATGAAGGCGCGTATCTTGCAGAACGGCAGCCCGAACAGATACGGATACTGGTGCCAGTAGTGAAAGACTTCCGCAGGGAGGCCTGAAATCAGAGGAAAATGTGTATAAATTTTAGGATTTTCCGAAACTCATGCTAAGAGTGTTATTTTATTGAAAAATTAAATGTTTGTTTTATTTATTTCGTTTTTAAATGTATTTTTTAGTTCGTTTTTTCTTTACATATTACTTTTGAGACACGCATTATTTTTTATTTCATTATTATTTATATTATTATTTTATTTTTCATTATTATTATATTTTATAGAAGAAGAAAAGAAATAAATAATGTGTCCGATAATTCGTTTAAAACAAATTTATATTTTGTTTTAATCCCAACTTCTTGTTGGCTTTTATTAAGGCCTTGATTTTTATTTTACTGCTCATTTCAATTTGAGAATAAATCATAATGAGTGTTTGCCAACGAAATTTCTTCACTTTGCTAAGGAAACTTTTCGCATAAATTATCGACTAGGATGGGTTGGGGTAGGGGGGTGGCGCCAAGTTACACAAAAATTGACACCCCTCGACTGAGGGCCAAGGAATAAAACACATTGAAAGAAATAAAACACATTAAAAAAATAAAAACATGAAAAAAAAACATGGTCGAATTGAAAAAGTTGCCAAGACCGGGGATATTCCCGCCAGGGGCAAATTTCGTGCAAAGTACTGCATCGACAAACACTAGGACGGACATACAGAAATACAGGCAAACAGTAGGACGGACAGATGGAAGGACAGAAATACAGACAGACGGACAGGACAGACGCCTGGGGTTCCTCCTCCTTCTGTCGACTTCTCTGAGTGTTTGAAGACGTCTTTGTCAACTGTTCGTGCGTGTAAGTGTGGCTGGGCGAGTGTGGTCGTGCGTACCATTGTGTGTATGTGTGTGTGTGTATTTTAAACTTCTCTGAAATGCTTTATTGAATTTCAATATCTTTGGCGCCATTCTCTATTTTCGCGTTTTGTTGACACGGTTTTCAATGTCTCGCACTCTCTTTTTCCTCGTTCGAGGAATGCGCGACAGTGTGAGAGCGAGAGAGAAGGATGGAGTTATGATTGCTTTATTCATGGTGGAAAATCGTTTTATTTATTGTTAAGTGGATTGTAAGCATTTCTATTCCTTGCGATTTGTTCAAGGAGGCGGGAAAGGCTGAAGAGTAGTGAGGAGAAGAAGCATTTCGGAGAAGGAGGAAATTGAAGTAAGCATACAATTGAAGATGTATACAAATGAAAAATTTCGAAAACATACAGAAATTGTATAGCATTTCAGTAGAAGTTGGATCGAAGTCTAGAAGGGCTGAATCTTATGGAATGGTATGGAAATAAGTTATCTATACTAATATATAAAAGAAGAAAGTGGTATGTTCGACTACAAAAATCAGCTAAACCGCTGAGAATGTTTCCATTTTTATATTTTTATTGATTAGCCACCAAATCAGAATAGGACATAGGCTATATATATTTAACATTAACCATTGAGGGATTAAAATTAAAAGAGAGTTTTCCATACAAAATTCTCTCTCTCATATTTCGTTGTCATGGTTTTCCATTCCATTTCATGTTCTCTCTCGGTCAACAAATTCAATGTCAACTCGAATACACTACGAAAAGTCAAACTGGCAATGAAATATTGACGTTTATAAAAATTAATTTAAATTGTTTGGAATTGTTTTGGGCAAATAATGAAAAAATTAAAACCATGAATTTCTCTAAAATAAGACAAGAGCAACTCATTTTAAGGCTTCCACATAACTACTGCCAATATTATATCATAATCTAGAATGATCTGACATTCCTTTTGGCTAAATCTAACCAGAAATTTCGATTTAAAATTTCATGAATTTCATACAATTTTGATTGGTTCAACAATTTATATTTGACACATTTAATTTTTGAATTAACTGAAATTTCGACATATTTTACTCAAATCTACTCATATTATTGCCGTAAAGTATATCGATATTGTGAATTTTCAGAACTCCGTAGATCACAACACAACGATGAAACTACACGTATATATCTGTGGACATGCTACCACTTGACGGAGTCACGGAAGATTCAGTCTAATTATTTCTACAGATCGATGCATAACAAAAAATGCAAAATCCTTGATATCGCGTTATTTCGCAAAAAGCACGATAATTCGAAAAAATCTTAAATGCTTCATATCTCCGTAAATACGCGTTATTTCGCGAAAAGAACGTTAATTCGTGACGACCTCTAAATTTTCGAAAATTTCATAATTCAGGCAATTTTTCATGAAAAACTTAAATGCTTCATATCTCCGTAATTCCGCGTTATTTCGCCAAAAGGACGTTAATTCGTGACGACCTCTAAATTTTCGAAAATTTCATAATTCAGCTAATTTTTCATGAAAATCTTAAATGCTTCATATCTCCGTAAATACGCGTTATTTCGCGAAAAGAACGATAATTCGTGACGACCTCTAAATTTTCGACTATTTCATAATTCAGGCAATTTTTCATGAAAATCTTAAATGCTCCGTAAATACGCGTTATTTCGCGAAAAGGACGTTAATTCGTGACGACCTCTAAATTTTCGAAAATTTCATAATTCAGGTAATTTTTCATGAAAATCTTAAATGCTTCATATCTCCGTAAATACGCGTTATTTCGCGAAAACAGACATTTCGTAACAGACATCAGCTCTAGCCTGATGCGTTTTCGTCGCAGATCTCTCCCGCTTCTATTCTCTCTCTGTCTACTTCTCAAACTCTCTTCAACTCACTCTAACTATCTGACTTTTCAATCTTTGTCTAACCTGCGAACCTGATGAATGCTCCCGCAACCACACATCAGCTGTCAACAAATATGATCCGCTTGCGAAACTTCCGACTTCCGCCGACACATTTCACCTCACACACATGCATCCTGTACAAACACAGCCACAGACACATACCATACATACACGCCTGATGTTGAGTTCACAAATTTTGCATTATTCACTGTGAAACAAATTAGTTTTTGCAGGGAACATGTTGGCTTTGATGTCTTTCAAATTAGGGGTTTTGACGCCACCAACTTGCACAAGATAGATTGGCTGACTGACAGACAAACGGACGGACGGACAGAAAGACAGTCGGTTGAAAAGGCAGACAGAAATACAGACCGACAGACAGATAAATAAAGACCGACAGACAGAAATGCAGACAGTTGGTCTCATTATAATTCGCAGCTCTTTGAGTAATCCACACGTCGGAAGTCCCGAGACCTCAACCGCGACTCCTGCCTTATGTCTGAAATTGTGGTATACGTTCTTGACAAGGTAGTGGTAATTGTTGTTATTGTAACCGTGTTCTTGTTATTCTATTAACTGTTGTTGTTGCAGTAGGTGATGCTGCGGCTGTTTTTATTAAAATGACAGCCCTTGTTTATTCCTCATTCGAGGATTTGCATAAATATTATGTAAGATTGAGGAAACCTCAGTCGCAGACAAACGAAGCGGATGAAGAACAACCAACTGCGGACCCCGTGGCGAGGGGCGGAAGACGGGAGCGTGACTGACACCTGACGTCACTCCAAGGGGGCAAAAGTTAAAGTAAACGAAATATGCAAATTCCCACATGTCCGGAAGCGGAAACGCGTCTGTTTTCCGTGATTTTTTCATTATTTTCGTTGTTATTTTTGGCTTCTACTTTTTTACTTACCGAAGAGAAGATACAGGAGATCGGAGACCGCCAGGCTGAAGAGATAGTAATTGGTGGCCGTGTGCATGGTCGAGTGCCGGACGATGACCACGCACACCAGGACATTCCCCAGGACGCCGGTGAAGAAGATGCCGCCGAATATGATGGTGACCTGCGAAGAGAAAGAGAGAATAAGGAAATTCAGTGAAATTAAAATTATCTTCAATCCAATGAAAGTGGGACCCTTGGGAACTGAAGCAGATGAAGGGAAAACGTAATGGAAAATTTCGAATTATGAAAAATGCCAAAGAACGATCAAGATATCTTCCATTCGTTGTTATTTTCCGTGATTTAAGAAGGAAGAAGGCCAAAGGCAGGTGGAAACGAGATGGAAGATTCACGTCTCAGTGTATCATGTCTATCAGAAATATTCCGTTCTTCTCGCTGTTCCTTTAATTTATGCCTTCGCTCTTCCGGAAGACATTCCCCACGTGCCACGCATTTGCGACTCGAACACAAAAATAAGTTGTTTTTGCCCTCGAAGAAATTTTTCGTGGAATTTGGGAAGGATTAAAATTTCAAACCCTTTGAGACAGAGCGCGAGGATGGGAGGAAAGAAAGGAGACGAGCGAAGTTCCGGGATAAGAAATTATCATAAATTACCTCTGGCTACAACAACAAAAAGGTGTCAATACGAAGCGAAATAATTGCGAAAAAGTGGCACCACTGGAGGGCGCCCCAAGATGAATCTGACAACTTTCGACAGCAGCAACAAAACCCCCTGAGAGTCCCGAACGCTGGAATGGGAGGGAAATTAAAATGCGGTTAAAGGGTTAATGAAGACGTAGGTCATTTGCGGACAAAGGCCCGGGGAATCAGGAGCGAAAGAGAGCGGACGAGAATGAAAGACAAATAGACTGACCACTTGACTAGCCCTTAGAGAGTGTGAAAGAGAAGACAGGAATTTCGGACTTTGGGTTTGAATGATAATTAGGCGCCGATGTGTCCTCGGTGAAAATTAACAATTTCTTTTTATTAATGGTCCCGCATAAATTTGAATAAAAAGAAAGGCCCGTGAAATCTGGAACCGGTGGCAGTGAAATAATTAAGGAATTGGCAAGGGTTATTTAAAAATCCCAGAATAAAATAAAATAAAATAATAAATAAAGTGATAAGAGAAAATGAGCATATTAAAAATTTTTTGGAGAAAAAATAGTATGACTGATAATAATTATCAAACAAGCGTAAGTTTTGTTTGCAAGCAAATTCCACTTTATTTGGATATTACTAAATAAAGTCACATGTCAAAAAAAACTAGAATAAAAAAGTTAAAAAAAGCACATGACATAAAACACTTGAGTACAAAGTAAAACAAAAAGTTCACATGACATAAAATGTGTCAAAAAAAAAAAAAAATGTTTCATGACTCCTTGACATACTGCGGAAATATATTTCTAAGAATAAATCGCATGATATGAAAACATGAAATGATTGCTCACTTTATCCATATAAAATAAGTTCCAAAAATGTTTTTAGCTTCAAAAATTGTTGCTCACATGCGGTACAAAATTGCTTAAAGCAAAAGTTAGGCAAAACATACTTGGCCCTAATGATGGAATTGCCATTAAAATTTCCAGGAAGCATAAACTTCTTTCGAAATAAAGACAACAGCTGACAAACAACAACAACAAGGTCCAGGGATTGCCAAATCCTCAGTCAAAAGGGACCTGAGGGAGGCTTAAGTCTAAGCACGTGAAGAGGCAATCAACGAATCGATGCGAAAACTCCCCTAATCCCTTTCTCCCTCTCGCTGGCCCTCCACCCTCGTTCCTCCTTCTTCTCGCCCCTCTCCGTCTCGCTTTCGCTTCTGCTCCCTCTTTGGCTTAGCTTCTGTTCCGCTCACGCACTAGACGAAACTTTATTGCGTGTTATTTCCCGGAAATCGCCATTTTGCAGCCATTAAAGGAAATTAAATAAATCGCATCGACAGACGGCGCGAAGTCCGCCGAACATGAGATTTCGACCTGGCAGATAACCAGAGGGCGATAGCAATAGGCCGCAGTCGGAGAAAGGTAGAAGACGACGAGTCTTTTTAGGAGAAGGAGAAGATAAAGTGAAGAGACTGAGCTCAGGCGAAGAATCCCAGACTCGTGGCGAGGACCCATCGACACGCATCAAAGGATTCTCTTAAGAAGATCGATTCGGCTCCCTTTGAACTGAGAAACTTCTTAATTGAGAGTTTCGAATAAGGGAGCAATGAAGCGAACATTTTATTTTTGACGAAACGATTCTCGAAAATTGGAGCAGAGTTCACGATGGAGCGCAGGGTGAAGAAATCGAAATTAACCATAGCAAATTTAATGAAGAGACAAATCGATTTTTGGAGACAGAGACAAAGAAACATTCAATTTGAGAGAAGATTCTCGAGCAGTCTACACGGGGATGTCGGAGGTCGAATCGTCCTTGTCCTTATCCGACAAACATTCATCATTTGGCCTTTATGCCTCTCCTCCTCCTCAGCCTCACCCGAGTCATCATCTGTGTAGATCTTTCTGAACGAATGAGCATGTCTTGGGTATTCCGTTACTAAGTTCCGAATTTTTAGACTTTCGACTTGACAGCTTTTTACGTCGCGCCTTTCGACCCCATGAATTCGGCCGGTGCTGTGAAATTTCCGAGTGGCAGCCACTACTCGGGCGACTGGCAGAGCGCCCTGCACGAGATGTCGGGCGTGGGCACCTACGACTACCCGGACGGCAGTCGGTACCAGGGTCACTTCCGCGGCGGGAGCTTCCACGGCTTCGGGCGGCTCGTGCTGGCCCCGCGCAACGACAGCTTCTTCGGCGTGTTCGAGCACGGCCGCCTGTTGGCGCTTGTCAACATGACCTTCGGCGATGGGCTGCGCTACGACGGCGGCTTCGACGCGACCGCCGTCCGGGCCGAGGAGTGGAAATACTGCACCGCGAGCGATCGGCGCTTCTTCCGCGAGCTCCGGACCGGCCTGGAGGGCGTCTCGCGGCTCAGAGACTCGACGGCCACGCGGCCGGCGCGCAACCTCAAGAGCGGCGTCTACGACACCGAGGAAGGCATCTTCAACCCTCATACCGGCTTCATCACGAACATCCCGCCGCCGTTCGTGAGGGTGGGATTCGTGAGCGACCGCGTGGAAGTCGACTGGATCCGCGCCCACTGTCGCTTCGGTGGCAACGCGTTCGCCCACTGCCCGCAGTCCGAACTGGGCGTCCCAGTGCACGAGACCTGCCCCCGGATCATCGAGTGCAACGCGAAGGCGATGGGCGTGAGTGAAGATCACGGGGAGCTTGGGGACGACTCGTGTGTGTGCAGCGGACACCTCTTCGGGAACATCTGCCAAGTGTTAGCACCGTCTGATGCGGACCAGTCGGATGGCAGTGGATGCCGTCTAACGCCGAGTTCCTCGGATTTGTCCTCCTTTAATGGCTCGACGTTTCGCACTTCCAGCACGGCGTCCCCGGAAATTCTCGAAGATAAAGCTCTTGGCGGGGGGCAGACACTTAGCGAAGAGGAAGCCCTTAGCGAGAAGGAGGAGGCGACCAGTGAATTCTATTCTAGCGGCGAGTCGGCCGCAGTTATCTGCAGCTACACAAGATGGATCGATGGACCCGAAGTGGAACAAGAAAGTCTCGAACAGACGCCCAGTGACTTCAGCCAGCTGAGTGCGGACGAGGCATCAGAGTTGGACGTCCAGGAGTTCAGGAAGTCTCAAAATCCTACATTCAATGACGGAAGCAACAGCCTGAGGTGACCATGGATCCAATTGACGAAGGAGCAGGATGAAATTTCGCAGTGAACACGTATCTGTCGAATTTTCAGTGAAAGAACAATTGATTATTGTTTGTAGGAACAGCGAGTTCAACAATAAAATTTAAAAAAGTCTATCGTTTTTTGTTGGGGAAGGGCAAGGGGAGAAACCGCGATTGGTGGGAAGAGGGAGGATGTATAAAATCTGCAAAAAAAGGGTCAAGATGAAAGATGAAAATCATAAAAATAGATAAAGGAAAGAAAGAGCGAGAGAGAGGGAAGAAAGAAAGAGAGAGGAGATGAATAGAATTGAGACGGCAACTGGTTGCAACGGTTGCTTAAGTTGTTGTTTTTGTGTCCTTCCTTGCAATAACTCGAATATTTTACAATCCTTTCTTCGTCTTTCAGATAAATTCAATGGAAGGAATATTTCACTGAAATATTTCATGAATATTACAGCAAGCCTTGATCAGCATAGGAGGGAGTGGAAGAGAGATGGTTGGAAGAGGGAGGGAGCGAGAAGGAGGGAGGGTTCAAATTGACAAGGAGGGAAAAATGTGAAAAATTTAAGAGAGAGAAGAACGTAAGACAGATAAACCATGGTGATGAATCTTAGAGTAAGAAAAAAATGCAATACGAAGAAACAACAAGAATAAAATGACGTCATTCGCCATTTCCGGCGACGCGCCATTTTCACCGCACGCACGCACGCACACTGCGATGAAAGTTTTTTCGCAGCGTGTTGACAGCTCGCCAGCAACAACAACCACGATTATAGCAACAGCAATAAATATAACCCAAACAAAAGAAAAAACAAAAAAAAACCAAAGCTCGCGTGACATATTTTATTATTTCGCTAACTCATTGTTAACATTGTTGTTGTATTTGGCCTACCTCAGCGAAATCTCTTGAAGGACATTCGTTAGAATTCTTCGTTGTGTCTAAAGAAGATCCTACAATAACAATAACATTGTCTATAACAAAATCCGCGACAATGTGGAATAAAGCAATCAGCAACAACAATTATGTTGACAAAACCAACAAAAGCAACAAGAATAACAACAATGACAATGGGAGAAAATCGAAAACAAGAACATCTCTTGGAGACATCAAGAACGACGAGAAAATTCATGGAATTTTCAGGCGACAGCGATGACAATAGCAGCAACAGTACAAAAACAACAACAACATCTTTTACAGTAACAATAAGAACAATTTATTTTAATTTCTCGAATATTTGGTTTTGATTTTTTCTTCTTGTTGTGGTTTTCTGATCTCTCAGCTCTCGTTATTGTTATTATTGTTGATATTGTTGTTCTCGCTGTTGTTGTTATCGTTGTAGTCAAATTGCCGTTGTTCTTAAGAAGAAGAAGCTTTTGACCAAATTTTCGGCATACATACGTCGGCAATGAATTGGAATTTCATTGAAATGAAATCGGGACAACCGAAATTTCCACCTAAAGATGAGTAAGCGAGAAGAGAGGCATGAAGGAGATAATAATGATCTTCTCGAGCAGTATCAGCTAGACAGAGTTGAATTTTCGGAAAGAAACCAGAGCGGAGGAATCTCAACTGGAGTCTCATTAGAGGAACACGAGTCCTTTGGAGAAACCGAAGATCCCGGAGATCTGAGGGCGGCTTCTCGTGAAGGAATCTTCTGACAAGAGTCCTTCGATGAAGGAATCCATGGTAAAAAACGAAATTTTGAAAGATTTTGGAAATATTCCTCATATACAACATTTCGTATGAGAAATTTCAAACTCGTGTACAAAAATGTATAAATATTTCGTATACAATATTTCATATATAACATTTCGATGAGATTTATTGGAGAGATCTCTATGAGTTTGACTGAAAATTATAAGAAGCCCTTATTTGGGTTTCTACGATCCCAAGACCTCGGTGGAAAACTCACCATTAGCGCCTTGTACAGGGGCAGCCGCTGCGGACCCTGCAGGAACTCGAGGAACTGGTCGCGGGTGCAGTTGAAGTGGGGGTTGTCCGGGTGGCAGGGGTCGAGCGCGCCGGACACGTTCAGCATCAGCTCGTCCAGCTGGCACGGTGTTGTTGTCATTGCTGCCCCTGCCGCCTCCAACGTTGTCGCCACTGTCGTCGCCATCGTTGTCGTCACTAAGCTGTCGCCGAGGGCCGCGAGGGCGCTAGCGTTGGGCGTGAATGTGGTGGTGAAGTTGTCATGAAACTGCGTGGTGAGATTCGCGCCGGGATTGAGACCCATTTCAATCATCGTGCTCGCTCTTTTTTTCTCTCTTTCTCTTTCCTTTCGTTTCACTCGTTCACAACTGTGTATTGAACATTTTTCTCTGGTTCTTCGTTTCAGTATTTTCTTTAATTTATTTTTTTGTTGAAATCACCACACACTTCTTTCTCTTATTAAAATCTATTTAATTATATATATTTCAATTTATTTATGAACTTTATATTTTGGTGGTTCTTTTTGGATTACTTGGTATTACACATTTATTTGACTATTTTTCACTTAAAAATCCACAATTTTAAAGTTGTCCATTTCTTTAAAATATTTTTCACTTTTTTACTATTGCGATATTTTTGAAAATTTTTGACTTTATCTTATATCTGCTGTTGAAAATAAAAAATTATTAATGCATTGAAATGAAAAACATTTTATTATTTTATTTTATTACCACTGTTGGATTTATAAAACACAAGAAATTATTATTTTTTTTTGTCTTTAAATTCCAACTTTTTTTAATCTTTTTTTGTTGTGTTCCTTAATTTTCAATAGTTTTATTATCTTTTGTACTATTTTGAATTTCGTGAAATGTGATTTAAATGTTTAATTTTTATAAATATTAATACTTGTAATTTATAAATTCCAATTTAGCGTCAAATATCCCATATTTTTAAGAGAAATTTTCTTTTGAAATTGAAATTTTGAAATTTTTTTTAATATCACACTGTTGGAATTTTAAAACACAAATAATAACTATTTTTGTCCCGACAAGATTTTCCAAAATTTTATTTTGTGCCGGTTTTTGAATTATTTTATTTTTTGTTTTTGAAAATATTTTATTTTATTTATTGAAATTATTATGTTAATGAAAGATATTTTATATTTTTGCTTTTTTAGTTTTGATATTTATAATTTGTATATGTTAAATTTATATATTTTTAATTTGTATCTTATTTTTGTTATATATTTTTTTAAAATTGTTGAAATTAGTATTTCTATTTTTTTGGGTTGAATTAATTTTCGGACTAGTCCCGGTCCAGTCTCTGCGCTCGCACTGTGCGCCGAGCGGCGACCTCTGGAAATGTCACAGCGATACGTGTTTCACACGAACGCCCTCGGGCCGCGCCCACCACGCGCCACGATACGCCCGGTTTCACTCGATGAGCGGGTGAAATTGATCAATGGGAAGGAATAAAAAGCCGCCGTCGTCGTCGTCGTTGTCGTCGATGTTGTGGTCGTCGTTTTTCAACTTTCAATCGAGTTTGCGATTAATTAATTAGTTATTCGATGCAATAATAACAAACCCAGTACAACAACAATATGAAACCAACTACAACAAAAATAACTACAACAACAAAACTAACCAACTACAATACCAATAACAAACCCAATAACAAACAATTCTGCCAACAACAACAACAACAACATCAATCCGCCCACAACAACTACAACAATAAATTTGTAGACTAGCGCGTGCTCCAAGTGGTTAATACACGCCGCTTGAATGCTCCCCCAGATACTAGATACACCCGGGCGCCGCAGATACATTCGAGGCTCGACCCGCCGCTGCCGCCAGTGCCAGATACGGGACCTCGGGGGGAGCGGCCATTGTGGGATGCAGGGGGGGTGCGGTAAAGGATGGGCATAAATTAAAATGTTAGTCAATAAACGAAATGTTGATGGAGCTCACGGACAGCTGACAGCCAGACGCGGGCTACGGCGACTGCGACGGAGACAGAGCCGCGGGCAGAGTGGATGTTTCAAGGGGCAGGCAGAGGGGGCGTCTCAAGGGAAGGCTGAACGAGACGGACTACGAGATGATGATGACTTTGAGAACATTCTCGGTGCACGATCGAACAGAAGATAGCGACATGCGACGCAATGAGAGGGAGAACCAGAGATAGAAAGGCGGTAGCACAGATTTGTGGTTGAGATAACAGCTGACACTAGGATTGAAATGGGAGAAGGAAAAGTATGTGAGACAAAAGAGACGGATGATGAGGGGGAAATTAGAGGAGAGTGGAGAAATAGGAGAAGGCAGCAGATAAGGAGCGAGATAAAGGTGCATTTGGCCAAGAAGCTCGAAAGGAATGGGATAAAAGTCAGCTGGAATTGGGGGAGTGGAGGAGGCGTCTGTAATTTTATTCACTTTTCCTCACCTTCCTCAACAACCTTATTATGGAGCTCTGCTTTTTCTATATCTTCCTCTATAATCTCACTTCTCCCTATTTTCCTTCCCTTCATTATCCTCGTGATACCGAATAAAGCTCCGTTGCTCTGGAATTCGAAACGAAAGCAAACCGCATTTTCTTTGCGTTTAATGCAAAGAGATTATTTGTTGTTGTTGTTTTTGTGGTTGTTATTATTGCTTTTAGTATTGTTGTTATTATTATTATAATGATTATTTATATTATTATAGTTGTTTTGTTGGCTTAATTTGCAGCACGTCCTCTTGTCCACAGCATCCGTCAACCTTATCTTCAATCTCTCCCTCTCACCATCTCACTCACTCGTCCCTCTCACTCCCACTCCTCCCTCGTTCTTCTCCATCCAACACCACTTTCAACCCGATTCTTCTCTCTTTCTGTCGTTTCCCAGCTTCGCCGTCGCACTTTGTCTTTCTCTTCCGTTTCGTAGAATTCGTACCTTATCTTGGCTCACATTCGCACGGTTTTATCTGGAAATGTAGGAGAATAAATAGAAGCGATAAGAGATTAATACGTTAACAAACGGGTTGTGGTTGTTCTTATGTATGTAGTTGTGACAGCAATGACTATTATAATGATTATTATTACAGTGATAATTATTGTTTGCTAGTGTTGTTTTCATCACCGTTGATGTTGTAAAAACAGCAGCAATGGACAACTGAGGGAAAGAGAAGGGATTTAGAACGTCAGAGGGATAGAGATGGAGTGAGGGGATAGAGAGAGAGGGAGAGAGATATAGAGAAAAAGATAGGGATGGAGAGACAGAGTGAGAAAGAGAATGGGTGACAAAAGGGCGACCTTCGATAATCCTGATTAACATATTTTTTTCGCATTAATTGATATGCGGTTGGTTTTTGTTGGTGACATCAACGAGATTTTGTAAATATTGTTGTTATTGGGGTTGCTGTTTTGTTGTTGTTATAACGATTGTTGTTCTTGTTGTTTCCATGGTTGTTGTAGATAGTGTTCTCTTTAACATTTTAATTATACTTGTTCATCAAGGATTTGGGCTAAATTCTGATAACAAGACTCAAACCACATTCCGCAATAATAGTAAAAGTTATGGAAAATCAAACCGATCTCCCATAATAAGCAAAACGTATAAAATTATATTGTTTGCGAACCAATCTCTCCCATTTGCCACTTGAATAAACATCACGACTATGTCGATTAAGTCTTAAGGTGAAGATTCCCGAGATTCCCGATGTCAGAGATTCCCGAAAAATATCTCCAAAGCTGAAAAATCGAGATAGGAACCCGGATGTTAAAACTTTGAATAGACATAATGACGGATAAACTTTGGCAATGTGGCGATAGGAAATACCAGGAATTAATAAAGAACCCTAGTGTATATAGAAGATTGTGAAATATTAAATAAAATTCAAGTTAAATAAAATTCAAGTTAACAAAAATCAGTGGCAAACAGAAGCTGATGTACTATTGGATGAAGTCTAAGTCTACAGGAGGCAAATGGAGAGTGAGAGGGAGCGAAGGAGAGTGATATGGAGAGAAGGGGTAAAAGATAAATAGAGATTTCTCAGGAACGTCAGACGATGAGCTCGAGAACGGACGACGGCTCGGATGATTTAGTATTTGCTGCAGTGGATTTTATCTTGAGCTGACTTGATCCGAGAATCAACACCGGTGACATCGAGCGACAGAGAGGCCTGGAAGGCGAGTGAGACAGGCAGAGTGTCGCTGCGATATAGAGACAACGCGACGGCGCTAGAGGGAGTGAGACGGGGCGATGGAAGAGCGATAAAATGATGCGTGTGGATGAAATTAAAAGACCATCCAGAGGCAGACACAACAACCTCGGACACGTTTCGCTCTCGATCATAAAGAATTTAAAATTTTGCGCAGATTGTAAAAGTTTAAAAATAAAAAAACAAACCGATGATACAATACCAATAACAAGAAGGACTGGAACAACAACAAGAGTACATTTCAAAGACATCAGACAGATAAACTTTGTGTTTGTCTTGGTCGTGTGAGATGCGGGTCAGGGGAAGCCGAGGGGGGGCCGGGGGAGCTGTGCAAATGTTTATGTAGCTCCGTTATGACGTCAAGCGTTGGGCGTCTGTCAAGCGACGTCAACGACGACGACGCTCACTTTTCCGACAACGACAACAATGGCTACAACAATAAATATAAATATAGAAATTAAATTTATACATTTTTCTAGTTCCAGTGTGGTTCTACATTTAAATTTTTTCCCTCTCTTTCTTTGTTTTGTCTGTTCTTCTTGTTTTATTTCCGTTTTCAGTTCTACTTGTTTTATTTTACTTTTCAGACCTACTTGCTTTATTTTACTTTTTAGTCGTCCTTGTTTTATTTCCATTTTCGTCATTTTCTTCATTTACCAAATTTCGCATTTTGTCCTCTTCAGCCAAATTGCATTCCCCACTTCAGACCGTGGATGAATCATCAAATGCAGTCTCCGTCTATTGTCGTTGTCCCACTTCTTCCGGCACTTATCTCGCTCTCCGCCTCTCTTTCGTCTCCTTCCATGAACTCCCACCTCCCCGACCACGCTGTCGGCTTTGGCGCCAACGCCTTCCGCCCATCTGCATCTGGCGACACCCACTCACGCCTCTTTTGCCATCTATTCTAGTTTATTTCCTCAATTTATTCTCGCTTTTCGAATTAGAACTATTGTCGTCCCACTCTGTCACGAGCGAAGGAAGCGTTTTTCTTTATTGCACGATGTCCTGTCTTCACGATGCCTGAATCTTTTTGTTTGTTGTTGTAGTTATTTGTTGTTGTATTCAATCTGTTCACTCCTTATTCCATGACAATAGAAAACATCAAAACAATTACAACCTATTAGCTCTATTATCCTATCCTATTATCTTTTATAACTGCACTGGGAAAATTTTCATAAAAAATATGGATATTTTTTTTCAATATGTATAATCAACATTTTTAAAAAAATTATTTAAAAATTATAATAAATTTATTTAAATAATGCCAAGAAAGTTATCTTTAAAAATAATATAACTTAATTTATTGTAAAATTTTCAAATACAAATTCAAATTATAATTTATTATAATATTTTTATATATATTTATAAATCAACTATTAATTTGAATGTTCTCGAATGATGATTAACTTTTTTCTCTCAGTGTAGACAATATTTCTGCTTAATTTTCTCTTTCGTTTCGCTGTTTTCCTTTGTGTCAGGAACAGAACTCCATCTACAACAATAACTACTACAACAATGACATAATCTTCGGTTAATTGAGCGAATTTTATGATCAATTAGATGATATTGTTATTATTTGTCTCTCGTCGCTGATATTGACTCCATTTATCAATCGTTGTTGCCGTTTCACACTTTTGTTGCTGTATATGTTATTTTTGTTGTTTTGGACGATCGTAATTTGTTCGTTGTTCATTTTGTTGTTACCTTTGTTTTTGTAATTTATTTTGTAGTTGTTGTTATTTTTTATTGTCGTCGTTTTTATTTTATTTTTTGTGTTATCGTTATTTATGTTATCATTGTACGCAAGTAACGAATATTAATTCAAGAAAATTAAATCCTTGTCCACTTTTCATTCATTTTTATCTTTTTCTCTCTTGCTACATCTCCATCTCTCTCTATCTCTCAAACTTCATTTGTCTCAATTTCTCTATTCTCTCTGCCTCTCTTTCTTCTTCCTTCGCCAGTATCAATTTGAATTCATAACAACAAGAAGAAGCCATTCCACTGATTCTTCCGGAACCTGCCATGCCTTCAGTCGCCCGCCCACCTTCACGCCGTCCGCACTCCAGATTAATTGCGAGACCGATGGCTTCTCCAGAGCTCTCTTAATTGCAATTCACCAGGAATAATTTCTCCACCTCGATTCCTGGGTTCCATCAGCCCAGATAGAAATTATTTAAACTATTTTCCAATCCAAGTTCTTCTTCTTCCGCTTTGAATTTAATTGTAGCGATGTTTTGCTCATCAACCAATTTCAGGCATAATTTCAATTAAAGCTCTCCTGCTGAAGCTTAAAAGTTTTCCTCTTCCACTCGAAACTTTCATAATTGCTTAGGTTTTTTTATTCAAGCGCGAACCCACCGCTTATTAATTTTCATAGTTCTCTTTCCGCGAATCAGGTGGCGTTGCCAACTTGTGGCAACCGCGAAACTTTTCTTGATCACTCCGCAGGTTTTTTCAACCGTTTACTTTTTATTGCTTTTAAATGATTTTCCCCATAAATAGAAGCAGGGCGAAAGCGCCTTTTCCGAGTTTGCTGTTCACACCTTTCGCTACATTTCACCTCAATCACTTCTGTTACGCCTTCTGGTTCACACTTTTCGCTCACCTCACTACTTTCTCCCTTCTTTTTATTTATATTTTAGATATTTCTTTCTATTGGTTGGGTTTTGTTTTTTTTTTCTTTTCTTCCTTCATTTGCTTTTAATTCTTCGAATCCTACTGGTTCTTTCAGCTCATTTAATTATTGAACACATTTTTTTCAAATTCTCCCCATCACTTTTACCTCTTCCATTTCTGTAGATGTTAGCATTCGTCATTTCACTTCATATATATATATATATATATTCATATTTTCTATATTTATAACTTTTCTATTTTTTCTTTAACTTATGCAGCTTCCTCTTCTTCCTAACACCTCTATTTCCAGATTTGTCTTTCCTTCCTTCTTCAATTCCTGCTACATGCCTCTTCTCCTATTTTAATTACAAGGAAATTTAATGCGCAGCTCTTCATCTTCCCCATTAAACTTTCTCCTTCTCAGTCTATCAATCACATTTCGAGAGTTCCGCGAGCGCTTTAATTAATCTTCCTACGGTCGCGTCTCTTTCTATTTTTTAATCTTTTTCGCACTTGTTCTCCTCTTTCACATTTGGTCTCCTCTTTCGCACTTGTTTTATTTCCTTTTTTATTTCCCTTTTTTAATTTCCGCATTTCATCAGAATTCGCGAGAATCTAATTTTGTGTCCTTCAGATTTGATTGATTTCTCGCCGTTCATTACCCGATGCGTGCCGTCCTTTGACACCCTCAGGTGCAACTGTTGGCGCGATTGATGAAATATTTGCCATCCATTTTTTTCACTTCTTCATATCTACCCAACAGACCTCTTCTCCAGAAGGCTGACTCCCTGCCGTATGTCTGTCTCTGCCTGCATGTCTGTCTCGCTGTTGGGTGTCTGTGCCTGCCTGTGCAATGAGTTTTCGCCAAAAAGCATGCAACGCTTGTTTGCTTCCCTTTGATGGATGGCACATCACGCTCTTCTCGACTGAACAGAGACAGAGAGGGAGCCAGCTAAGCAGAGGAAGAGAGAGGATGAATAACTTCAAGTTATTTCTGGATCTCTAGGTGCTTTAGATGTTTATTTTGCGGGTTTGTTGTCATTTCGTCCGCTTAGTGAGCTCCTCAATAAGCTTCTTCGAGAAACGAAACTATTTTTGGCAATCGTCGGCGGTATCAGCAGAGGTGATGAATCCTTTTGCTAAACTCTAGCTGCTGACTAAAGGATCATCCCCCAGATCCTTGTCTCTGGCTGAGAGATCATGTGGTTGATGTGTAGATCCTTGTTGCGGTTTCAAAGGTTCGACGGGTTGATGTTCACTTCTGCGTCGAATGATTCCACTCGACATCACGTCAGTGGTTTCCATCCGACGAAAGACTGACGAGAGTCGAGGCGTCGTAATGAGTGTCAAATTGACTGCAATGGTCGACCTTAACCGCGCCTAAAACTATGCAACGACGCCGGCACAATTTGCTACGCAAACGGTTTTCCCTCCGATTTTCTCCCATTTTCTTGATGAATTGCGACCACTTGGCGACCGCACCAATTTTCAATTTTCCAACGATCAATGTTGCTCTACTCTTCCCGCAGTCGCAATTGAGTATACAACAACAAGAAAAGCACCAACAAAAACAACAACAACGACGAGTGCAATAATCGCAATCTCGCCATGGAAAACGCTCGGTGAGTGATGGAAGTTGAGAGCGTGCCACGCCCACTAGGGTTGCAATGCGTGCGTTTGCAATACACGTAATCTTTGAGCCATTTCGAGCGAAATGTTCCACGGACGGACAGATGTCCAAACCGACCGATGGACGAATAGATGGATCGGACGAGGGAGATATCAGAAGGCAGAAGACGTGGACTGCACCGAAGGGTGGTCGAAGTGAACTCTGATAGAACGTTTGAAAAGACCTGCAGAAAGTCGGAGAGACAGCCAGACACAGAGAGAGAGACATAGAGAGGGAGAGTAAGAGAGGGAGATAAGATAAGGGACTTTTCAATCTATAAAAATTGGATTTTTAGACCTATTTAAGGTGTGGTTCGTGGATGTGTGTGTATCTGTTTGATTGTGTTTTCTGAAGTTTTCGAATGATTTATAGCCTGCCTCACGGGAAGAAACCAACACTTTGCCACCCACGCTTGTTCGTATTGCTCATTGCTTCTTCGTATTGCTCATTATCTGAGCTTATAGAAAAAACTTTTGAAATATTCCATATGAACCTCAATTAAAACGTTTCCACAATTTGTAAGGATTATCTGCCTTTCAAAGGATTATATAAATGGTTGAAATAATTTCAGTACTTTTACACATTTCATTCTATACTCTTGTTTAAAATAATCAATTTCTTTAATTTAGTTTATTTCATTAATTTATTGCTTCCCTTTAAACTATGTCCTTCCCTTTAAACTCTATTTTCCGTTAATAAATTCCGACTTTCATTTGTCGTCTTCACAGAATCATAACTGAGAGAATTCCGGAGCATAGGTTTTCCATCAAACGTAATAAATATACCTAAATGCCTAAACACCTCCCACCCTCTGATTTGGCCCTCAGGATCTGCTCCGCAGGTCCTTCAAACGAATATCCTACATGGCGTATGAGTGACATTTGACAGACTGGCAGGCTGCGGAAGAACGTAATAAAAATTTAATAACACAGAAGAAACTATTTTTCAAGGAAAAATCAATTTAATTTTCGTTTGAATTGTTTTTCAGTTTCAATTCAATACGAGCAGCATCGATTGCTTGTTGTATTTTGAATAGAAATTGTTTTTATCAGAGCCAAATTGTTGTTTCTATTATATTGACAGTTTCATTGCAGTTGCTCTAAGCGTAATTGAAATTATTCCCCTCGTAAACGTGGCTAATTTTTGGATATAGAATTCAATTTAAAACTAATGACACGAATGTAACTTCATTAACATAAAGAATCAAGCATTTGTAGGCGCATGAAGTGAAACCAGATTCATTTTCTTCGACATACATTATAAATAAATCGGGAATTATTGAAAATTCCCGTAAAATGGTTGGTTTGATGGTGATAAAATGGATGGATAAAATATGTAGGTGAATAATAATTTATATAGGTGATTTAATTCTAGTTTTGTTCGTTTCATCACCAACCACCGCTCCAAACTTACTTCTCAATTTTCCTCCCCTCGTCCATTTATCCCCTCCACCATTCACCACTCTGAAACTCAAGCGCCACGCGGTCGTTTTAATTTTGAGCTCGGAAACACTTCGCTAAAATAGTTCATTAAAATTTGAGCGCTTTCGACAGAGTTTCGCGCATCCACAATTTATTTTAGGCAATCCATTTATATTCCCGAGCACACGCACACCCATACATTTACCAACACATGCATATGTATACGTGACGCCCACTCAGGCAGCACACAAAAGGGATTTCGATGGTTCCTGGTGGCGATGGAAGGAAATCACTGAGAAAAAGGAGGCAGCGAAACACGAATAACTCATGGATGACTCTTGAAGAAAAATTTATTGTTTTCAATAACAAAGTTGAACACTGATAGAATTCCATTTAAGTCGCAGAATTTTTTTTATAGATTTAAAAATTTTTCCCGTTTCTAGAATCCTTTGAGAATAATTTTGTCAACCGTCCTCTTGTTTTCGCTGTTGTTGATGCCCAACGAGCGATAACCACTAATTGCGAGATCTGGAAGGCAAGATTCCTAATTAAATTGTTTCCTATACGAAGAAATCGTCGTGGAAATCTGTTCTCTTTGGTCGGGGCCTCGAGAAGAGTTCACTTGAAATTTGGCAAATGGTTCAAAGGTAACTTTAGGTGGAACTTTGCATGAGATTTTTGAGATAAATTTTTTATTGTAAAGAAATGAGAGAAGCACTTGCGACAAGGTCGCTGGAATCTTTCGAAGGTATTGTGTCCTCGTCTGAGATTCCTTCGAAAACTGCGAGTCGACAAGAAGAGTAAAAGGCTCTATCTCTCTCTTTATCTCTTTCTCTATCTCCCTCTCTTACTTACTCTCTTCTCGTGTTTTTTTACTCTTCCGCTCAGAACTCTCGGATTTCTGCTGTGAGAAGATATGCGAAATAATTAATTAAGTCAGCTAATTGCCAGATGACGAGGAGCAGCAGCATCAGCAACAACAACAGCTGCAACAAACACTTGTAACAACAATTGTTCTCGATGTTGTACACAAGTTGTTGCTGTTATGTTATTGTGATTGCGGCTGCTACTCCTGCTCAGTGTCAGCATTTAGAAGAATTTCACTAATCATTTTAATTACGGCTTCCGATGGCGAAGCTTCCGTTTACGCCTCGCTGTCGACCCGCGGCCACGCATAACTAATGAGATGTAAATGGCGTCTCGTTCTCTTGCAGGCACTCTAAATTACACGCACATGTGCTCGCCAACACACACACACATGCACATGCACACGCACACTCAAACAAAAATCATCCGGCGCCTGACGTTCGCCGAAAATGCAAACGATTGAGAAAATGCGACATTGAGATGAAAGCAACAAAAAGAAGGGAAACAGAGAGAGCAATAACAAGAAGGGAGAGATAAAATGCAACAACAAGAGCAACAGAGTTAAAATGCATTTCCACGAACATCATACACACACACATACACGTATGCGCACATTTTGAATATTCTTTATTTCCCGGCAACCGCTGCGAGCGTTTCAAAGGCTCACTTACCAAAGTGGATGGAGTTCATTTGATTGCACTCCCATATTTCTCCCTTCCCCTTGTGACGAAGTCCCGCCCTTTACCACAACCCATTATTGTGGGGATCATGCAGCGGGAACCGCATGGGCTGACGTCACAGGACGATGGGGAGCGGTCAAAGGGTGACGAAGGGAAACAAAGTGAAAACGCTAGAGAATGGAATCAGATTTTAAGTGCTCGCGAAGGGGGAAAATCGGAAGAGTGTGAATTCTGTGAAATAATCGTATTTTCTTGGAACGATTGAAAATATATGACTATGGGGAGAGACCTTAAAATATGACTAAAAAACAAAGGCTTTAAAATATGACTATAAAAAGAAGACTTTAAATTATGACTAAAAGTGACAATTGAAAAATATCATACGATGTTAATGAAGTCCTGACGAACACGTGTTCCCTTTAGATAGATGCGCTCATTTTAAGCTGAAAATGTAATTATATCCACCGTTGCCGCTAAAAGGTCCTTTATGTCCTAGTTCCTGCTATTGTTGTTGTATGCACAACAAATTAAAGCGTTCGCCATTTTCGAAAGCTCCGAAGCTGCAAAGCTGGCGACCATTTAGACGTTTTCCATGCGGCAAACAAAAAAACGAAGGACGTCAGCTTGAGCCAGAAAAAAGGGAAGCATCAGACACGAAGGATGAAAAAAAATTCTCCAGTCAGGAGGAAAAGTGTCGTGGTGGGGTTGGCAGCAGCGGAAAGTGTTAGCCAAATACTAATGGTTCGTGTCACCAACACAGATACACATCTGTGTAAGCGTGTGTGCTCGGCATTGTTTTGCAATTTAAAGTTCATCTCTTTTTTTTGTCTTCTTGCTGTTGTAATTTTTTATAGTCTCCCAGTGTTTTGTTGTTTTAGTCACCAGACTTTCTTTGGCTTATGAAATGAATTTTCACTTTCGCACTCTCGGAGGATTTCGCGGAAGTGTTGGGGATTTCTACAGGGTTCCTATTATGAAGCTGTTTATAAAGAAAAAGAGTAGTGTTTTTGTTCTTCACATTGAAAATATTGTGATAATGTGTATATAGTGATCACAGTTATTTTTTAAAAACTAAATATTTGCTGTGCAAGGGAAATCTACCGTGTGGCGACCATTAATCCTGAGTTGGGATAATTAAATTTTTTACCAATTTATTATTTTTAATATTATAATTAAATTTAAAGCTCTCCTGTCGCCGCTTCCGTCCCCACACAAACGTTGATGACTCATGCAAGCGTTCAATTATTTTTTAATACATATCTTTTGCAATAAATTATGCACGAAGCCTCTATAAATGGTACACTTTAACTTCACGCAACCAACCAGCGCTCTCTGCCTTCTACCTGCTGCTCAACGACTCTGTCGATGTCGACCACAGCAATTAAATCGCCTGAGGTCGACAGATTATATTAAAAAAGTGGGCATAAATTACTTCAACAATATATACTACGATGAGGATGGTGACGAGAAGGAAAAAAGCAGCCAAAAACAGAGAAGACATAAAAATATGATGTTGGAGGACGGACGGACTGACGGACGAAAAGTATACAATGAAAATAATGCGAAACGAATTTGAAGCTAATTATAAAACAATGAAAATAATAAGCTAATTATAAAACAATGAAAATAATAAGCAATACATTGATATCGGGTGTACAGCCAATTACAACGACATTAACAATAGTACCGTTTCGCTTACCACGAAATTAAAAAAAAAAGAAATTGAACAATAACCACATCAATAATCCATAAAACAACAACCAAGACGATGGCAATTTGCAGTGGTCGGAAAGCAAAAAATAAATACCCCCAATTATTCGCAGCCGTTACCGTGGTGCACGCAACAAAAATGATAGAATCTGAAAAAAAAAATCTGAACAATGGAAGATAATAATAGCAACAAAGGATAAAACCAAACCAGTACAAAAAAAAAAAACACAAGAGAGTAAAAAAAGAAAGTTAACAAAAAATTAATAGAAGGGAGGAAAACAAGAATGCAACAATCACGAACATGAAAGAACATTCCATACCAATCAATTAGAAAGAATTTCCAAAATAGACCTCTCCGAGGATAGAGGGAGAGAGCGACCGATCGAAGACGAGCACAAATTGGCCAATTATCGCACTTCAACCGTGGGATCCTTGGCAAGGAAGGAGGCGATGGGGAGTCAAGAGGTGGGCAGAGGAGACAAAGGAGGAAGAGGAGGGGGTGGGCGAATTTCGTGACTCACGAATGGTAATTGAACACCAATTGAAGGTCACACATAGCAAGCTCAATTTGATTTCTTTCGCTTGGGTGTGAAATATCTCGGAATTCAATTATCTATCATTGACATGACGTTTGCGTCAAATCAAAGGGAAACAGCCAATAGCCCCATCTTCCTAATGACTTCAGTTTTCAAGGAGCGATTTCCTGGAATTCCCAATAACGGGGATGGAGATATGGAGGAGGAGAGGCGACAGCACAGCGAGAGGTGTGGAAAAGAATCCGGAAAACTTTCGTTGTCATGTCGTCATATCAGCGATTCCAATTTTTAGAAAAATAAATGTCACATATTTCCTGCGGATGGTTATAATTAAATTCTGAAGCAGCAACACGTGTCGAGGGGGGCGGAGGTCGAGAAAGAGGAGGAGCATGGAATTTCACTCGGCATTTAGTGGGAGCGAGGACGAAACTTTTCGAGCAAACGCAGCGCAACCAGCGGAAAAATAAAGAATTTTTCGGGTCAAAAGTTGCACTCGCTTCCTGTGTGAAAAGCCATGTCGTGTTGTATCGTGTCGTGCACAAGCAGCAGAAGTAATAACAACAACAACTATTGTACTAATAACAGCAACACGAGAAAGAACTTTTGGCAACATGAACTCCAGCAAACTATGCTCCACACTAGTTACCAGGAAGTTTATCTTGGCCGAGTGCGAAATTTGAGTTCCGCACAGTTCACGGTTTTGTTCTATATTTTTTTTCCATCTCAATCTCGGGTTTCAGAAATTGTTTTGCATGAAACGGAACAAGATATTCTTGCAATAGACCAACTAAAGCTACACTCTTAGCACTATCTGAGAATTTATCGACATCACTGCGTATGGGTAACATTTAATTGAAGTCCATTTCTCTGCTCATTTCTCCATTTCTCCTGCTCCATTTCTCTGCTCTGGCTCGAACTTTTTGGAAGATCTCAGATAAAAGTTGTTTCCGCAATTATCTATATATACGATTTCTTCTCTAATCTTTGGAAAGACCTTCACTAATAAAATTTGTCCTCAGATTCCAGGAAAAATTTGTCCTTTACTTTTAAAAACAAAAATTATTTCTTCTCAACAGGTTGAACTTTTTCGAAGACCAAGAGATTTTATGCTAAAATTGTTTAAAATTTTCGATAGAAATGATTTTTTCTCAATATGTTGAATTTTTTAAAATACCTTCAATATTCTTAAAAAATATTTCAACATATAAAAAAACATTTCTTTCTCAATGAGTCAAATAATGGAGTACCTTCAAGAGATTCTGTTCCCAAAACTTTCAATTTAATTTTTTAATAGATTTCTTCTCAAAAAGTTGAACACCTTCACATGACTCTAAGATAATAAAAAAACTATTCCAAAAGTGTTTGAATAGTCAAAAATTTAAGAAAAAAAGAATTCAAAAAAAATATCTTCAGCAATTAAAAGAATGAATCAATGGAGAAACCATAGCATGTGCTGTCAATCGTACTCAAATAAACAAACCAATTTCAACCAATTTCCGCATAGGAATTATGTTGTCATGGATGTGGTTACCATATAATTCTTAACTTGAAGGAATCACTTCCATCCGAATGTTGGAAGAGAAGGGAGTAAAAAATTGCTTCCTATCTTCTTTTGGGAGGAAACCGTGCAATTGAAAGAAAAACATGATTAAGAAGAGTTCACAATTAGTCATGTAACAATCGCTGTCGCTGGATGTGGGGAAAACGAGACCAACAACAATAACAAGGTCTTATTACACTGTCTTAATAAAGTGTCCTTGAGTATCCTCATGCGCCTTCAGACATGACTGCTATTTATTTAGAACGAAGTGTGTGCGAAATTTGCATACAAAATTTAATTTGTTCTCATCTCCTTCTAACTCCGAATTCCGCCGTCTCTCTTACGAAATTTTACAATTTCAGCTGGCTCAAGGCCAAGAAAAAGATTGCCAAAGAGATTAAAGGAAAAGCTGAAATGGTGACGGAATATATCAAATATGAAGTAATATTAAATCAAATATAATTTGAATTTCGTTCATATATGTACTGTGGCGTATGAGAAACAATTAATTAATGCAATGATGGTCTTCTTCTATTCTAATAACCCAAAGTGATAAATCATCAAAATTATTAGTTCTCCAAATAAATTACAATATCCATTCTCTATTTATGTGAAATTCGAAACAGAAATTCATTGTGGCTACAGGATTACACATACTTCCCCCAAATGGTACGAATCTCACACAATGGAGAGCTTTACTCCATGCGGGCTCTGAAATCAATAAATCATTCAATGCCTCACATGATTCTCTCAAATTATTAATTATAGTTTTAATGCGATTAACAATTAGTCCTTCTTCGCAATAAATTTGTGTAATAATTGACAAATTGAGGCATGAAATAAAATTATTTTATACATACTAAATTTACATTCCTCTATATCTCATGATTTCAAAAATTAAAATTGTAATTGGATTTTTTTTTGCATTTCTGCAGTTGTCTATGGATTACATGCATCTGACAATTGATTAATTATTATTTTGATATATACCTTTTCCATGACTTTTTAATTTTCTGAATGACATATGACAAAATGAATAATTCATTCTTGGAGCGAAAATAGCTCATGCATCATTTTATCTATTTTGTTCATGCTCCGATTTGACGGAAATAAATTCCCTATTTCCAATTATTGCCAGAACAAAATCTAATTTGCATTCAGATTTATACATACATTTCCTACGACACATGTATATCAAAGATTTTATTTTAATGTCTCTCCCAAAAATAAATCTCGATTCCTTTTATATTGCAATGTGTTTTCTCCACGCTCATGTTTACTTATTTTCTGACGTGTAATCAAAGCAACGAAACTTTAAGAAAACAAAAAAATAAAAAATTGTATTATTATTTTGTTTTATTTTATTTATTAATTTTTTTTTTTTATTGGATCTTACGATTATTTTAGTTAATAATTTTTAATGTGTTCAAGATTTTGTGAACATTTAAATTTTGATGAAGACAAAAACTTTATAAATTATTTATAATCTTACCTAGTTCTTATAAGATTGAATTCTCATAGGTCATTTAGAAAAATGTACACATATTTTATTAAATAGTTGAAAACAATATTTGGCAACAAAATTTGCACATAATTTTTTCGTATTATTACAATTTCCTTCAATTCACACACAAGCCGTAGACGTTCTACGCGAGACCGATTGAATCTGAATGGAATTCCGTTGGAGCCTAAAAGCACACTTCACAATATTCTGTGGTCGGACGTGGGGCGCCTTCGCCAGGCCGTTTCGACAACCGCACGCAACGACTGGACACGACGAACTGTCTGGCGACGGCTCCATTCCCGACTCGCCAGCGTCGTCTTATCAGAATTCCCTTTCGCTGCCGTCCTTCGTTCGCTTCGTTTCGCACCCGAGCCGCGTTTCCCCACTTGACGTCGTCTGTGGGTCGTCGGCCCGAGCGTATAACAGTTTCGGTCGACGATCAGCTGATTGGCGCCATGTGGATTCTACGCGTGTGCTGTTGTTGTTTGTGTTTTCCCTTGTTTTTGCTTCGGGTTTTGTTTTGGTTCTCGATCTCCGGAGCGGTTTGTTGTTGTTTGTGATTTGTTTACACTGCACGACGCCACGTGTTTTTGACCCACTGACGATGAAGGCTTTGTTTGCACACTCACACTCACACCCACACCCTATTACCACACTCCAGGAGAATGCGGTTAAGAAAGCAAACGAAGAAGCATGAGATGGTCTTGAACTTGAGACATGAGTATGAGATTTTCAAAACCCACAGGTGGGTCCACCTCCAGCGGTACTTTAAGAACTCCCCATACTCAGACAAAGGAACGAGATGCGAAGCAATTGCCGAGAAAAACACGCATCGAACATTAACCCTTTCATGACGCGATATAAGCGCCTATAAAAATAATGTCGTACATTTACAATACTCTTCAGCCCATATCAAGCCCAATAAACACATCACGAATCGGAAGCTCCGTCAATCTGTCATAAGCCGAAAAGTAGACAATGAAACGGCTCTTATCGTCAATCGCTGGCCCATAAAAGCACGCTCACAATACATTTCAACGACGCGTTATCGACACGCAGGCAAATAAATTTAACTCACCCTCAAGAGGTTGTCAATCAATGTACAATCGACTATATAGTGAAAAGTTTTCCCTCATCCGCACAATTTATCTTACTTTGGTTTGATGTCCGCGACATCTAAATGTGCTTCTTGTGTCTGCCCCAAGATATTCCCTCTCTCTTTCTCTCTTTGGGATCCTGAATTCTTCTCGGCCTCCACCACTTCGATCAGTGCGAAACTTTCTATTGTATTCATTTTCGGTGAATCTAAAGAAAAAACTTTTCGCAGACATTTTCGCTTTGATTCCGAGCCTGGAGATTACAGCTCCAAATAGTATTCAATGTTTTCATCTCAGCTATGTTTTGCACATCAAAAATAACTCCCTCAACCCCTCGTATAATCTCCACTCGATCAGTGAAGCATTCATTAATTCGTTTCATGTCCAGCGACAAGATGTCCCGCGAGAGAACGACCCGGCTCGAGCCGTCGATATGTCCATTTGTTTTTCTTCCCATCAACCCTCGGCATCGTTTTTGACTCAACATTACAGGTGGCTATTAAGCAGCTGTTATCTTGTCTGCTATTTTTATTTTCGTTTTACCATCTTCCTACTCCTGCTCTTCCCCACAGGCTCGTTTTTTCCTTTGACGTCGACCGGGGAAATCCCAGCGGCGACCCAATGTCTGAGTGGAAGCCCTCAAGGCCATCTTACAAAGGACTATTCAGCCTATTTTTGTGCCCTGATGGCTATGCCTTACTTTGTCCTTCGTCCTTTTCGTAATGTTAATTCTTCAGAATCTTGAAACCCATTCGTGAATAATACATGACTTCCATTCGTTGCTCGCTCCATGCAATCTCTAATTTTTCGCCGTCTTTTGACACTTTAAATGGTCATCGGGTTGTCCTTGGGCCGTAAACAACTTCATCATTGCTGTATAAATTTGATTTTATTTGATTTGATGGTGTGGTCTAGCAGAAATTAAGAGGGGTCGTGAACAGGTAGGAAGCGTTCCCATAGGCAGGAAGGAAGGAGGGAGGCAATAATTGAGTCATGCACTCGGACGGAAAGAGGAAATGAATATAAATCCGCTCATTAGTCATGCGTTTATCGAATTAGGGGGCAGCAAACGATAGTTGTGTGGGAGCTGAATCCTAAAACCACCATCTCAGATTGATGACCAACAGTCGTCACTGGCCCTTGATGTGGAGCAGGCGGCTTCCGGTCCGAATCCCACAATCCTGACGACCCTTACCCAATCGACTCTAACCCTCCCGGTCACCGCACCGCACCTTTAATCCCCGGTCAACAACCCTACTGGACGTGATTGAATGACGCACATAAATAACAACAGCAGAGAATCCGGTGACGACGTTGACGCAGGACAACCTTGAGTCAACCAGGTTAAAGAGAACGATGCGGGCTTTGTTCTTGACTTGATTTTGAAATATTTTCGGTGATTAACGAGATTGAATTTAGAAAATCTTGACATTTGCCATGGTTCAAAGGGTTCACCTTGGATCCATTTCATTTGTTCCTTGATTTCCCATGAATACTCGAACTAAATATGACGATCAATTAGCGAAATAATTGATTGAGTAAATCAATTAATGAAGGGTCGATTGAGTGCATGAAAGAACAAAGGATACTTTGTTGATCTAAAATTTCAATTAATTCTGACTGAAATTTTCGTAATGTGAACCCAAAGAAGTTGACCAAGAAATCCCCGAAGGCCGAGAGAATTTAAAAATGGATTATATTATTATTTGCATGCCTTTGGTATCAGACTTTTTTGCGAAAAGTGGCGACTATGATAAATTGATTTATGCAATGTTAAATTATTTTCAAATATGTCGTGGATGGTTAAACTAAAGAGAAGAGACGACTCCAGAAACGGAAGACTTATTGAAATTATACATATAATCCTCACACAAACAACTATGTCTACTTAATTCCGGTCAAAAGCTCCTGGTCTACTGATCCAATTGTAACTATGCATTATATTCTCGCATCACCGAATTTTATTTTTCCACTTGACCAGAGATCCATTGGTAATCTCACTTTTGCTGAAATCAACCACCACGTTGCCACAGTCGGAAGCCATGATTTTCTGGTTATAGGAAGTGCATTGAAGCGAGACGGCATGACGAGGGATATCAAGATGGACAACGAGTGCAACGGCCCGCAAAAACACATCTAACTTTTTTTGAGGGATAGAGTGAGTGGAGGATAAGGATGAAGCGGACCTTCGTCTGGTTGACATGTTGCATGCCTTTAGGCGCGTTTCCTGTGGTCGCTTATCAGAGGTCGATTTCGTATTCCGATTGAAGTGATGGCCCTTTGATCTGTACACAATTCGCTCTCCTTATCTCACGTTAATTAGGAAAGCCTTCAAGATTCATAACAAATTCGTTTCTGTTTGTTTCATAATATAATACAAAGGTATAATATACCTAAAAAAAGGCGTAGTAAAAAAAGTTAGTTAATAATAATAAAAATATAATATTCGTAAATATATACAAGAGATGAACACAATATATATCGTTAATTCGTTTATCGACTCCTTCAATTGGAAACGAATTAAAATGAATTTAATTTTAATTACGATTTTTACGGTTGCAAAATAAGTTTCACGAATATTAAAATAAATGCATTGCAGAAATATTAAAACAAAAAAATATATTAATTACAAATGGGAAAATGGAATAAATTATGAATCTGAAATATAGTACAGTCGTTATGGAATAATTTAAATTAATACGAATTTTACAAAAATCAAATAAAAAATAAAACATTCGGGCGAATATAAAATATATGATGTATTAATATATTAATGAGTAAATGAAAATTATTAATGAATGTAAATGTCACATATCAAATATGTAAAATACCTTTGTGATATTATTGTAATGTGATATTATTGTAATTTAAGGCTCAAATAAATAAATTGACATATTGATTAACTCGTTTTTTATTTTAATTTTTTGTTTCCCAATAAAAAATAAATTTTTATATCAAAGGAAATATTTAATGAACATTCTTGTAAATTCAACCTTGTTAGAAAAATTTAATGAATTCATTGCTGATAAAAATGATTTATTCAGGGATGGTTGGTATATTAAAATTGCTCGGTTACTCAAATTATTTTAAAAAATTGAAATTTTCATAAAAAGTTTTTCATATGAAAATAATTGTGGCAACATTTTAAATTGTTATAAGTGCTTCAAAGCTAAGTTAATATAGAGGTGGAAAATATAATTCAAACATGAATAGCTCGAATAAGTACTCAGTGAGGAGATTTGCATTCCGTTGAGTGGAAAAGTATAAAAATAAATGGTGCACACAAGTATGCACTGTCACAAATTTAAGGTTCATAACTAAATCATGTCTCAATTCTGAGTTCACAAATTAAGAACTTTCAAGCACGGGACTTAAGACGTGACTGGATTTCGAAAATAAATTTGTCCTTCTTAGTGAATTTCGTTCGTTCGTTTCTATTGAGCATAACAAAAATACTGCGTGTCGAATGAATCTTTCGCATTTTGAGCTTTGTTCAAAACAGAAAAACAAAAAAACGAAAACAATCTTGGGCAACAATTCACACAATTCTCATCCTATCATACTTTTTCTATTCAATTTGCGTAATTTGTTTGTATTTGTTTTTCTTTTTGTTGTTATTTTTCTTTGTTGTTTTTTTTTTTTGTTTTATTGTTGTTGTGGATTTTCTTTATCAGCCTTCAGCACAACTAATGAATACCGTTCCTTCCGTGTCCTTCCGTCGATGCCACCATTGTTGGTGATTTTTACTTCTCAACAACTGGAACTCATTACATTAATATGTTAATTAAATCTCTGCTTGTTGTTGCGCTTATTCCTCTCTCTCGTATAGCTGTTGCTAATTCACTTGTTTCTCTCTCAGCTGCGGTCGATGTCTCTTCCTATATCTCTATTGTCGCGTCTTCCCCTGATCCTGTTGCGCGCGATTACAGATGATGTGCTTCCATCTGTATTGTATGTATAATTTGTTCTTAGTTGTTATTGCTATGGGAATTATGCAAATGCCACTGTGAAAACCAACAACAATTAGCATTCTACCAACGATGACAGATAATTAAGAAAATTGCGGTGGAAATTCATTCGAATGTCTTGTCACGTATTACAGAGCGAAAAAGAAAGAGAATATGGGGAAGGGAATTAAGAAAAAATAATAATAAGCAATAAATTAATTTTTACATACTAAAATTTCCGTTCAAATCGAATTCTCTAAAGACATAACTATGTAAATTTCATGAAGCTTTAATATTAAGTGAAGCGTTCTAAAATTAGTATAAATGAGGACTTGATGAACTCAAGGGCATAAAAATCCCGAAAACGATCAAAATTTAACACCGAGACATTTGCCACGTCTTACGGAAAATAAGGAGACGCTCGAACAAACACTGCCAGAAGCTTCACGTTCACCCACAGGAAAACTCAATTTTTTAAATCAAACAAAAACACGAAATACAAAGATAGAACGCTTAATGAAATTCATAAACATTTTGGTAAATTAAATTTCACTAAATGAAATACCAATGAGTGGGCAACACTGGGCCATTAGGACCGAAATCACGTCCGAAACATTTCACAAGACGACTCTCGCCGACTCTCAACACTCAGAGACAAAGAGAAGCTCACACTCTCGCCACGCGGTATTTTCGTATTGAGGAGGACGTTCCCAGGGAATTTTACCAAATTTGCGACGTGCCGGCTTGGCCGAGGGTTGAGGCAGGTCTCGTCCTTGAAACGGACTCACACACTCACATATTTCCAATGGAGACCATAAGAAAATGTTTCGCTTCACGGACTCTCAATCAGAGAGTGGGAAACGGCAACACCATCGACATCATTTACAGATGCAGTAAACAGAACGAGAAATAGAGAGAGAGAGAGAGAGAGTGGGACAGTGAGAGAAGGAAGAACAGATTTTAAAGGTCTATAAAAACAGAAGTCTGCAAATTTTGTTTGAAGTCATAGATTTTGTAGTTGTTCATGTTGGTTCAGCCTCCCTTCTCTTACCACAAAATAAGCATTAAATTTTCAGAAAATCTGGGAAAGGAGGGTCTGAGCGAGTATACGTTGAAACTGAACTGAAAGTTAGGCAGATTATGTTTGAGCAAGCGTGCAGTCTGAGCAGCTTATTTTATTATCTCTTCAAATAGCCGCAAGCTTCGGCAACAAGAGCTACAAAAGGCATAACAGTTGGGAAATAATCGAGCTAAAATCATAAAATAATAATAGGAAAAGAGCAATAACATTTGAATAGGAGAAATTATTTTATTCGGAATAAACTAAACTTTACACCCTACTCTAAAAATAGTCAATGGAAAAAAAACTTATGAAAATATTATATTCAAACAATTCCGTCCATGAACTAGTTTTGGTTTTTAGCTTTTATAATTTTATACCAAATATTTTTTTTTTTGAGAAGCCATAATCGACCTTGCTCTGATTTTAGTGGCTTCTTAGTTGAGATGGCTAATTCTAAATTTTTTCTTATTCTTATTGTTGTCCTTGCTGATTTTTTTTTTTTTTTTTTTTTTTATCTGCTTTTCTTATAGTTGTGGAATTTGTTTTTGTTTCTATATATACCTTATATTATAATTGTTGTTGTTCCAGTCGTCCTGCTAACCATTAATGTTGTTTGTAGAAATTAATTATCCTCATTAGTTTTCTGAGCCATGCGTCCTTTAGGATTCCAATAGCCAAGTGTTCTGACCAGATTTCTTTCTCTCTCTCTCTCCCACTTTACCGCTGTCGGGTTTTCTTGTATTTTTCCCATCCGTCTTAAAGAAACAAACACAACCACTCATACAACCCATACACACACACGCACACTCATACACCCATCGGTGGCTAGTCGCTGATCCTTGTGGACGTTGGCCACGAGAGCTACTTGAGTGCTTCTCGCTGGGATTCCTTTCAAATTTAATTACTGTGATTTTCCGCTTTTCTTCCACCCGCTTCGGTCCTTCCATTAATTACCATCTTCTTGCGGCTTTGCCCTCAATCCCGAAGAACTCTTGGAGCTAATCGTTCGAGAAGGTCCTCTGTGAGAGCTGCCATGTTTCCATAATAAATAATAAATTCGATAGTCCATCAAGGAGGTTTTCTTCGAAGAGCTGATTAATTGCAGTATTATAGTGATGATATCATAGAATTTTATTTTAAGAACTTCACAAAAGTCCTGCGGTATTTTATCGTCCCTTTAAAGCACAGACAAAACGAGTATGAGAAGGAGGAGGATGAGAAACGAGGGGAGCAAAAAAAAATAACCAGACAGAGGAATATATTTGGGAATCTAAATTAAGCTCCGATGAGTGGCATATTTTAATGAACTGTCGACAGCTCTTCAGCACCCAATAAACGAGTGTGCTTCTGAGGTCGGAACAACGACCTAATGCCTCTCTCTTACACACCCTTTTCTATCTGATTCTTTTACCGAGGTCAAACATCGGTTGTGAGATGGTTCAATGCATAAAATGCTTTGGTGAGATGTTTCTGAAGAGCTTCTCAGTGATTCCCTTAACATGCATCGACGACTTGGGAGGTTATTTTAATATCTATGGTAAGATATTTTCCTTCACAGTTTCTCTCAGTGTTTCCCACAATTTACGAAGGCTACACTTTGAACGTGTACAATTTTAGGGTTTTTAAGTCGTGGCAAGAAATGACTTTTGACTTTTTTCGATGCACGATATTTTCCGCAAACACTCCACGTAGTGAAAACAATTTTGACAAGCTTTTAACCTTCGTCGTGTGATCGACACGCATGTAAAGCAATTTGATGCTGAATTTAACAAATTTCAAGAGGACGATTATGACGCGAATGAACTTTGATGAAGCTTCTACTCTCATCATATCCCGTCTCGTCCCATCTCGTCTCATCCCATCCTGTCTCTTCTCAACTTATCCTTCTTATCCCTTTGATGCCTTCTACACCCTCCCCCTCTCAGAGCAGAGGAGTGACATCGAAATTAATCATGTATTTCATATTCTATTCATCGAGGTCTTTCGTTGTCGTGATTTTCCATGGCGAGAGAAAGAAACGGGGAGAAACGTATGAATCTATTTACGGTGAAATGTCAATCAAAGCTGTTGCAGACGGTACATAAATCATTTGCTGTACCAACCAGCAGACAATGACGTCTGGTTGATTTACAAGAGTCTCTTCTTGTTGTTGTAATTTTAGTTACCATTGTTGTTGTTGTCATTTTCGCTGAGATTGTTATTGGAGTTTTCGTCGAGAATGTTGTTGTTGTCTTTGTGAAAATTAACTTCAAATTCTGCATTCAAAGCATGATCATACTCATGTTCACCACTACCAATGAACTCACGCATACGGACACCTACCCATAACCACTCACACTTACACACACATAAGCACACATCTACATATATGCGGTCCGTGTACTCTGCTCCATAAGTCATCGTGGCTGCTGCCGAGTCATTCGCTTCTCACATTCCATTCTCCGAATTCGAAACCCTTGATAAATCGGACGATAAAGGTCAATATTACAACAACAGCAGGACCACAGAACCGTACAACAACAAAGAGAAAAATTTTCCACCCATGGTCAATGCCAAAACAATAATTCCAGCGAGCGCCAAACGACAGCCGCTGAACCTTTGAAAGCCCTTCGGTATCAAATATATTTTTCACAAAGCAATTTCAATTAAATAAAAATTGCCATTTTTTCACAATTGTCTTCTAATTGAGTATAGTTTTTATGACGATGCAGCTGATATTTTTTGGCTCTAATTTTTCCAGTTTTGTTAAATTTCAACCTTCTCATTTCTACTAAATGTATCCACTGTCGACATTTCAAGTTATATTTGTTGAATTTGAAATTGAAAATAAATAAAATTAAAATATTATTTTGTAAAGAGTAATAATTTCAAAAAGAAGAAAAAATAACACTTCAATATTTAAACATTTTGAAATTAACCTTCGGCCATAAATTTCCTCTCGAAGATCCTTCAAACAAACTCTATATTTCTTGTGACGACTTTTCAAAGTCAACCTCTGACCCATTTGCGGCCCACTGATGTTCGTCCTTGTTTTTGTTGTTGTTGTTGTCGTCATTAAGTCACAAGTCACGCATCCTGCGACCTCCTTCAACATCCTTCGACATCTTTCCGACCTCCGGCCGCCTCAGCCTCAGTCTCATGGGAATCTTTTTCTTCTTTTCGCATCGTCCTCATTCCGTCGATTGTTCCTGTCGACGGAGGCAACCGCAAGCGAAGAATTCAATCGGCTCCATTTTCTGTGGGACACCGAGTGCGGCCACGGACCATGACGAGGTCCTGCGATGTCCTTGCGAAGATTTATTGCAGTCGACGGGACGGAAATGGAGCGAGCCACGGTTCGTCACCTGCCTCAAACACAAGTGCAACAACACCAATGAGAAGAACAATAGGAATAGAACCAACAATGGCTATAGCAATAACAATAGCCATAAAAGCAACCACAGTAGTAATTGGAAGAGCATAGTAAAAACAACAACAACAACACAAATAAAACACCCACTTCGGCAATAATGTCTAAAACAAACAAACAACAATACATAATAACAAAAACAGCATCGATCAGAATATCAAAAACAACAACCAGGAGCAGACCAAAAGAAAAAGAAGAAGCAGTCACCAACCCGCTTTGACATATGCCCACGGTACCGCCCATTAGATGGCTCGGTGCGCCCAAAAGTATATCCTCCATTTAGCTAAAAACAACCCCACCTTCCCTCAGTAGGGTTCTTCATAAATCAGCGCAATTTGCGGAGAAAACCGTCGTCATCGGTGACGACAAAGATGTTGCCCGCACTTCGATGAGGCCCAACGTCTCCCCTCCCGGTTCTTCGCCCATGGATTTTGGACGCATCATTCGGCCCAGAATCGCAAGGGACGGAGAACCAACAGCCGGCATCTCCAGGGAGCAGTTAAATTGCCGTCATTTTAGGATTTCACCGCCACCGATGATGGGGGGCGACGTGGACAAAGGAGGAACAGAGAAATATACAGAGGAAGAGACAGAGGAAGAGACAGAGGAAGAGACAGAGGAAGAGACAGAGGAAGAGACAGAGGAAGAGACAGAGGAAAAGGCAGCAGGCCAAAGATAAAGGAAGAGAGAGCGAGGTCTCGAAGTCGACGGAAACGACGGAAACGAGCTTCGCTGTCGCAATCAAATGAACCAGCAAATCGTTAAATTCAATTTTCTCCATACACACACACACACACACATGTGCATGTGTGCGGAAATGAGTGACTTTGTTTGTGTGATTATGTGCTGGAGTGCGTGTGTTTGTCAGCTTCAAGAACATATTAAAATGCTTTTATTTAAATGATGCTCGACGAGTTCAGGATGTGGTTCTGTTTTTTTTTTTTGTTTTTTCCTATTTTTCGTCATTGAAAATTTATGAGGATCACGATTTCCTCCTTCGTGTCTTTGGCGAAGTTTGGCAAATTTTTTTTTTGTTGTTGTGATTTTTGTTCTCATTATTGTTGTTGTTCGGTTGTTGTTATCAATGTGGTTATTGTTGTTCTTGTCATTGTTATTGTATGGTCTTATTGTGTGAAACACATGTTTAGCAAATTTTTTCGATGAGCCAGCGGGAAAATCATTTTTCATGGCTTCCCGTCGTCGCGACGACAGGCGATGAATCAACGGCTGTCGAAGATTATTCGATGTTTTCCATCGTGGGCGGGTGAAGACAACGGTGGGCTTCATTGTGAAAGATAGGCGTAATTGTATTGGTGAGTGGGGATCCCCCCAACAAGGATGGGGCTCAATTTGGGATCTTAGAAAGAGCATTCAAATACAGTAGGATGAACTGGAAGGCAGTAGCTTAAAACCATTTTCAATGGATTGATGAATCCCATGAAGTGGATTCTGAGAAGATTTCGAGCGACAAATTCATATTAAGAATGAATTAAAAAATATCTGAATATAACTTTATTAACCAATTTTATTAATTTTCTTATAAACTATAATTCTTTATACATTCTAAAATTTACTCCAAGAAAAGTAAATTGATACTAAGGATAAAAACTTTCAGACACCCTCAGTAGACGACCGGAAAACTTTAAGCGACCAATGAGAAGACATAACAAAAAAAAACCCACTCGAAAGAAAGACAAAAAAGAACGAAAAGTTGTTTCATCATATTTAACAGAAAAATACAAGGACGAAAGCATAATGAAGGATTGATGGCAGGAGAATTGAATGGTAAGTAATAAATTGAGAAGAACAAGAGAGCAGGAGAAGAGAAGACCAAACATCAATTTCGAGAGAGAGCATTTGTAAAGAAAGACAGATTGGATTTGTTGAAAAAGACAGAGAACCATTGTTGAGAAAGACAGCAAACAATTGTAGATAAAGACAGACAGAGAGAGAAAGTTCATTGGAGCATGAAGGATTGAGCTTAATATTGTGTTTACGAGGTTTTTCCCAGCAACAAATAAAATTCCAATTGCTGTAATTAATTACGAGCTATTTATAGATGAAGAATGAAGATGAAAAAAAAATAATAAGTAGAGAAGGATTAACAACCCAAAAGTCATTTGTTGCGAGGCGAAAAACACCGACACACCCACAAAAATCGAGACATGTATATAAAGAACACAAACATATCTATCTATAGAAGACATACACACATTGAGAAAATATGCCCCGACAAAACATTGACGTTGTTTAAAGCAGCTTACGAGAGCTTTTCTTTTCCAACCCTTTCTTAACACCCCTTAATTCGCTCAGAACAGTGGAAAAAAACACAACAACACAAAGGCCAACCGCAACAATTCGTACCCTCGGTGCCTTGTTGTCGACATTCAAATTGAATCCTTCAAACAATTCGAGCAAGGATTGGCTTCGGCTTCACTTGTCATCTCAGCCGTTGTCTTTCGCTCCCTCTCTCTCTCTCTCTCTTACCCTATCCTCTCTGTTGTGCGTGCTTATCGTAATTTATTGCTCATGATAGGATAACGAAACCCCAAACCCTTGGCTTCAACCCCAAACCCAACCCTTGATCCAAACCTCGCCCCAGACCTCAAAGCAACGGATTCAACCGCGGATTTGAAAACCCCGCCATTAACAAGGGATCGGGCCTCCTCGACCCAATTTCCATGTTGTGGAAAATCGGTTTCATTTAGGAAATTCAACTTTGCACTGGAGATTCGTCTCGGTCTGCAAAGCCCTTGAAAAATGAGGGTATTTTTATGCTCGACTTGGTTCGACAGCTATGCATCACGTTCTCTCTCTCGACCCCCCTCCAACGCCATCGATCGGTTTGCTTCAGATGGGCCTTGATCTGGATCTGAGCTCGTTGACAAGTAACGAGATAATAAAATAAAATTCACGCATACCTCGTGCTCGGATCCAGGCGACGTAGTCCTCATCACTGGAGTAGACTGAGGTCCAATCGAGAGGATTTCATGCACGTCCTCGATGTCCTGGGAAATTTGCTGCCTTATGGGAATATTAAAGTCGTTTCAATTTCACTCCTTACTCACTCTTTTAGGGATGTTAGTTCTTTCTCCTTCACTTTCTCTTTTCGGGATGTTAGTTCTTTCTCCTTCACTGACGTTAGTTCTTTCTCTTTCCACCTAATCATACAGTTTCCTTTGTGTAGCCTTTTGCGAAAACTTTCCTTAGCAAATAACAAATGGCCGCAGGATCTGTTTATTTAGGCTCCGGATGGATTCGCAATGTCGAATTGATGGATGGATGTCGGACGGATGGATGAATTTTTAATTGTTGGTAGATTCTTTTCCGTTTTCCATTTTATTATTCTTGTTCTTGTAATTTCTCTTGGGGCAAACAAATCGATGGAAAATTTTAGTTGTCTATCGTAAAAGTTTCGAAGGGTTCTTCCGTTGATGATGTTCAAGATTCCCATGTTGACATAATGCCGAAACGATGTCCAGCTCTTCATCGACCTCTCCCCATCTCACTCTCGCAAATTCTCTCCTTGGTCTCTTCATCGAATTGCTTGCTTCACACCTCGACCTCAATTGGCCGAATCTGAAGGCTTTTTTAATATTATATTTTGGATTCTAAATAGCAGCGTTTGTTGTTATTTTGATTGTTATTGTTGTTGTTATTTTCCTGATTGTTGTTGTTCGTTCTCCCGTGCCAGGTTTTTGTTGGAAATTGTCGGTGTCTGAAGATAAATCACTGCTGGAAACCAATTAGAAGCACATCATTAATGGAAGGTTAGTTCATTAATTAAATGGGACATCAAAAAACATTCCTTCACACATACCAATTCACACACCTACATACTCACATTTCCCCACCCTCACTGACTCGCACGCCAACACTGTCTCACACACACTCTTACTCACTCACACACCACCTCTGAGAGAAGCGTCATGGCAACGAACACCGACGCAAATTAATAAATCAACTCGAGTGTTAAATCGTGTCACACCCACACACATGCACACAGCCCACCGTCGTCAACTCAGTTTTAGTGTATTTACACTTGACCCTATTCGACCATTGCCTTAAACACAAGTCTTTTATCCTTATTATTCACTTCACACATAACCTTTTATCCTTCATTTCCCTTTGATGTTTTTCCCCATCCCATGTTGACATGTTGAATTCTTTATCTATCATTTTGTCTTCTCCATTTTTCTCTTCACCATGAATCAATCTCACCTTCACATTCGTCTTATCTTCTGTGTTTGATTTCTTTCTCAATATAATTATTCTTTCCTTCACACACTTCTTCACACTATTCTCAACACTATTCTCACCTTTCTTCATGCCTTCCTTCGTCAACCGTGCAACACTATCGAGAAGGAGTTGGAGAAGGACATGGATATCTCCTCAACCTTCGATGATTCCTTCGCCTTTCCACAACCTCCATCCAAAAGTCACCAGGTTCATGGACAATCCCACTTAATTTCACCTCAAGATGACCATGTTAGCATGTGTGAGTGAGTGATTGTATGTCCTGCTTCACAATCGATGTCTTTCCGCTCCACAAGAGGCCCTGACCGAAATTCACAAGTGCCGTGCGGTAAACAATCAAGCAGTATTTCTTCATCTGTCCGTCCGTCTATCCGTCCGTCCGTCTGTTCGTCCATCCATCTGTCCGTCCCCACATCGAATCGTTTGATTGTCTTTTCGTACGTATGTATGTTCATCTGTCTGTGGATTTTCCTAATTGTGTGTGAATGTATAAATGTAGGATTGGTGGCGAGAGAGAGAATATGCTGGAAGTAAGAGGGAATTAGTAAAATCGCATTAACGAGGTCAACAAGTCAACAATGCATTATCAAATTTATCCTAGCTTTTGGTTCTTCCTGTCGCCACTACATAAATCAATCAAGCAATCAATATTCTTGGCGACATTGTTGGCAATTGTTAATGCAAATCGAATTATATCGTGTTAATTTCATATAGAGGAATTGAGTGTGCGAAATTCTGAATATAAATTAAGGATTTGCTTCAGTGTCAGTTTAAGTCATACACATTGGCATCTGCTAATGGACACATATAGTTATACATGTAGTTGTGACACATAAATATATTTGTCTCTCTTCCTTTCATTTACTACTCATCATTGACAGTTCTTTCATCTGCCAATTGTAATATATTATGACAATGCGGAACAATTTAAATTGAGAGTGATTTTAGCAGGAAACTCAGAAACCCCGAGGCGTATGATTGACATTAATTGGACATTATGTGAGCTACTATTGTTCATTTAATCCATTGAAGTCGTAGGGTGAAGAATAATGGGAGAGAAATTCGGGAATAAAAGGCGAGTGAATCCCACTTCAGGGACAAACTTCGACACAATCGCAAAAGCCAAAGGACATTGCTCGGGAAACAAATGAAAAAAGAAAATAAAACAGGGTACTTAAACGTCCAGAAGATTGATCTCCTGTTCCTGGAACCAAGGACGGATTTTCGCTGAGTGTCCTGAGCACCCACCTGGTGTGCCCTAATTTAATGTGCGAAAGGAAGAGAGGAAGGAAGCCAGAAAGTGGCCAATGGATATGAGGAGAGAGGAGCGGAAGCGGAGATCTATGTGGGCGATTACCGGAAGCGGGCATAAGGAAAATGAACGAATGTAATAAAGTTTTTCTACGTCGTGGCAAAAATAAAGCTTTCACTTTATGAGCAGAGCCTCGAAAAAACTTCGACAGATGTCGGTTTGTCCTGAGATGAGGAGTATGAGGAGGCCGAGAAAAAGAAGTGAATGGAGGAAGGAATAAAAAAGGGAGAAAAGTTAACATGAACTTCGGAAACTCTAAGAAGGTTTTCTAAACAAGAAGCAAATGATTGTCGCTGACGGCATGAGGTGGAGGGAGGAAACGAGGGGAAAGAAATTCATTTGCGTTGTAGAATTTGGTAAGAATTTTGCAACAGCCACCGAAAGTGGTCGGGAGGAACCGCCAAAGTCGCATTAAATTCACTTCCTTCCGTTCACGTTACCTTACATCACATTACCTTGCGTTACCTTAACTGAAGGCCATCCATTGAATTTGCATATTTTTTTCTCTCGTTTCCCTTTCGTCACCCCCCCCGCTATTTCCCTTTGGCTCTTTGAAGGGTTTTTCCTAATTTCCTGAGTTTTCTTTCTATCTTTCGCGGTTTTCCTATTCGTTCGAATTCGACGTGTGCAACTTTTTTTTCTCATACGCACGTGAGCATGAGCGACTGTGTGAAATTTGCATGTTTGTGTTGGTGTGTGGGTGTTTACTTTAACTCCTGAAGGTGGGTTTCTTACTTTGTATGGAATGTGTGTATGGGCAAAGGGTTTCTTTGGATGTGTGAAGGAAGCTCTCGTTGGAGTCCCGATGAATCGAGACCGTGGAAATGCATGCTGTCCAATGAAAGGAAAGGGAAAAGAAGAAGGAATTGTGAAAAAAGGGTAAGGAAAGAGAAAGAAAAGAGGAAGAAAAGAAAGGAAAAAGCGCAAACATCTCCCTTTCGTTCTGCTTCGGTGGGCGTCTCTGCGTTCACACATGTTGCGATTCCCCACATACTTTTCGAGCTCTATGCGTATTTATTTTCCAAATTCGTATAAATATTTCATTCAAACATTATTATTTTTCTACTTGATTTGGAGACGAGGTACAATCCGCTTACAACAATGGCAAAAATGATAGAATGAATAAAATTTTAGATTTTATTTCGATTTCCAAAATTTTAATATTCTATTTATTTCGATTTTCCAAATTCAAAAATTTTGATATCTTTTCAAAAATTTTTAAATTTCTAATTAATTTGATTTTCAAAATTTTCGATTTTGAAAATTTAAAAATTTTGAATTTATTTGATTTTCAAAATTTACATGATAAATTATGAATTTATTTTGATTTTCAAAATTCAAACATTTTTAATTTCTTTCTATTTTCCAAATTCAAAAATTTCGAATTTATTTGTATTTGAAAAATTGAATAATTTTAAATTTATTTCAATTTTCAAAAATTTTGAATTTATTTCGATTTTCAAAAGTTTTGAATTTATTTCGATTTTCAAAATATTCGATTTGGAAAATTTAAAAATTTTGAATTTATTTGATTTTCAAAATTTATGTATTAAATTTTTAATTTATTTTAAATATATATTTTAAAAATTCATACATTTTGAATTTATATCGATTTTCAAAATTTAAAAGTTTTTATAATTCAACCTCGGCATTATCATACTGCTGAATGTTTTCAAGACTTTCTAAAAATCCTTGCAGACAGTCTCACACTATATACGACGTCCTAATGGAACCCAAATATTTCAAAATAAATCAATCAATCTCTCCTCCCTTCAATCACCGCTATGTTGAGCACCAGACCTTCTCACACCAGGGAAGTCGTTCTCTCTTTTCCTCAGTCCCGTCGAAACTTCGACTAAGACAGTCAATTTCAATCCTCTCTCCTCAAAGTAAATAGACAAAGAGAGGTCTGAGAATAATTATTAGCATTATGTTCCCCAACTCTCCGCCTTCCCTTCAAATGGAGGCGATAACTCAATACAACATTTCCATCTCCCCCTCAACCACTCGTCAATCAATCGCTCTGGGATGAAGTACTTTTATTGTTTCGAATGTGCTGTTGTTTCAGTCAGTTCTTCAGTTCAGTCTTCAATTCTTCTCTATTTTATTTTTGTTGTTCTTGTTTTTATTGTTGTTTTTCTTTTTGTTATTGTTCCTATTTTCAGCTTCCAATCTCCCAAAACCGATTAAGGACTAGAATATGAATGATTATTTTTTCTTCTTCCAATTATTCTTTCTCTATCTTACAGTCATTCGTACTCTCTCTCACTCTCTCTTATTCTCTCATTCACTCTCTCTTTCTCCCTCTATATATCCCATCGTTCGAAGACTAATGGCGTCTACCGCCGTCACTTCAGCCGTCATTTATTTTGTTAATGTCCTTCCTTAAGAAGAAGAAGAACAAGCAATGAGGGAGGACCTTGCATGAAGTTCAACTGTCAATTCGTCCATTGTTTTCAAGGTCCGCCTCCATGGTTTTCAACTTCTTAACAATTGGATCCCTTTTTATGAATTTCTCCACACACTTTTCTTTTCCTTCCCTTGTTTCGAAACTTTCCGAGGAGTTTCCAACAGGAAGCCATTTGTTCTTATTTTCTTTGGGAATATACACGAAGTCTTATTATTCACCAAGACAACGACATTAAAATAAGTGATATTAGAAAGAAAGAATGTTAGGGAATGTTCTATCAAACAGATCGTGATCGGTATGAGTGAAATCTCTATTGATTGTATTTAAATTCACATCCTAACCTTTGACTCGTCTTCATAGGTCACTCGCTTCCCTTTTGTCTGAGATTGCTGTCCATCGTCATCTAAACAAACATTTCCGTCGGTTGACATCGAATCCTTCTACTGCCAATCAAAGTGAAGTGACAACAAAAGAGGACCCCTTTCATAGGTCATGCTCCTTCTCCAGGATCTCCACCAATCCTTCTATCAACCCCATCTCTTTCTCTCCCATCTCTTTTTGTCCCTTCTGAGGACTCCATCCTTTCAGAATTTCTTTACATTAATTTTTTCTTTTTGATTTTAGAATTTTTTCCAAAATGACTTCGGTTTATTTTTATTAGCAGACAACGAAATTCCATTATGATATGACGTCACTGATAAACACCGTCCGACGTGTTTGTTCCGAAAAAAAGTGACTGACATGTTGAGTTCTCGCCGCCATCCGTCTAGGGTTCGACAGCCAGAGAGGCAGACAGTGGATGGAATAATGGAAGGGGCGAAGAAACCTCGCCTGTCGCCGACATAAAGTGTCGAAAGGAAAGAAGGAACGATGCTTAAAAGAAGAATGGAATGAGAAGGGAATGAAAGTGCGATGCTGAAAAGAATAAACAAAAAGCGAAGAAGTGGAAACCATGGAACCAGACGATGGAAAACCCTAAACAAAATAAACAAATGAAAAATCATCAAAAGCTCGATGCAATTGAAATTTAAATCGAAATATAATTCCACGCATTGACGCCCTTCCATAAGCACAAACACACACAAAATTGAACACAGAGAATTGCTTTCGTTCAAACACACACACACACATCCATTCACTCACTCACTCACTCATTCATTCACACAGACATTTATTCATTCTATCATTCGCTCACTCATTGACAACACACTTTCTGCAATCAATTCAATTGGAAAGAAACTCCAATAAAGAAAGAAGACCAAGAAGAGAGAGAAGAAGAAGGCCAGAGGAGGTGAGGAACATGAAGGAACCGAATTTAGAGAAGGAGAAAAATGGTGATGCGGAGAAGGTAGTGGGAAGTGAATATAATGGACGGAAGTAGGCGGGAAATTGAAAACGTTGGGAGGAAGGTGTTGACGGGGGTTGGTCTATAGAAAGGAGAACAAACACATAAACGAAAACAACAACTAAACGATGGAATAAACAACGCCTTCACCCCGCAGACAGGAGGCAACAAATTTTAATAGAACACAAACACAAACTCCTCTTTCGCCACTCCTTTTCTTTGTTGCTCCTTTATGGGTTCCGTCATCACGTGTCAGTTTTCGGTTCTTGTTGATCTTGCCATTGTGTTTGTTGCCGTTGTTGTTGTTGTTGTCGTCATAGTGTTCACGTCTTCGTTCTCCTTCGGGTCTTCCCATTCACTGTTTTCGTATTGTTTTTGATATCGTATCTTGGAGTTATTCGTATGTCGATGGGAAAATATAAAAAGTTACATCCGTTTCCGGGTCTAGTCTCTCTCTCTATCATTCTGTTTGCATTGGAAAGAGAAGTAAATAGAAGGGCATAAAAACAAAAAACATGAAAATTTGATTAAGTAGGAAAAAACAACAGAAACACCAACAACTTTCGGATAAAGTTGAAGCTTCTAATAAGGGCACCGGAAGTCGAGTTGAACCCTTTTCACCACTCGTACTCGACCCAGTGAGCTGCAACAACAAAACAAATAATAATGTGCAAAGCAACAAAAATAAACTACTACAACAACAACATTTACTACTCTCAAATCGCATAAAACTTTTTAAACGAAAGTAAACACGTTTTTTACACAGTGTTTCTTATTCAATAAAAAACCTGCACGAGCCGCGACGAGTATCGGATGTGGTGGAAGCAAGGGAGAAGGATAGAAAGAGATAGGAGAAAGCGAGACAGAGACAAGGGAATGGGCTTAAGAAAAAGTACATCACGAGTGTAGGAAGTTGCTGACGAGGCGTTGGATAACGGGATGATCAAAGGAGCTGCTGCCTTGAGTGATTGCAGCAGACAGAGAACGACAGACAGACAAAGGGAGAAGAAGAAGCAGAGAGAGGTAAGTAGGAGGAGAGGGAGAGAGGCAGTGAGAGAGAGAGCCAGAGAGGCAGTGAGAGGGACAGAGAAGCTTCGTCGGGAAGGATTACGATGGGAGCTCTTGATAAATTCTCATCATCTGTTGTTTTCTCTGTTGGATTGTTTATTATTTGCTTCTTTCTTTTCTTCTTTCTTTTTTATTTGCTTATATCATTTTTTTTTCTTTTTATTTATTTACTTTTATTTTGTATTTTCTATTATTTTCTTATTTTCCTTTAATTTCTTACTTTCTTTAGTTCCTTTTCTTTTTGTGCTTGCTTTCATTCCACGGAATGTATTTTTGTTTGCTTTTCCTGGGAATTTCCGCTAAATAGAAAAGTTTTGCGGAGTTTGGAAAAAATTTCATGATATTAATTTGATAACAACATAGGAGAATCCTCGTAAGGAGATGAATCGCATATGGATGTATGTATGAAGGTAAGAGAAGATTCCATCAGATCTCATGGATCGAAGATGAGTGAGTTCAAGGCCAGGTTGAGGTCGCTGGGAAGCGGAAGAAAATGCTCAAATAGTGAAGTAGGTTAAACTCAAGACAAGAGGATAAATTAATTATGTCCGTAAATCGAGGTTTACGGTGAGGTTTGACCTTCTGAACGGGATCGAGATGAGGACGAAAATTTAGATTTTACTCTAATGTAACGAGGAATGTCATGATTGTTGAATATTAAGTAAATCATTATTAATTGAAAGGGATGAAATCATGTGAAAATTGACATGCAGTAAAGTCCTGACATATGCACACACACTCTCCTGAATATAAAACCCAACACACACACTCACACACTCACACACACACACATGTGAGCGAGGACATTTTGAATACGGGAGGAAACAAATATTCAGTCATTAAATATCCATTAGTAGATCATAAATGAACCGCAAAAATGTGGCAGACCAACCAGATGAAGGTGTCTGGCGCCAGCCAAAATTATCACTACAACAACTCCAATACACCCATGTCTGTTACACACATATACACACTCGTGGACATGCAACAACCGTCGACCAACGAAAGGAAGGAAGGATCAAAAAAGGATGAGGGAAGCAGAAAATCAACAATTTCTCCATCATTGTTAGAATAGTGGGAATGACGCAATATTGATTTTTTTTTATTTAGCACATGCGAGTGTGTGTGTCTACGTAACTATGAAATTTCAATATGTGCTTTGGCATTTTTAATTATCCCCGATGAGGAGACGTTTTTTATTGACCTCCCACATGTGTACGCAAGTGAGAGTGTGTGTGTATTCGATAGGGCAGAGCTCGTGCCAAGATGAAGTTGTCTAGGGAACAAGCTTTTGTGAAAGCCTAAAAATATGCAATCTAATCGAACAAAGTCGAGCCTTTCACAACCGCTCAAGGCTCTTTGACGGACTCCTCCACCTCCCAACTAACACACCCACGCACACTAACCCCAACACAAGCAGACTATTCTATTCAAATAGAGGTCGTGAGAGCGCGGCGCTTGTGTGGTTATGTGTGAGTGAAATATGCAAATTCAGGCCGTGGCCGAAAGTCGACGGCGTGTCCCAAAGCGAGG